>OZ014470.1:39130311-39608485 GCA_963965965.1 Trididemnum nubilum
TATTTCGTCTATATTTTATAAAGAAAAATAATCGGGGAGGGGGGGTCTAATGGAGAAATATTTAAGAAAAGTAATTGGTAATTAGGTAATGCTGAATAGCCCCTCCATCCCTATTCCTGAGTTTATAATATACGAGGTGTGTTTAAAAATTAACGGGACTGTGCACGCTGCACAAACAACTTTAATCGCCAAGAAAAAATCATTGCTTTCTATGATGTCACAATGTCTTATGGTTTCGAAAACCAAATTTCAGCATTCTGTGACAACTACATTCTTTTTTGCACGTTTTTCTGTCAAGACACTTTCTTCGTGACCGTTTTGTGAAGATTTGATAAAATTAAGAATTTTTGGGTTTTTGTTTCTTTGGTGCGAAGGATAAACGTCGAACAACAAATCAACCTGAAATTTCTTGTCGGTCTTGGAAAAACTCCAACTGAAGCACTAAAGTTGCTTCAAGAAGTCAATGGTGATGGCACGATGTCAAGAACTCGTCTTTTTGAGTGGCACAGAAGGTTCAAAGAGGGAAGAGAGAAGGTGGAAGAGGATCACAGAAGTTGGGGGGCCATCCACTTGCAGAACAGATGAAAATGTTGAGCGTGTGAGACAAAAGGTGTGGAGCAATCGCCATCTTACTGTTAGAATGATAGCAGATGAGCTGGGTATGAATAGTGAGAGGGTATGGAGGATCGTTACGGAAGATCTGGGGATAGGGAAGATCTGTGCAACAATGGTACCAAGGACAAAAGGAGCGTCGTGTGGAAATGTGTTAAGACATTTTGGAGCAACTCGAAACTGAACCGAACTTGCTGAAAAGAGTTGTTACGGGCGATGAGTCATGGATCTTCGAATACGATCCACTCACCAAACGGCAGAGCGTTTAATGGAAGAGCGCATTGTCACCAAGACCCAAAAAGGCAAGGGTGTTCAAGTTCAAAACCAAGGAGATGCTGATCGCTTTTTTTGATTTCCATGGAATTGTCCACGCAGAATTCTTGCCACAAGGCCAAACTAGTAATTAGCACGTCTACAAAAACATCTTGCGACGTCTGATGCGCTCAGTGAGGGAGAAAAGAAGAGAGCTGCGGAAAACGAGGTCATAGCTGCTTCATCATGACAATGCTCCAGCTCATAATGCCTTGGGAATTCGGAAGTTCTTGCCAAAAATAACATTGCTGTTCTGAAGGAACCACCCTACTCTCCAGATTTGGCCCCTTGTGACTTGTTTTTGTTTCCCAAACTCAAGGAAGCCATCAAAGGAACTCGTTTTCAAGATTCAGAAACCATTAAAACAGCCGTGACGAGAGAGCTCCGAGCGATCCCGGAGGAATCCTTCCAGGAGTGCGCGGAAGCGTGGCAGTGGAGATTGGAAAAGTGCATTCGAGCCCAAGGAGATTACTTGGTAGGCGACATGTTGTAAAATTTACTTGTCAAATAAAATAAAACATTTGTAGACCCAGCCCCGTTACTTTTCAAACACATTTTGTAATTGTTGATGAAACCAATGTTCAACTATTTTACACTGGCGATCAAATTTGATTGCTGATTTTTGGCCATTTTTCAAAGTTTTCATTGATTAGAGAGTTTTATTTTTGACAAATTAGCGCCCGACCCCCTAAATATGTGTTTCAAAAGATGCTTTAAATCACTTTTTTGTTCATTTCAGTACAAAAAAAAGCAGTCTTAAAAGTGCTAAAAAAGTGGTATTTTTCTTAATCGGCATTTTGGTTGACAGGCCAATGTGGGACTATGCCCCTCCCCGCCCCCCCCCTTCTGGAAAGGTTGCTGGCAGAACACGTGCGTAGATAACGAAAATTAATTATAAAACATAATAAATAATTATAAAATTAGTAATTTTAAAACAAAAGTTAATTAATATTTAAAATTAATTAATACTTGAAAATTAATAATTATAAAACAAAAATTAATTATAAAACTTTGTTATCACAAGCTTTGGGCACTTCTGCCCCGAATCACGTAACCTAGCGCCTCAAAAAATGCAGTTTCACAGCTTCATATATAGACTTATCATATCTCCAAATTTCAAGTTCCTAGCTTTGGTGATTTCAGAGCTTTTGTGCATGTAAAAAAAGTTTTAATAGAAAGAAAAAGAAAAAAAAAACAAAAAAAACTGAAACTTAATGTTTATTTTCCCTGGGGAAACAATAGAGACTTCTGTCAGTTCCTTTTCACCTGCATTATCCCCTTCATACTTTGAAGGTTACCGATATTTCTTTAAAAATCAATCGTTGTAATGCCAAAATATAAAGATTGGATGAGATTTTGTCTAATGAAAACAAAAAAAGAACTGTTTATTGTAATACTGTAGTTATATTTGTGATTTGGAATCAATCAATGACCCACAAAATATTTGAAACCAGCTCTCTTCTTTCACCACTGCTTTAAACTCGGGCGCCTTTAATCACTACACCATTGCAGCCATAGGCGTAGCCAGGGGGGGCCCAGGGGGCCCGGGCACCCCCCCCCAATCAAAATACCACTAACGACAAAAAGTTATGACAACATAGCCGGGCGATGTTTAGTTGCAGTTTTTTTTTCAGTAATTACGCACATAACAGTAATTAACAATAATATTAATGACAACAAGTGAGTCCCGGGGCTCCCAACTAACAACCAGGGGGCCCTTACTAACAACTAGGGGGCCCTGGAATCCTTAACCGACTACCAGGGGGTCCGGGACCCCTAACTGAAAACCAGGGGGCCCATAACTGACGACTAGGGGCCCCAGGGCCCCTAACTAACAACCAAGGGACCCTTAACCAACAACCAGGGGGCCCCTTAACTGACAACCAGGGGGGCTCAGGCCCCTAACCGACAACCAGGGGGCCCCAGGGGCCCCGAAGTGCCTAACTAACGACCAGGGGGCCCCAGGGCCCCTAAATCACAACCAGGAAGCCCCAGGGCCCCTATCTAACCACCAGGAGGCCTCTAACCAACAGCCAGGGGGCCAGGAGCCCCCTAACCGACAACGAGGGGCCCCAGGGCCCTCCTAACTGACGATCAGGTGGCCCCAGGGCCTCTAACCAACAACCAAGGGGTCCTGGAGTCCCTAACTGACAACCAGGGGGCCCGGGGCCCCTAACTCACGACCAGGGAGCCCCAGGGCCCCTAATTAACAACCATGGGGCCTGGGCTCCTAACCGACAAGCAAGGGGCTACGGGGCCTCTAACTGGCAATCAGGGAGCCCAAGGGCCCCTGACTGACGACCAAGGTTCCCGGGCCAGGGGTCCCTTAATGCAAATTTTAAACAATTTATATGCAAAACCTGTGAGAAATCTAAGAGTTTTTACCTAAAGGTTGCCACCCCAGGCCCTCGTTTAACGTTATTATGAACTGAATTATTTACTGCTAAAGCATTGCAGGAGGCAATGTTCGTTACTTTCCCCTGTAGACCAAATCACTTACAATTAAAATTTTACACCATAATGCAAGATTCTAAGAGTGTTTTGGGATTTAATAGCAAAAAGAGGATTGAACAACTAAATTTTTTCGATTGGTTTTGAAATGTTAAAAATCTACTTCTTTGAAATGGCTCTGAACTCGTGCGAAATGTGATCCAATGGGATTTAAATAGCTTTTTTTTCCAAAAACTTACAAAAATCGCCCAGCGGCTGGGGGCTTTGCCCCCAGACCCCCATAGCGACCGGCGGCTGGGGGCTCTGCCCCCAGGTCCCCGTCTCTGATTCGTTTGAGTACACTAGCTTACTTAACACGTCTTCCAAGTTAGACTTTTGCATTTTTCAACAATTAGTTTTCGCCCTCTCTCTTTACCAAAATCCTGGCAAAGTGCCATCAGGCTACGGCTTCAGATCTTCCATTCTACGATATCTTTGCCCTACAAAAAATTACTTTTTCGAAAATTTCTGATGACGTCATTGCGTGTGATTTGTAGTTAGGCCCCCCCCCCCCAATCAAAAATCCTGGCTACGCCTATGATTGCAGCACTGTCCTGTCGAGTAATATCTAGCAAACCAAATCATGCTACTATGTGTGCTCTAATTCAGAATCCAGCAGCATAGTTACCAAAACAAGTTTGAGAGTATGGAAAAACCTAAACTAGATGGGAGCTTCCTGAGGAGCAAGCCCTATGAATGGCCGACGCATGTTTAAATAACGATATTCTCAAAAAACGTTTTCAAAGATTCTCAAAAAAACAAAAAAACTCTCAAATTCTCAAAATTCTGAGACTATATAGTATTGTTTTTTTGGCTATATAGTTCAAATAAAAATGCTCGCTTTTTCGCTTTCGTAATTTTACGATGCTGCAAAAAAAAAGCTTTTACTCAACCAGCCAGAGCATTAAAAATAAAACTGTTTTACAAACATGGTCGTCATAATTGGCATCGATGCTCTAAAAATTTAAGAACAAAATACGAACAATTGAGGTTAAAAATTGGCAAAAAATTAAGAACAGCCACACTCAGCTCAAAATTTGCTGGTTCTTACAAGTATAATAGGAGTAATTTTTCGAGAGCAAAGTTTATGGAAACGATTGTGTTGTATATTTTCGTTTGCACTCCTTTTTTACAAAAACAAATTTATAAAAACATTTTTGCTCAAAATTTAAGAACAAAGTAAGAACAATGGCAGCCTCAGCAGCAAAAAATAAATAAATCAACAAACAAAAATTTTCAAGACTAAAAAAAAACTAAATTTTGTACTGATTCAAAACAATTAAATTTTAGTGATTTTCCAGGAACAGTATTTGCAAGCAAATTTGAAACAATTCCGAGATTTATAGAGTGCTGTTGCGCATTGGGCAGGCAACTGAGAAATTTTTGTCGTTCAAATCGAAAAAAAAACTCGCTTTTTCAATTTCACGCTGGTCCAAAAGCAGCAGCAAAAAAGCGTTTACACAAGCTGACAAAGCATTCGGAATTGACCAGTTTTACAAACATGTTGGTCGCTAAAATTACTGCCATCGATGCTTTCAAACTTTAAGAACAATATAAGTGAGATTGAAAATTGGGAACAGTCATGCCGCCTCAACTCAAAATTTACTGGTTCTTACGAAAAAAAGGAGTGCAATACAAAAAGCTTTCAATTTTTTTTCTTTGTCTAATATAAACTTTGAACAGATATGGTGTTTTATTCATATGAAGCTAAATACCTGAATGGTTTTTAGGTGATAGTTGTTGATTTTTTCGATTTCAATTTCTCTCTCTTTTATTCGCTGCAGAAAATCGTCGTCGATGGTCGGTGTTTCTATTAAGTACAGGTATAAACAGATGTATTTTTTTATCGCATATGTTAAAAAATTTAGGAAATTTGCTTTTTGTTTATTTTAAAGCATCTACAAACTTTGCTAATAACTTTAGTAGTTAAATGTGAACAACTTGAGCCAAAAATACTTGAAGCATATTTCGTGCGTTTTGGGTTCTAATGTTCTGCTCAAACTAAGAGCTGAACCTATGCTTTCTGCTCCAAACTTACATAATCTTTTTATATATTCATTTTTCGGACCCAGTTTTAGCTCCGGTCCAGCTCATTGCTGGACCATACCAAAGAAACGTGTCAGTCAAAGAGTTCTCCGCCGGGAATCGGTGCAGTTTTCGACCAAATTGTAGTCGTCGTCATTTAAACTGCATGAAAAATGGCGAATTTTGTGTGGTTTACAAGCCGGGTGCCTACCCTGTCAAAATTAGTGAGTAGGCCAAGCCTACCTATAGCCTTCCCTCGACAGCAGCACTGTTCCTATCCTTTCATCAACCGTGCCCATACAAATTCTCCCAACGCTTGTGGCCCCCTGGTTGAAAAAAAGTCGGTAGCCAGAATGATTCATAGCATGATGTGCAAAAAATAAAGCAGGCCTTGCGTGTTTTATAAGTTGAATTCCAGCTAAATTAGGTTGAAGTCTCAAGGAAGTAAAATAAAAATCTGCAGTGCTTTTTGAACCAGGTACTGTGCAGCTATGCTGGTTCTAGGTTACAATTCCCAACTTCTAAAGCCCTTTTCTCAAATTTCCTGGAAAACCGCTTTGCCAAGCCCCCCTTTTCCCTTTTGAGAAATCCTACGTTAAAGCTAGCAATAGTTTTAAATCTTTAACTCAATCGATAAAAACAAAGTGCTTATACGGTAAATGAGTATTTTTATTTTTTCGTTTTTTGGAAATGAAAATTTTCTGATAAAATAGTCATTTCGTTATATTTTCTACACAACGAAACGGCAAAGTTTATAAGTAGTTGTACACATTCTGCAGGCTTAAAGCTTGCTAATCTCGGAAGATTTTGAAAAGTCATGCTTCATAAACCGATAAAATGGTGCTATTAGCAGTATTGCTATTCAGCCAGTTTGCACCGATTCGCGTGAGCCTCTTGCTAAATTTAAAAAAACAGCTGTTGAACATTGCTTGCGTAGATTTCCTGCATTTGATGGAGATCGAAGGAATTAGTTGCTTTCCGTATTAGTTTTAATTTGATTCCTGCAAAAGTAGATTGGATTCCTGCAAAAATAAATTTGGTTCCTGCAAACTTTGAATATAACTACTAGTCGCTGTAATATATTGTTTGAAGAACGTAGTATACCTTCTGTTGTCGAAATTACTTTTAATTGCGATCTTTTAGGCAACAAATTCCATTTGTAAACCATCATCACAATCAATACGTTGACGAAGAAAATAACTCCAACTAGAACGAGGTGTTTTTGTTTCGTTCTCGATAACCAGATAAAATTAAGTCGCGGTACCATGATGGTAAAATCTCGATGTGCAAACACAGTTTTTACTCTTTTTCAATCGAAGCTTGAATCCGCTAAAACACCAGCAAACTTGATATTTTTGAAGGCTTCTTTGAGGCGGTGTTGAGCTATTTGAGTTGAGAACTAAGATATAGTACATAAATTACACTATACAGTTTCTTGTTTCAAAAAAATTAGGCAGAATATACACGTAAAATATGCATTTCAACCAAAACATTTCCTGCAAAACAAAAAATCGAATTTTGAATATTCTTGCGTTTTACTTCCAAAATTGCAAAATTTTGTAGGCTCTTCTAAATTAGAGAGGGGTGATTTAGGCCAATAAGCGGAGACAAGTTTGTCGAATTTTTCCATAGCTTAATATAATTATTAGCTCTACTTTGATTAGTTCAAGTAAAATTTTAAAATTTGAGGGCAAATTTCATTTTTCACATTGGTGGAACTATTTAAAATAATTTTTTTGCTTTTTTCAGGATTTATGAAACGAAAATTTTGATTAAATTACCTCAAAAATTTTAACTATTGTAGGCCTATGGTTCGGTCGAAGTGCAAAAAAAATTTAAAACATTATACATTACTCAATAATATGCTTTTAAATCAAAAACTCCCTGTTAAGCCGGGACGGCGCCATCGCTTTATATACCGTTCCAGACGGCGGTTTGCAAGAAAAAAATTCGAATTTTCGACATTCTTGTATCGTTCACAGCCATGTTATTTCATGGGTTATTAGCTTGAATAATATATCCAAAAGCAAATTTATTGAAGAATAAGTTACAATTTTATTTATGCGTTTATTCCTAATGATAAATTTGATGCGGTAAAATATATTCACCCTACTTGTTCGATCAAAATATATTTCTAAACAATGTTTTTCAACATAATTTTTTCTGCAGATTTGATGTCTTCAAACTAGATCCATTTTATATTGCATAAAAACCAACAAAGATTTTTGATTTATCAGGAGTAGACGGTTTGGGCAAAATATGCATATTTCAACCAAAATCATGGCTTAAAATTTTCTGAAATTTTACACAACTTACCGCTTCAACATAAGTTGCTACTAGAGCATGTCTTCAACGCTAAGCTACAACTAAGAAAAATGAATAAATCTACAAAAGTAAAGTCGGAGGAAAAAATTGCTACAACCTATGTTCTAAATCATCATATTTTGGTCGAAAATTTCAAATGCGTCACTGAGAAAATTTCAGATCCATTTTTTATATTTTTTTGTTCTTTGCATTGATGATTTTGTACTCGTATATAGTAGTCGTAGCAAAGATGGAAACCGGCCGGGTTACCGGTCGGGTCGAAATTCTTCGACCAGCCGGTCAAGCCGATTGAAACACCGGTCAAATTCTCCTTTCTTGCAACTAAAAAACATCTAAGCACCAACCGATATATACATATATATTGCATTATAAATGTAACCGTCTATAAAAATACAATATTAACAAACCACACCTTTTGATAAGCTGTGACCATTAAAACATGCACATCTAGGGGCGTATTTAGGGAGGGGGGGCATTGTGGCATGCCCCTCTTTGGGCCACGGCACAAAACAAAACAGTGCAAAATATACTTCAAAATCGCGCAATCAGATTATAACAAAGCATGCATGTGGAAGAGGCTTACGCTATCTGGATCTTTAGCATCATTTTAATCAGCTTGAGAGTAGAAATGGCGCAGATTTCAGATTTTTTAGTACATGCTAAACTCTTGCCGCTTTGAAAAGCTCTTTTCAACGTAAATTTATCACACTCTACACTGGGCAACAGAACATAGCTCTTTTTTTTTGTATCTAACTAGCCATGGCTTGTTCTGAAGTAGCATTTCTTCAAACTACTGGGGCACATTATATTTCGAATATTTCCCAGCCAATGTCATAACAATTTAGTGTTTGCTGCTCGGCAAATTGCAAATAATCTGCTACCAATAGCTGAAAAATTTTAACTTCTTATCTTGGCCTTACGCATAATATCATTCGAAAGAACGTTTAATAATTTAGCTCGTGCCCTCCAGTTCTTTTTTTAAGCTTATTTTGTCCACGTTTTGCGCTGCTCAAAACAGGTCTTTCAAACCGAAGTTTAACCAAAAAGGTTTTCAAATTTTTGCGTTTTTTTTTTTCTGAGACCCCCGTCCCGAGTCACAAATTTTAACACCTCACCTGTGCCCCCCCTTTTTGAAATTTTTTTGTTAGATGCATTGGACAGTGAAAAAAAAACGGTCGACCGGGCCGGTCAGAAACCGGTCAACCGGCCGGTCGACCGGCGTAGATTTTGAAATTTACCGGTCGGGTCGAGAAAACCCTGACCGGTTCCATCTTTGAGTGGTAGGAATTAGTGCAATCACAGTGGCCAATTAGTCTACCAAAAATTTGGAAATTTTTCTCAAAAATTGTTGGCCGTTGTTTTTTGACAATTTTTTTTCAATATTATGAACTGCATTAACAACTGTGTGTAAAACGCTTACTAGAATAAAACACTTGTTTGTTTGCGCAGCAGTAAACTATATTTGGTTGAAACATTATAATTACAGATCCTTGTACTCGCGTCAGTTTTGAACTGCAAAGCAAAAAAACGAGGTCGATTTGTCACAAGATCTTTCCTATACAGCAACAAGCACTGTGGTTGTAATTAAAGGCCTACCTGTTTCATGTTTTTGCTATGCTTGATAGCATCCAGTAGCGTAGCCAGGGGGGGGGGCGTATGTAAAATGTTTTTTGAGTATGTAAAATGGCTTGTGAAGTATGTAAAATCGCTTGTTTTTTGTGCTTTTGAGGCCGATTTTCTGTAAAAAATGGAAAATAGCCCCCCCCCCCCCCCGAAAAGAGCCCCCCCTCATACGTTTGAACTTGCGAAATTGGGAGAAAAATCGCCCTGATTTTTGTCGAAGACCTTTTTTTTTTTTTTTTTTTTTTGGAGATCACCTAATTTTGGGCGGAAAAAACCTTTGAAATTCCGATCTTTTCGAGACATTTCGTCTCAAATTTCGGACAAACCGTCTGAAACTGATTCAAGGTCAATGAAAATTCGAGTCAAGGTCGTTTGCACACTTCTCACTCTTTCAAAATAGCCCCCCCCTTTTCCAAATCCTGGCTACGCGCCTAATAGCATCTGTATGAAAAAATACATTAAGGATTTTTTGCAGAACTAGCTATACGTTGTGCGAATTGAACTTCCAATTTTCTGTCCAATTTTCGCCGAGTATTTACAAAAAAATAATTAGGAAGTTGTATTATTGCTCGCAGTAAAAAGGCATTATTTGTGAACTGCGGTGGCATAGTTATGAATAAGAGTAGAAAATTCTCCTAACATTCGCCACTTACAGCGCACTACTTATTATACACTTCAAATACAATATTATCCATCACAATTATAAATTCCTATCTGTCTGTGTTATCTATCCTGCCGTGCGAACGTACCTCACCGAGCAGTCAATGGGTAAAACTCGTTTGGATCGCACAATGAAAGAAAAAAGTTTTGGAAATTGCGCTGACCATCCGCAGCCATTTTGATTCAGCGAAATAATGGATTATGTAATACGCTATTTTGAGATACCGGTACGTAAATTGTATCGCTCTATGTAATCCCGTTGCTTCGTGAAGAAAAAAGTATTTTTTTCTCGTCTTTTTGAGATCAAGGTGTTTTTTGACGATTTCTGCTTGTTATGACTATTTGTAAGACAACACATCTTGTTTCAAAAATTTGGTGGTTTGGTTGTAAAAAAAGTAGAAAGCAAATCGCATGCCAATCATTTTTCTTGGCTTTTATGCCGAGTATTGCGTTATTTCTTTTGTGTTTCGACCGGTTTTTTGTCATAAATTCATACAACTCTACAGTTAGCTCATAGAAATCGAACCAAGTAAAAACACTTGTACAAATAATGAAAAATCCGACCCTAATTAAAAAACTAGTCCTGCTTGAAATCGGCAGTTCAGCATGCCATTTCACAAAAGCGCACGGAAAAAAAAACAAACATGAATTTCAAAATCACAAAAATGAGTGGTATTTCAATATTTTGGAATATATTCTTCAACTCTTAAAAGAAACCAAAGAACATCATGATCGGCATTTTTCAGAGAAAGAGGTTAATTGCATCAGTAATTGCGACTATGCAGCATGCGCCTTATGCTACATTATGGCGGAATGCGGCAATGCAGAGAAAGTATGGTTTTACAAAGTTACAAACAGTATTTTGAAATTTTGAATTGAAAGCCATACAATAAAACGCACAAAATCGACTGATATGTTGCTTGCAATGGTGATATTCAAGGTATAATGTCAGGAAATTATTGTAGGTAAAATTATTGTAGGTAAAAACTTGATTCATAAGTTATAAATTTCAAGACGATTATCAGAAATGTCTTAGTTACTCCCAATAATCTATCTCGGTATGATAAATTCGGAAACAATGGTCAACTCATAAAGGGACTTTGCATACACAGCTCTGGTACGAGGTCCGCTTTCGTCGTTTAGAACTAGGGTTCCCGGCCGAGGTTTGGTATCGCTTTTTCTTTAGGCAAACCTCGCATGAGCGAGGTCCGTGATTGTTGGCCACACGTTCCGGAAAGTGTCGCTGCGACGGCACGAGTATTCTTGGATGCAAACGCTCGTCACTGTGTTCCGAAACAGTAACTGGACCAATTAGATATTTTCCGACACTTGCAATGAAGTCCAGCAGTGACAAAGGTTTACTACGACCCTACTGCTGCGTCACGACAAAGTGGTATAACTTTTGTGCATTGACTATAATTAATATTACAAGGTAAATGAAGACCTTTCTCCACCATTTGATGGTTTTGCGGTTGAAGATATAGTATTCTATTATCTGTCCCGATAAGTGAACCCCTTTCATGTGATTGTTGTAGAATAGCACTGCCATTGGTTTCTGTTTAGCAATCCGCCCCCTATGCTGCTCTCTGAGCACAGTCAGCATAGTAAGAGTGTGCTTCGTAGAAAGCAATAGGACGTTGCGATTGTCATGCCTTTTCAATGCCAGTAGCGCTCCTTGACGACATGCAACCCCACGTTTCGTTTCGTCCAAAGTTTTTGGAAGAGTGCCACAGACATAAATAGTGTCAATCTACATACAGTTCATGATCTTTCTCAAGGTAATCCTGCAGCAGATCAAACACTAATGTCTTCACGCCTGCGCCTGGCTCTGCCGCAACTTTAAAGTTAAAACAATAGCCATTGCCAGAGTCAGACACTTCATATATTTTTATTCCCCATTTATGAGGCTTGTTGGGATTATTAGTACGAAAGCGATCTTTATAAGCACAAGCAGGGGCGTACGCAGGATTTTTCAATGGAAGGGGGGGTTCAAAAGTGACATCAAAATTTTGTTCGCTATCTATACTTTGACGAAAAAATAACTTAGTGGAATGTCACAAGATTTAATCAAAGTCACACAGTGCTTAAAACAAATAAAACTTTTCAAAAAAAAAAAAATTAAGCATTAGGCATATATTTATAGTTAACATCATAAGGTTGCAACCGAAAAAACAAGAAAAAATTGCTCAAAACAAAAGCTACGAAAAAGCATGTAATTTTAAACAGTGAAAAGTTACCAGGCGCATAGCCAGAAATTCGCAATGGGGAGAGTGTTTTTGGGGTCTGAGGGCGGAGCCCCAGCCGCCAGAGGCTATTGGGGGTCTGGGGGCAAAGCCCTCAGCTGCTGGAAGCACGGGGGTCTGGGGGCTTTGCCCCCAGCGCTTGAAAATTTTGCTTTATCTTCGTAACCTTTTTGGACGGTAGTCCAGAAGTGGATGCGGGATAAGGAGGAGCAGGAGGAAGGTTACGAAAACATAATGTTTTTGTAACCTTCCTCCTGCTCCTCCTTATCCCGCATCCACTTCTGGACTACCGTCCAAAAATTTTTGACTAAATTAAATGAACTAGAGTACATGCAAATTGTGTAAGAGAATTTTTTCCAATAATTTTGAATAAAGAAGGATTTTGGTTGGAGGAGTTTTTTCTCCTACTCCTCCAGAAGTTTAGGATCTTCTCTGGCTTTCTTGCTGATATTGATCCGCAATTTGAGGATTCTACGATTGCTGCATTGCTACTAGCAACCTTTTTTAGTTAACAGTTTTATAAAAAGTTGTCAGACTCTAGAAAATCTATGCCTTTGTATTCCAATGTTGGAGGTTTTTTCTTCCTGGCCCAATTCATTTGCTTCTGATATGAATTCAAAAAAAGACAGAAACTTTAATACTGCTGTAATATTTTCCGCAATCTCTTTTAAAAATATTGTTTTCATATGTTTGTGATATTTATATTTGCATCCAATTAAAAACTGGGATTAAAATCAAGCAGACATTAATTTCTGCTGGGAATAATGTTGTTAACTTAGTGGCAATATAGTGCCTCGCTGCACGAAGCCACTTTGCTAAAGTGGCAATACAGTGACACGCCGTCTTAAAAGAATTAAGCCGTTTAAGTATGGGGGGGGGGGGGGCGTTAACAAAAAAAAGGGATTTTTTCAATTTCATGATGTAATTTGTAACGGCAATTTTAGTCACTAAAAACCATTGGTGGGCACAAGTCCGTTGATTGTTAATCCGTTAATAACGAAGCTAACTTTTTCATTAACTCGTTAATCCGTTAAAAAGTTTTTTCATGTTAACGGACTAAATTAACTTCCGTTAAGTGCTGTTAACGGACTAAAGTAACTTCTGTTAAATTCTGTTAACTTCCGTTAAGGTTTTTATCGTTAATATCTAGCAGCTTCGTTGTGCATTTGAACTTGTTTTTATCTTGAAATTAGATTAGACTGTAAAAATGTATCTTTCAAAACACAAAAAGACCACCATAGCAATAAATATTTCCTTACAATCAGCTCAACAGCGTCAATACGTGTTCTGGAAGCGAGTGAATAAAACGAAATGTAAATTACACGCAAAATGTTAACGGATTAACGGACTTTATTAACTTCCGTTAATTAAAGCTGAAAATAACGGATTAACGTTAACGGAAATGTGAAGTTTGTTAACGGACTAGTGGTTAACGAAGCTAACGTTTTGCATTAACTTGCCCACCTATGCTAAAAACGTAAAAAGCAAAAAAATACTTAAAAAGCATGAAGCACATTTTTTTTCAAAAATTAATCATTTACAGACCATAAAACTCTTTCAAAACCGCTCCGATTCAAAAGCACTAGCGCAGTAGATCGCGTGTGTTGACATTGGACTCTTCAAGTTAGGCCAATGGGCCTATTATTGTTCACAGAAAGTCAAAATGTTAATTTTGTGGGTCCATCGGTTGACTACGAATAACAGAACTGTAGAGAAAAAAAAAAAGATGATAACCGGAAACCAAAAGGTCCCAAACATAAGTGAATTTTTAAGAATTAAAGGAAAATCATTGAAGTTGGTTTTCCGAAACTATTTGCACCTTTTTTATTAATTTTTGAGCTAAACAGAAGCATTTATCTCTAATTTTAAAGCTAATTTAATTATATTGCATTTTACCTTACCATCAAAAAAATGTTCAATAAAAAATTCATAGCAAAATAATTCACTTGCAGTACACTAGAAATAGGAAGCCTTTTCATACCCTGTTTCACCCTTAAGGGATCCTCTGTGGAAAATCTAAACGCAAAACATTAAATTGCAACTCATAACTTTTACTGTTGCCAGAGTTCAGAGTTATAATTAATTGTTTTGTGTTTACCTTTAAGTCGTTTGGGGATCATGGAGGGTGAAACTGGATGAAGGTTTTTCTTGTCTATAGCCTACTACAATTTGATTATTATTTTTGAAATTACTAATAATTTGGCCGTTTTCGGATTCTGTAACGCAGACTCGTGACCAGAGATGGAACCGGTCGGGATTTTCTCGACCCGACCCGACTGGTAAATTTCAAAGTCTACGCCGGTTAACCGGCCAGTCGACCGGCGATTGACCGGTTTCCAACTGGCCCGGTCAACCGGTTTTTTTAACAGAAGATTTTTGTTCACTTTTCAATGCATCTAATGAAAAATTTTCAAAAAGGTAGGGCCATGGGTGAGGTGTTAAAATTTGTAACTCCGGACGGGGGTCCCAGAAAAAAACACAAAAAAAAAACTTTTACGTTTTTTGCAAAAATAACTCAATTTTTAGACCTTTTTAGGTTAAACGTCGGATTGAAAGACCTGTTTTGGGCTGCGCAAAACGTGCATAAAAAAAGCTTGAAAGGAACTGGAGGACACAAGCTAAATTATTAGACGTTCTTTCTAATAAAATTACGCGTAAGGCCAAGACAAGAAGTTAAAATTTTTCAGCTATTGGTAACAGATTATTAGCAATTTTGCCGAGCAGCAAACACTAAACTGTTATGACATTGGCTGGGAAATATTCGAAATATAATGTGCCTCAGCTGTTTGTAGAAATGCTGTTGCTTCAGGACAAGCCATGACCAGTTAGATATAAAAAAATAAGAACTATGTCTTTTTTGCCCACTGTGGTAACTTTAAACTGAAAAAAGCTTTTCAAAGCGGCAAGGTTTTAGCTTGTACTAAAAAATCTGAATACTGCACCACTTCTACTCATAAGCTGATCAAAGTGATGCTAAAATGCCAGGTAAGCCTCTTCCACATGCATGCTTTCTTATAATCTGATTGCGCGATTTTGAAGTATATTTTGCATTGTTTTGTTTTGTGCAGTGGCCCAAAGAGGGGCTTCGCAAAATGCCCCCCCTAAATATGCCCCTGGATGTGCGTGTCTTAATGGTCTCAGCATATAAGTCACAGCTTCAACGGTGTGGTTCGTTAATATTGTATTTTTATAAAAAGTTTTATTTATAATGCAATATATATGTATATATTGGTTGGTGCTTAGATGTTTTTTAGTTGCAAGAAAGGAGAATTTGACCGGTGTTTCAACTGGCTTGACCGGCCGGTCGAAGAATTTTGACCCAACCGGTAACCCGATCGGCCGGTCGACGCGACCGGTGCTGGTCGACCCGACGGGTTTCCATTTCTGCTCGTGACTATGCAACTTTTGTCGATCTCCTTGTTAGGCGCAAATTATTGCAATCTTTTATCGGTACCTCCTGCTATTTCAAAAACATGTTTTTCTTGTTTATCCGAATAGAACTTTATTAATATTTTTAATGGTCTTACAATGGAATCGTGTGCATCACCATGGATTAACTTTAATCTGCGGATTAATAAAACGTAGGGAAAAAGTTTCGGCATATGGCCGGGCGAATTGTGAAATCACAGAGAACCAACGATTACTTGAACTTGCGAATTCTTTGTATTTTATTTAAATAAGTTCAACAGTACAGAAAATAGAAAATTAATCATTCCCGGATCAAGGCTAATCCAAGTTGGTACTCATTGCTATAAAATTTCAGTTTAAGCATAATTAAGCTAGGCTTATGGCAACAGAATTTTAATTTCAAAATGTAACGATCTGATTGCAATTAGTTACTACTGGCCAGGGCTGCGAACTCGAGCTCAAACTTGAACTTGAACTCAAAAAACCTCAAATATTTTGCCAAACTTGAAAAAATTTTCTGAACTCAAACGTGAACTCCATAAAAAGTATTCGAATTTGAGTTTGTTTAATTGATTAAAATTAAAATTTTCCGACAGAAACATTTTTTGTTGATCGTGCTTTGTACATTGACATTGTCGTTCGCTCGCTTGTTTATACCGTGGCGACCCAGAAAAGCAGCATGCCTACAGAACAAAAACAGAGCGATAAAGTCGAAAAGAAAGCTTACTATTTTTGTCAGACTGAACTCAAAAAACTTGATATTTTTGCCGAACTTAAACTCGAAAAAATCAATCTAGAGAGCTCAAACTTGAACTCGGACTTGTAAACCCCAGAAAGCCCGGATATTTTTTCTTCAAGAAAGCCCAAAGGGGTTAATTGACCCCTAGCACGCAATATTGCATTTCTCGGGCATTTTGCCGATGAAATAACCCTAGTTTATGGTTTTTCTGAAATCAGTTGGCAACTAACGAATTTAAACATTATTTAATTAACAGTTTTTTCACTCTTCTGCATGTCTAGTGTGGCTTAAGTCCCACAACAAAGCTGTAATTCAAGAATTGTTTTTTGGTTGTAATATAGGCATGCGGGCAAAGTCTTTAGGCACAGCAAGCAAGGTCTTTAGGCATAGCAGGCAAAGAAAGCAAAGTAGGCATATTAGACACAGTAAGCTTATTGGGCTGAGCAGACTTAGTGAGCATAGCATCGGTAGTATAGTAGACCCGCCGCCAGTGTTGCACGCCTTGGGGGCATAACCAGTTTTTGGAAGGGCGCAAAGCAATTTTGCCCTCAAAGTCGAGGTTAAAGACCAAAGAAAGAAAAAAAGTCTTCATCGCAAATCCTCCCTTCCTTCATTGGCTCCCGGTTGGTTTCTTTCGTTCGGGGCACAGTTCTCGCCCGGCGGGGCTCTTCTTTCGCCTGGGGTGGGGGAAGCACAATGGCGTCCTTTGGTGTGGAAGTCGGTTCTGGCCCGCAAATTTGGGATTAAAGACAAAAAAAAAACAGAAAAAAGGTCTTCGTCGCTAAATCTCAGGCTACCACATGGCGTTCACTCGATTTGACCTGCTTTTTTGTCCTAGAAAGAAACTTTACTAACTTTTGGGTGGCACAAGCAGTGATTTGGGGAGGGGGGGCACAGCCTCAAAGTGCCAGCCAGTGGCATTGGGCCTGCTACTTCCTTTTAAGACACAATCCTTGCTTTGGGGGGCACATTTCTCTCTCGGGGGTCACACAGTAGCGTAACCAGAGGGGGGGCTATAGCCCCCCCATTCGCGTGTCGACCCAAATGCAAAATCAAAAAAAACACGTTTTTAGCACTTTTGAGACTGGTGTATACACTGGAATGAACTAAATAGTGATTTAAAACATCTTTTTAAACATATATTCAGGAGGGGGGCTAATTTGTCAAAAATACTACTCACAAATAAATGAAAACTTTGAAAAATGGCCAAAGATAAGCGATCAAATTTGATCGCAAGTGTAAAAAGGCTAAACATAGGTGTCATCAACAAATATACTATGAAATTAGAAATAGGGAGGGGCTATCCGGTATTAGTTAATTACCAATCATTCCTCTCATATCTCTTTTCACTAGCCCCCCCCCCAATTATTTTTCTGTATAAACTGTAGACGAAATACTGTAGATTACTCCATGTAAGTTTTATTGAACTATAGTCTACGAGTTTATAATTCACCAGCATCTAAATAAAAGAACTAAAATTTTACCTTTAGCTACCTCCCAAATAGCCCATTTATGCAACCAGTTTAATCATGTTTACACTGCCAATTTCTATGCCACGTTTTAAAAGCATTATTTTTTTATCAAAATAGCTCTACACTTAAGTTATTTTTGCAAAAAAACGCAAAATTTTCGAGCGCTGTGGGCTCCGCCCCCAGACCCCCGTGCTTCCGCCGGCTGGGGGCTTCGTTCCCAGACCCCCAGCTTTCAGCGGCTGGGGGCTTCGTCCCCAGACCCCCATTAGCCTCCGGCAGCTGGGAGCTCCGCCCTCAGACCCCCAAAACAGCCCCCCCATTGCGAACTTCTTGCCATGTGCCTGAGGTCACAAGCAATGATTTGGGGAGCACGACCCCGAAATGCCCCTCGTGGCGCCAGATCTGCAGACTAGGCTTCGTAAACACTGTAGACTTGATAAGCAAACGTAGTAGGCTTGGTAGGCATGGTAGACGTAATAGGCTTAGTAGATATGGTAAGCTAGTACAGTAGGCATAGTCGGCAAGGTACGCATAGCCTAGCATGGGATAATAAAACTTTTACCCTACTATGCCTATTAGAACAACCAGTGTTTCGTTTTGTTTACATTGATTTAGCCATAAAATAAGCAATGTCTGCTGAACAATAGATTTTGCAATTGGCTGCTGGAAGTGGTACCAAAAACTCATTACTAGGGCAAGTTTTTGCTGCTTTTGCAACTTTTTTTACAGCTTCCGACTGTTTCCTAAATACTAAAAATGTATGTAGTGCAGTGTTTTAAGCTGTTCTTAGGAATTTTATATTGCAACTTTTTTAGTTTCTACATGCAACTTTTTACTGCAATTTTTATTTAAAATGGCGCAAATTGTTACTGCGATTCAAATAGCATGCTATAAAACTACATCAGTAATAGTTCTATTGTCTTTGATTTGCATTACAAAGAGCAATGTGATGGATTACCTGCAGTAGCGTAGCCGGGGGAGGGGAGGATGGCGGCGGGGCTATAGCCTCTCCCCCCATTGGCCTGTCAACCAAAATGCAGAATAAGAAAATACCACGTTTTTAGCTCTTTTGAGACTGTTTGTTGCGCTGGATTTGACTAAAAAGTGATTTAAAGCATCTTTTGAAACATATATTTAGTGGGGGGGAGGGGGGGCTTATTGTCAAAAATTAAAGTCACAAACCAATAAAAATTGTAAAAAATGTCCGAAAATAAACAATGAAATTTGATCGCTAATGTAAAAACGCCAAGCATAGGTTTTATCAACAAATATATTATAAACTTAGGAATAAGGAGAGAGGGAGGCTATTCAGTGTTAGTTAATTATTACCAATCACTTCTCTCAAATATCTTTCCATTAGCCCCCCCCCCCCCCCCCCAATTATTTTTCTTTATAAAATATAGACGAAATAGATTACTCCGTGTGAGTTTTGTTGAATAATAGAATTTTACGATTTACTAGCAAGTAAACAAGAGAACTGCAATGTTATCATTAGCCACTTTCTATCCTAGCCCATTTATGCAACCAGTTGAATCATGTTGCGCTGCCAATTTCTGCCGTGATTTGAAAACATCGAACTTCGAGATTTTTGGTCAAAAATTTTTTTTTTATCATTTTTTTTTTTTTTTTCTTATGATTTTCTCTATCTTTTACAGAAAGAACGAAGTTTCTAAGTGCTATAGTTTCGGAGATAGCAAAAATCTGAAAATATCGAACTTGAAAGTAATCTAAAAATATCGAACTTCAATGTTTATTACGTCACAGAAAAATTTTATTACAATTGAAAAATCAATTTTTTCAATGTTCAAGCGACAAGATGACATATTGTAACTGACACTTCAAGTCATATCGTTGCGACATATTGGCAGATTACGTGACAGAGCAAAAAACGTACGTAGGCTTGATTTTTTCGAAAAATTTAGCAAATTTTTTTTGAAAAATAGTTGCAAAATTTTTGCCTTAAATCATTTAGCGTTGAGCCGTGGAGAACTGAGCTGGTTAAATTTTAACTAACCTAGAAGTTTACCCATGAAATAAGTAGGCTTGATTTAAAACAGTACGACAAAGTCAATACCTAGGTGGACATCAGATCATGTGGTCGGCAACTTATGGCCTACGGGCCTAATCTGGCCCGCCAAAAAATCATCCGGCTGGCGACCTCTGCGATTGCGACAATGTTGAGCTGTGTTACGAATGGAGCACGAGATAAAAGCGAAATATTAGTGCTTGATATAGTATATAAAAATATTTTGAATGAAAATAAGCATGCCACGGTGTCAATGTTTGGCAGTATTTATTTAGCGTGCAAAATTTTAATTAATGAAAGTCACCAACATATAGGCTAGCATTTTGCAAGATTTCTAATCGTGTACGTGCAATCCGACCTAAAGAATTTCGGGCTGGTAGCCTGCAGGCCAGATAGCACGTAAGCAATTAAACATTGAAACTTCGGCTCCGCAAGCGTCAAAACATTAAATCAAATTATAGGTATTTTGCAAGATGTTGTGCTTTTACTGCTTCCAAATTACCACTGGACTTACCGTACGTAAACTTTTCAGCCCAAAACAACATCAAATATTTATTTTTATGCTGTGACATCATTGGGGGTATGACAACATCAAGTTTCTCATAATAAAGAGCATAGGAACTAGCAAAAGAGCTACCACCAATGGGATCTTAATCACGAAAAATATATGATTATTAACGCTATAGTTTGCACAAGCAATTGGATCAACTCATTTTACATGGTGCTGAGGGGGCAAAAATGCCTCTTTACCTAATTTTTAAACCGAAAATCGCGTAAACACCAAATTCGGCAAGGAGGTTGTTGTTCACCAATTTTTTAGAAAAATCCAATTTTGAGTTGATGACGTCACCGTAATGACATCATGGCCATATTTTCGAAAAATGACGTAATAAGAGTGTTTACAATAGGGTTAAAAATTATTCAGTGTTCTAAAAAATTCTAAAATTGTTTCGGGAAACTTTGTCCCAGCTTTCATGTGGTATAGGAAAAGAGATTTGGTAGCCGAATGATATGCTTTGAGAGACCGAAATTACAGCTAATGCTGAAGCTTTATTAATTTTCAAACAACTTAAAAATTCTTTTGAAACGAAAATAAACCAACTAGTGGCGCAACCATGCGGGGAGATTATGGAACTTCAATCTCTAAACTAAGATATTTTAAAATTTTAACCCAAAAACGCAAACGTTCAAAATGTGTTTTGGACCTGATCTGTAAGTAAACGGGAGGTTGAAGGGGCTGAGTAGTTTAATTCTGCAACTGGCTTAAAAATCCATGCAATGAATAGTTCTTTTAAATGGCTATAAAAATGTGCAAAATTTGATCTGAATGACGTTGAATTGGCAATTTTTTTCAAAAAATTTCAAAAATCGCCCAGCCGTTGGAGGTTTGACTCCCGAGACCCCAATTGTTTCCGGTGACCGGGAGCTCTGTCCCCAGACTTTCTTCTGTGATGCCCTTACGTTGCACAAAATTGCTCTGCACCCTGCTCAAAAACAACACTTTTTTGACAAAAAATTTTAATTTTTGTTTAAGCCCCTTCCCCCTCAGCAAAGTCCTTGTTGCCCTTGAAACAAACATATTTTCATCATTTTGTGCGAACGAGTTGTTTATCCAAAGCAACAGAGTTTCTGTTGAATCTGTTCTCAGTTAAAATACGTCAAATTGTCTTAATATTATCTAAAATCACACTTTTGAAGGATCAAATTGTTAGTAAAAATATGTTACGATACATGGAGACCTTACTGATTTGGTTTTTGGATCACTACTACGCAAAGTTGCCGACACCTGGTATAGACAGAGAACGCTGTTCTACGCTTGCTAGCAAGTTTGATGTTTACAAAATTTTTGTAAAATATACGTGCGTTACTTTTACGTGCGTTACTTTTTTTAAACTTAAATACGCTAAACTAGCTACCTACGGCGATACTTCAGCACCTTTGACCGAACTTTTTTTTCTGGATCTCATGACCAATCCCTGAACTCCAAGTTCTACCCAAGACATAAAGCCTTGCAGTCCATTGCTATCGCTTTTCGGGGTCCATTCAAAGAATCTTTTTCCTCCTCTACAAGCTTTTGTAATATCTGCGCTATAAACAGAATGTTTCTCCCTAATGCTGGATCCCCTTCCTATGCAAAACGCTATTAACCAACTAGAAATTCTGCTCTGAGTTGCATAGGGTCATTGCTGGATACCTCTCCTCCACCTCATTTCATTGCTTCTTCTTAAAAGCCATCTTTCTTTTGAAAATAACGAAGCACTAACATGCTTTAAAAGTGTTCTGCGTTTTCTTCCAGAATCATCATTTTATTCTCAAAGCGTTTGTCGCAGGATTGGTAATCAACCGGTTAAATAAGTAATCATCCCAGAAACATTTTGCATATCAGCGGAACCGCTTCCATTCTGAACGCCATCAAGTTCATAATATCATCCTCCATACATAACTGCAATGGCCCCAGAGAATTCCTCCTTGCATATCCCAGTAGGCGTTTGTCCTTCCTTTCTCCAGAGGTTCATGTATAAGACTGACGAGTTTGTCTCTTCCACTTTTAGACCGGATGGTGCTGGAGTGTACGCCGTAATTGTACTCCATATGCAATACATATGACTCCCTTACCTTGTCTGCTGGACCATAGGACCAATCGCTTCTAGTTTCACAGCAGAAATCCACCTCTAGACTAGACTGGAACGCGTCTGGTGTAACAACCAAATGATGTTCTGTCACTACAAGTCATTTCTCTTTCTCAAGGTCTCCCATTCGTTTTTTTTTTTTTTTTCTTTACTTTTATCGGCCCCCTCATAATCTCCTGACAAAGCCCCCTTGGAGGGTTTGATGGTTATGGTAGGGTGCAGATGATTAAAATCTCAAAGAGCGACTTACGCAATTGCAGAAGTTGCGTTGCACTTAAATTTTTTTTTTTTGAAACATTGTGGAAGTTACGTGGCGGACTAAAGTCTTTAAAATTTGTTGCGCTTTAATCGCGCTGCGCTTTCAATTCTTTTTTTTTTTTTTTTTCGTTTTCAAGCGAAATTCTACATATTGAACTTAATTTAGTTCCATTTCGACAGTCTAATTTCGACCTTTTTTTTACAAATTACGTACTCTTTTTCTGTTAAAAATCGCAAAAAATGCGGTGTTTGAATTGTGTTGTGAAATTTCAGTTGCGGAAGTTAGGTTTCACTTTAACTTAGTACGAAATTTGAACTTAATTTAGTTCCATTTCGATAGTCTAATATTGATGAATATCGGCCTTCTTTTGCAAATTATTTACTCTTTTTCTGTCTAAAATCGCAAAAAATGCGGTGTTTGAATTGTGTTGTGAAATTTCAATTGCGGGAGTTAGATTTCATTTTAACTTAGTACAAAATTGCCGTTCCGCAATTGCGGAATTCCGTTGCGCTTCAACTGAATCAACGAATTCATAGCGGAAGCTGCGCTTCAGAAATTAAAAAAATTAAATTGCGCATTTTACGCTTCGCTTTTACTGGTTGAAAAGATCGTTGCGCTTTGTTGCGGTGCGCTTTTGATCTATTGTTATTTGTGCGCACCTCTGGTAGGCTGACCATACTTTTATCTCTAAAAAGGAAACAATTTTCCAAGTATTGTAATCAACGTACCGATCTAGCTTAAGCTAGCTTAGCCCTTTAAATTTAAGTGTTAAACACAAAGAGGTTTTTAGTAAGATTTCTTTGCTTTTTTTTGTTAAATTTGATGCAGACCAAATAATGGAAAAATAATCACTTTTTGTTTAAAAGGAGGACATCTCCTCCAAAAAGAGGACGAATGGTGACCTTAGTGTCTCGCCTCATCTTCACTTTTCAGCAACGTCATGTTAAACTTTTAATAGGTCTCTTCCTAGTCACGCTGGTAGCCAGAAAAAGTGCATGCTGATTTCCTGGCCAAAGCTGTTGTTCAACGCGTTGGCTCCTAGCTCTTTATCCCCTGTCATTTTCAAAATTCAATACATCAAGTATCCGTAATGGAGACGTCACATCTTGTCTGTCAATTTCCTTCAGTTTCTTCAGAAGAATTGGTCCTATCAAATCCCATACTCTGTGAGCTCTCCCGCCCAGGGGCGTATTTATGGGAGGGGGGGCATTGGGCCATGGCTTTCCCCCTTTGGGTCGCCAGGATAGTATAATTAGCATACAATAATATGCAAAATTGTGGCATGGCCCCCCCTTTGTAACTTGGGCAGAAGGTTTGAGCACAGAAACGGTGGGCAAAGACCTTTTTTTTGAGTCTTTACCTAATTTTGGGCCAAAAACAGGACTAAATTTGAGTGTAGACCTTTTTTTTTTGTCTTTACCTAAGTTTGGGCAGGAAAATGGGCTTGGTTTTGGGGTGGAAAATTTTCTTTCTGGTCTTCATTATTCTCAATTTTTTTGAATTTCTTGCCCCCCCTCTTTCTAAAATCCTGCGTACGCTATTGCTCCCACCTTTGCTGTTACGGTACAGTTTATAAATCATTAGACTATCATCATATCTCGTAATCATTGCTATTACAAATTACAATATCTACAAAGAATTAGTCATGAAGAGAACTCTTCCTTAGCGTCTGTGTACAGCCTCTATGGGATGTCATTCAACTCTTTCTTACTGTTCTGTCTCTGAGCTTGCGCGCAAATCCATTATTGGGTCTACTGAATCTTCAACTTTTGGTCCAGACATTTGTTGGGGGTGCGGCCCGACTGTTGGGTTTCCGCTGAGTTTCTCTGCGCTTCCATTAATCGGGAAGCGGTCAAATAGCACGGCCATCATCCCAATCCAATTCATTAAAATATGTTGTGCAAGCAAATTCATTAAAATTTATTATGATTAAACTGACTAAAAATCAGTGGTTAATAGGGATCAAAATTATGCTGTGAAACAAGCGCTCGATGTCTACCATTGTTCAACATAACCAACAAAAATCTTTTTTTAGGATAACTAATTTGTACAGTGAGGCTGTAAGGCAGATATAATATTTGGTCCTATGGAAAATAAGCTTTATGTGTTTTTCCGTGAATACAACGACAAATCACAAGTTCAATAATCAAACGTGGAGCCAGCAACCTTTCGATTACCGGCACCAGTGCCGTCGCCAGAGCAAACGAAGTGAGGGAGCACTGGCCGAAAGTGGGGGGGCACTAAAATAAACTGAACTTTTGCGTACAAAAACTGATAATCAGATCTTGTACAGCCGCAAATATGTGCAATTTTAAAAACACGACCGGCAGCGTTTTATAGCTAGTTTCGTGTGCGGCCCATAATTGAATGGAAAAATTTATTTGCAGCAGTGACAACTACTAGACATGCAACCAGCATTTTGCTAAAAGAGGTGAGCCAAAAGTAAATTTTTTTGCCCCAAAATTGCCTAATTTAGCCCACGTGCTGAACAAACTGATGCAACTCAAGCATGTTACAGACGGAGCATAGTCACTAAATATTTAGAAACGGTGGACGTGGGTTTGGGGGCAGAGCCCCCAGCCGCTGGGAGAGTTTTGTGATTTTGCAGCAAAAAAATAGCGATTTTGAAGCCATTTTCATCACATTTCACCATTTTTGAAGCCATATGAATAACTAACTTGACAAAATTGAGAAGTCATTTCAAAGAATTAAATTGCTTAGCCCCTCCAGCCCCCTTCCCCCCCTTACTTCGGGTCAAGTATAAAGTACGGTTAAACGCTCGTATTTTGAAGTTAAGTTTTCTAAGTGTCTTGGCTAAGGTGGCTTAAGCTCCTTTATCCAGGTTGCGCCACTGACTGCACCTTCAAAATCTTTAGTGTGCTCTAAAAATCAAAACAACTGATCTTTGAAAAAAGTGTTTTCACGTATTGATTCATGTCATAATTACTAACAAAGAACAGGTAACGATTCTGCAGGCTTACATCTCTTTTTCCCGACACATCCGTAAAGGCGTGTTAATAAAACGTGCTTTTGCGTCAGAATTATGTACAGCAACTGGTTGCCAGCAATTTCGCAAAGAATAAACGTCAAAGGTGAATTATGTTTGACGTAATTAATCCTTCTTCAATCATTGTCTGTTGTCTTGTCGTTACGTGATGTTCCAAAAACAGTATTAGAGTAAACCAAACTGGGGAGGCACAAGCAGCCGTCAGGGGGGGCACGGCCCCCTTCCCCCCGTAGCGATGGCACTGACTGGTACTCTGTCTCGACGTTTTACCTACTAAGCTAAAATACCAGCACACCATAAAAATTTCTTGTTTAAAGGTATTCAATTTAAAAAAATATTGATCAAAAATAATAATTAAGAAAAAAAAATGTGGGTTGTGGAGGTGTTTCATAATTTTAGGGTATCTAAAACATCCACAGCGTCGTTTCATAACCATTTATTAAATACCTATTCTTATAGCATTACCTCATAATTTATCTGAAGTGTTTGATGATGCTATAACTAATTATGAGCGAAACATTATGATACAAACTAGTGCTACTAAATTTAATCATCGAAACATTATTGCGTTGGGTTCGTAAAGTAGGCTATTCATTAAAATCAGAGGTGAAATCGAGGAAACGCAGGCTCGAGGCCAAGGCCAAGGACAGGAATGCTCGAGGTCAAGGCCAAGTACTAAGAACACAAGCGCAAATATTGTCAAAAAAAAAAGATCTTTAAAGAAAATTTTCAGGCGATCTCCAGAAAAAAACTTCCAAAAATTTTTTCAGGCGATCTACAAAATTTAAACAATTCAAAAAATAGTGCTGATCTCGAACCAAGGATAGGGCAATTTTCGAGGACTTGAGGCTTCAAGGCCAAGGCCAAGGACTTCAAAATGTGTCCTCAAGGATGTCCTCGAGGCCAAGGACGCCCTCGAGGACTCGACCTCTGAATACAATGACACAAAATATTTATTAAAACAGTAAAAATTTGCGGAACACCTACAGCATAGACAAACTAAACAATATTAAAAAGATTCGAAACGTAAAAGCCACTATATGCTGGTCTGCTATCCTATTTTTGATTTTACGTACTTGTAGTTCTTTGAAACTACAGTTTTTTTTCTCAAAATGCCTTGGTGGCGGTTGGTAGCGCTATAATTTCTAACATTTTCAAATAATGTTTAAACAAAAATGGGCCAAAATCTTGTTTATTTGGAGCAGATGCGTTGCGTTGGAAACCGACATTAATTGGTAAGAAAATATAAAAATCTCAGTAAACCTACCCAATGGCTTGCATTACACCAGTATTGCCGTCTTAAGCAAATAACTTGTTGGTATAGGTCTAACCAAGAGTAACGACGAAAATTGGTTTTGTAGGGTCCAAAGTGAAACGGTCGTTTTCAAAATTTTCGTTTCATTTTTCCGTCGAATTTAGGTGAAAACCAACAAAATAAAAGACAAAAACTGCTTGGCGTTTTTCTGTTAATTTTTCACCACCTTTCTGCGTCTTCGCTAAAATTGCATTTCATTTTTCCCTCAATTGTAGAAGTAGACCCAAAAATTTTTTTCGCTAAAATTTCGTTACATTTTCTGATTTCTATGATGGAAACCAACCAAAATTGACATTGAGAATAATAGCAAAGCTAAACTGTTGAGAGCCTACTGAGCTTGCCCTGCCTAAGAAGCTGGTACAGGCCGCCCTCGACGGCAGAAGTAGATTATAGACCCCATGCTCCATGGAATTCAAGGTTAATGCACGGGCTCGTTGAGTTATAATAGACTGTTTAGTCAAAGAATGGTTTAGCTCTTAGCTGTGCAAAAAAAAAACAACTTTTCTTCCAACAAAAAAATTTGCATGAAAAGCAATGAAATTATGAGACAAAACAACGTTTCATACGATTTCGCTGAGTTATTAAGGAAGTTTTTAGTTTTTACGCAGTCGAGTATTTTGATGGAAAAATAACGTACTATCTTCTTACCTCACGATTTTTTCCATTGCACTATTAGGTTTAATATAAGGTGTTGCTCGGGAGCAAAGACGCGGAGATGAGTTCCGCAAACTCGTTACACGCGTTGGCGTGATACTGCGTGTACAATGAAAGATTTGATTAACTTAATTAATTAATTAATTATACTTCCAACATTTCTTCATTAAATTTACATTACAAGATACATTGTGCAAATAACCCTAGTAATAGGCTGTAGTGATTCAACACCATATGTTCCAATTACGTACCTAATTGCAGAATAAACTTAATGTACGATTTTCCAAAAATAATTCACGTTGATTTCAATCAAAAATGATCGAAAAAACGAACTTTTAGGTATTTTTTATGATGCAATAAATGCTAAAAATTTGCCCAGGACGAACAACGGGATTTATTACGTAATAGTAGCAACACAAAGGAAGTTTAAAACTTGATTTTCTCGGAAGTTAAAAAAGGCAAAAATGCCTGAAGTTCGATATTTACAAATCACGGCAGATTTCTATGCTACGTTTTAAAAGCATTATTTTTTATTAAAATAGCCCTAAAATTAAGTTATTTTTGCAAAAACATGCAAAAAAACGCAAAATTTTCGAGCGCTGAGGGCTCTGCCCCGAGACCCCCGTGCCTCCGGCGGCTGGAGGAGTTGCCCCCAGACCCCCAAACACAGCCTACCCATTGCGAATTTCTGGCTACGCGCATGATTACCTGCGTTTTAATGTTATCTAGGAAGAAACAGTTGGTGTACAACTTCGTGCACTCTAGAGCGCAGTTTTAGCATGCTAGGCAAACTGTTGGAAAAAGACCGCCATTTCTCCCCGAATAATGCTTGCAAATATTAGGCATTATATGTAAATAAATCGCTTGAGTGAATCAAGGTTGTAGAAAATGTTTGTGCATAAATGCAACTTTTTGCAACTTTCGTTAGAAATAAATGCAATTTTTTCAATTTTTTAGTGCAACAAAAACTTGCCCTACTCATTACAAACAGATTGACAAATTTTTGTCTAAATAATGCCACATAGCAGTGAGCAAGAACTAACAGTCTTTAGTGCAGTGTTTCCCAACCTTTTTGCCATCGTGCACTAAAATACCGTCATGCGTCGAATGCGCGTATACCACTAATTTTTTTAAATAAGTTTTGGCTGTTAGACTGTAAAGCAGTGTTTTTCAACCTTCTTGCCATCGTGTACCAAAATAACGTCATACGTTGAATGTACGCATAGACGTAGCCAGGGGGGGGGGGCCTGCCCCCCCAATCCAAATACAACTAACAATAAAAAATTATGACAACATAGCCTAACGATGTTTAGTTGCAGTTTTTTTTTCAGTAATTACGCACATACCAGTAATTAACAATATTATTAATGACAAGGGAGTCCCAGGGCCCCCAACTAACAACCAGGGCGCCCCTACTAACAACTAGGGGGCCCTGGGGCCCCTAGCCGACAACCAGGGTGCCCCAGTACCCCCAACTGAAAACCAGGGGGCCCATAACTAACGACCCGGGGGTCCCTAACTGACAAACAGGGGGCCTCGGGGCCCCTAACTGATTAAACTGATTAAACAACCAGGGGGCCCTTGACTGATTAAACAACCAGGGGGCCCTGCAGCCCCTAACCGACAACCAGGAGGGCCCAGGGCCCCTATTTGACAACCACGGTGCCCCAGAGCCCACCTAAATTATGACCATGGGGTCCCGGAGCCCCTAAACAAAAACCAGGGGACCCCAGAGCCCCTAACTGACAACCAGGGGGCCCCGGGGTCCCTAACCCGCGACCAGGGAGCCCCAGGGCCTCTAATTAACAACCAGGGGGCCCGGGGCTCCTAACCGATAACCAGGGGGCCCAGGGGCTTCTAACTGGCAACCAGAGAGCCCCAGGGCCTCTGACTGACGACCAAGAGTCCCGGGCTAGGGGCCTTTTAATTCAAGTTTTTAGCAATTTATATGCAAAACCTGTGAGAAATCTAAGAGTTTTGTCCTAAAAGTTGCAACCCCAGGCCCTCGTTTAAAGTTATTATAAACCTAATGCTATAACACAGGCGGTAATGCAAACCCCCCAATTGAAATACTACCAACCATAAATATAATAATGAAAGCATAGCCAGTATGTTGTCCTTGTCCGGAATTACAGTGTCTTTAATTTAGGATTTACGCGAAGAAAAGTTAGCAATCATAATGATGACCACGTGTCCACGTCATAATAATGTCATGCAATTCTTGGAGGTTTCAAAAAACTGTTCAGTGACTTGATTCAAGTCCTCCACGTTTTGGAAAAAAAGTTTTTATTTAAATTTTGATTTAAATGTTTTTTTTATGAAAGAACTTAGGGGAGCGATCTTGTCTCAAAATCATTGGCGTCACCAGGGGGTGGCCGAGAGAACCCGGGCCCCCTCAATCGAAATGCCACCAATGGCAAAAATTTGTCAAAAAAGCCTTGTTTCTTCATTTTCAGTTTCTTTTAGCATCTTTACGTACAACAGTACCCGCGTACAACAGTAATTAACAATAAATAATATTGACGACCAGGGGGCCCGACACACCCCATTAATTCAATTTTTTCCAACCAATTTAAACGTACAACCAGGGTGAAATCAAGGATTTTTGTTCTAAAAGTTGCTACGTCAGGCCCTCATCTAAACCTTTCAAGAACGTAATGCAATAACCAGCGCCGAATTTGCCATATGGCTTACTGCCACGGTCCCTCGCTCAGATAGTAGGACATTTTTTGGTCTTCATTTATATTTGGCAGGAAGATGTTGCAAATATCCCCTAAGTGCCAGGGGCCCCGCGCAATGTAAATCCGGCCCGGAAACAACATGCTTAGTAAGTGTAACCATCTATTGTACCATTTTTCAATAATGATTCACCTCCACCTTGCCAGTTTTTACGTACAAAATACTTTTAAAAAAATAACTAGGGAAAATGCTCATTAAACAAATTGTTGAATTTCAATTGAGGAGGCTTGGGTCCCCTGGCCGTACATGTACTCCTATAACTGGTAAACTTCAAGACTGAACAAAAATCTCTAAGGAAAATCTTCGAGTGGATTATTATTTGCTGCTAAAGTATTGCAGGAGACAATGAGCCTTACTTGTTCCTACATGAACCAATTCACTAACAATTAAAATTTTACACCATAATGTAACATTTTAAACATGTTTTGGACTTTAATTGCAAGTAAAAGGAGGATTGAAGAATCAAATTTTTTCGATTGGCTTTGAAATGTTTAAAATCTAATTCCTTGAAATGGCTGTGAACTCGTGCGAAATGTGATCCAATTGGACTTAAATAGCTTTTTTTTCCAAAAACTTACAAAAATCGCCCAGCGGCTCGGGGCTTTGCTCCCAGACCCCCATAGCCACCGGAGGCTGAAGGCTACGCCCCCAGACCCCCGTCTGTGAAACGTTTGAGTACACTAGTTTACTCAACACGTCTCCAAAGTTAGACATTTGCACTTTCCAACAATTAGTTTTCGGCCTCTCTCTTAACATAAATAATGGTTAAGTGCCAAGACGCTACCGCTTCAGATCTTCCGTTCTACGATATCTTTGCCCCACAAAAAGTTCCTATTTTGAAAATTTCTGATGACGTCATTGCATGTGATTTGTGGTTGGGCTCCCCCCCCAATCAAAATCCTGGCTACGCCTATGAATGGGCGTACCACTAATTTTTTTAAATCAAATTTGGCTGTAAGACTGTGGTAAAGCATTGACAAGTTTAGGTCTAACCACTTCAAAAGTAACGCTAAAAACCTACAAAAAGCATACAAACCTACAATTTAATTTCGCTTGACATGACTGAAGTGGCCAAATTTAACTTTGCGTACGCTATTCTTCAGTTTTGCCAAAATTACTAAGCAAATTTTTGCGAAAATTTGCTGCACGTGCTACAATGCTCACTGTGATTTAAAAAATTTTTGATATGACCAAACGCAAAAACGGTCTTTATTAAGACCGCAAGTAGCAGATTACGCAATTAACACATTAGCTCCCGCCAGTAGCGTACGCAGGATTTTGAAAAGGGGGGGCCAGAAACTTCAGAAAATTTGAGAGGAACATAGATCAGAATTTGAAATTGTCTCACTTAAATTTCGTCCTATTTTCCGCCTAAAATCAGGTGAAGAGCAAAAAAAAAAAGTTCTTCACTTAAATTTCGTCCCATCTTCCGCCACAAGGCAGGTGAAGAAAAAAAGGTCTTCGCTGAAATTTCGTCCAATTTTCCGCCCCAAGTCAGGTGAAGAGCAAAAAAAAAAGGTCTTCACTGAAATTTCGTCCCATTTTTTGCCCAAAATCAGGTCTCTAGCCCAATGGCCTCTCCCCTAAATACGCCCCTGGCTCACGCAATACCAGATATCAGGTTTCGCGCAGTTAATTAAATAGCGTGCGCGGCAGTACACTCGGAAAGCGCTAATTATCACCTGTAGCCAAGGATGGCAGTACGGTACGGTACGTTCAGAATTTGCGTAATACGTACCTCGCACCTTGAACCGTACGTACCAGCGTACCGTACTTCAGTTCAATTTTTGAAGCGTACCGTACCAACGTACCGTACCCGTACCATTACAAAAAAGTCGTACCGTACCAGCGTACCATACTTCTTAGCAAAAATTGAGGCGTAGCCAGGATTTTGATTGGGGGGGGCCCAACCACAAATCACATGCAATGACGTCATCAGAAATTTTCAAAATAGGAACTTTTTGTGGGGCAAAGATATCGTAGAACGGAAGATCTGAAGCGGTAGCGTCTTGGCACTTAACCATTATTTATGTTAAGAGAGAGGCCGAAAACTAATTGTTGGAAAGTGCAAATGTCTAACTTTGGAGACGTGTTGAGTAAACTAGTGTACTCAAACGTTTCACAGACGGGGGTCTGGGGGCGTAGCCTTCAGCCTCCGGTGGCTATGGGGGTCTGGGAGCAAAGCCCCGAGCCGCTGGGCGATTTTTGTAAGTTTTTGGAAAAAAAAGCTATTTAAGTCCAATTGGATCACATTTCGCACGAGTTCACAGCCATTTCAAGGAATTAGATTTTAAACATTTCAAAGCCAATCGAAAAAATTTGATTCTTCAATCCTCCTTTTACTTGCAATTAAAGTCCAAAACATGTTTAAAATGTTACATTATGGTGTAAAATTTTAATTGTTAGTGAATTGGTTCATGTAGGAACAAGTAAGGCTCATTGTCTCCTGCAATACTTTAGCAGCAAATAATAATCCACTCGAAGATTTTCCTTAGAGATTTTTGTTCAGTCTTGAAGTTTACCAGTTATAGGAGTACATGTACGGCCAGGGGACCCAAGCCTCCTCAATTGAAATTCAACAATTTGTTTAATGAGCATTTTCCCTAGTTATTTTTTTAAAAGTATTTTGTACGTAAAAACTGGCAAGGTGGAGGTGAATCATTATTGAAAAATGGTACAATAGATGGTTACACTTACTAAGCATGTTGTTTCCGGGCCGGATTTACATTGCGCGGGGCCCCTGGCACTTAGGGGATATTTGCAACATCTTCCTGCCAAATATAAATGAAGACCAAAAAATGTCCTACTATCTGAGCGAAGGACCGTGGCAGTAAGCCATATGGCAAATTCGGCGCTGGTTATTGCATTACGTTCTTGAAAGGTTTAGATGAGGGCCTGACGTAGCAACTTTTAGAACAAAAATCCTTGATTTCACCCTGGTTGTACGTTTAAATTAGTTGGAAAAAATTGAATTAATGGGGTGCGTAGGGCCCCCTGGTCGTCAATATTATTTATTGTTAATTACTGTGGCACGCGGCGTGTACTGTTATACGCAAAATGCGAAAAAAAAGCTGAAAATGAAGAAACAAGGCTTTTTTGACAAATTTTTGCCATTGGTGGCATTTCGATTGAGGGGGCCCGGGCCCCCTGGTTGTTGGTTAGGGGCCCCGGGGCCCCTGGTTGTTAGCTACGCCTATGATTTTGAGACAAGATTGCGTCCTTAAGTTCTTTCATAAAAAAAACATTTAAAGCAAAGTTAAAAAAAACTTTTTTTCCAAAACGTGGAGGACTCGAGTCAAGTCACTTGACAGTTTTTAAAAACCTCCAGAAATTGCACGACATTATCATGACGTGGACACGTGGTCATCATTATTATTACTTACTTTAGTACACGTAAATCCTAAATCAAAGAAACTGTAATTCCGGACAAGGACAACATACTCGCTATTTATCATTGGTAGTATTTCAATTGGGGGTTTGCATTACCGCCTGTGTTATAGCATTAGGTTTATAATAACTTTAAACGAGGGCCTGGGGTTGCAACTTTTAGGACAAAACTCTTAGATTTCTCACAGGTTTTGCATATAAATTGTTAAAAACTTAAATTAAAAGGCCCCTTGGTTGTCAGTTAGGGGCCCCAGGGCCCCGTGGATATCGGTTGGGGGCCCCCTGGTTGTTAATTAGGGGCCCCAAGGTCTCTTGGTCATCAGTTCTGGGCTCCGGGGCCCCATGGTTGTCGGTTAGGATCCCAGGATCCCCCTGGTTGTCAGTTAGGGGCCCTGGGGCCCCTTTGTTGTCATTTAGGGTCCCCAGGGCCCCCTGATTGTCGGTTAGGGTCTCCGGGCCCCCTTGGTTGTCGGTTAGGGCCCAAGGGCCCCTTGGTTGTTAGCTAGGGTCTCCGAGGCCCCCTGGTTGTCAGTTAGGGGCCCCGGGGCCCCTGTTTGTCAATTAGGGGCTTTTGGGCTCCCTGGTTGTCTGTTAGGGACCCCAGGGCCCCCTGGTTGTCTGTTAGGGGCCCGGGGTCCTCTGGTCGTCAGTTAGGGGCTCTCTGGTTGTCGATTATGGCCCCCTTGGTTGTTAGTTAGGGGCCACAGGGCCCCCTCGACGTCAGTAATATTATTGTTAATTACTGTAGTGTGCGTAATTACTGAAAAAAAAAACTAAAACTAAACATCGTTAGGCTATGTTGTCATAATTCTTTATCATTGGTTGTATTTTAATTGGGGGGGCTCGGGCCCCCTGGGACCCCCTCTGGCTACGCTTATGGGCGTATCGTACCGTACTTACGTACCGTAGTGTCATCCTTGTTTTCAACTACTCGTAAGTTTAACTGACTTGGAAATCACTAACCATTACATCAGCGATCGCAATCCACACATTTAGCGACGGTTTCAGCTGTTTTTTGCCTCTGCACACAAAAATCCTGCGCCATTTACAAAAAGTCTGGGTTTTTTACTCAAAGAGTGTACCAACGTACCGTACCCGTACCATGACAAAAAAGGCGTACCGTACCAGCGTACCGTACTTCTTAGCAAAAAATGAGGCGTATCGTTTAACAACAAAAGTGTTAAACTATGCTGTACTAGTTGAAATAGAATATTACAAACTAAAAATGAAAAATTAACCTTCAAAAAAAATAATCAACTCGCGTACCACCTGATAGACCTTCGCGTACCACTAGTGGTACGCATACCACCGGTTGGGAATCACTGCTTTAGTGCATAATAATTTAGAATTGCTGTGTTATAGTGTATTGAAAGCACTTTTTGCAAAGTAATTTGAAACCCAGCTCAAAAAACTCGAAATATATAGAATTCAGAAAACGTTTATGGTTACCATATTTATTGGTCACTGGTTTGGAAATTGCTCTCACTATGTTTGTGGCATATGTTCAACACCAATCTGCAAAGCATGTATCAAATTAGAGTTGAACAGCTATGTGTTCTGGAAGCTTTATACAAACAAGAGACTGTGGGGTCAATTGACCCCTTTGGGCTTTGGCGTATAAATGGAAAAAGTTGCACGAATTTTTTTGTTACTTATTTGGGGTGTGTTATAACCAAAATAAATAAAAGTCAAAAAATCTCAGCCTGCTTTGTCAAGTATGTTTTGTTTATTTTGGAAAAAACAAAGCAAAAAGGGTCAATTGACCCCTTTGGATCTAAGGTTAAAAAAGGCTGAACTCGAGCTAAAACTCGAATAAAATACGATTGAGTTTGCAGCCCTGCTAGTGGTTTGATTTAACTGGTAGAAAGCACTGCAATAAAACGTCATAGCGGCCCCGCAGCCAGTCTTAAGTTTCACTTAGCTCATCTGAAAAGCTGCTAGCTTGAAATGTGTCACGTTTTTTTTATACCGTTGCTTTTCTGCTGACTTTTTAAAGAGCTGCTATTCGCATTTAATACTATTTAAATAGAATGGACCTACAAGATCAAGATACCAATTTCGCGTATTAACGTGCTTTTTTCTACGCTGTTTAAGTAATTTTCGGAAAATTTGAATTTATAAATTCAGAGAGCAATCGTAGAACTGCTTAATATTCATTTAGCAATTTACCTGGTCATTACTTTGTTTGATTGGTCACTAAAACGTACAATTTAGAAGTATAATTTACCAAGATTATTTAGTAGAAGTAGAATTTATGAACAACCAAGTCACATTTTTCGAAGCGTCTTTCTAAAAGCCCCGTTACAGAGCAAACAATTTGTAGCGTAAAAGTGCTTGTCGAAAATGCAGTCACAACCATACACTTTCGTGCATAATTGCAGTTTGTGTTGAAGAAACGTAGAGGCATTAGCTACTGCTACCAGAAATCTGCATTTGGGGGCTGTTTAGGGAGTCTGGGGGCGAAAACATCAGCCAAGCTGCCGGAGCCAAAAGGATCTGGATGCGGAGCCCACAGCGCTTGAAAATTTTGTATTTTTTTGCAAAAATAACTTAATTTAAGGCCTATTTTTATAAAATTAATGCTTTTCAAACGTGGCATAGAAATTAGCAGGGCAAAAACATGATTAAACTGGTTGCATAAATGGTCTATGTGGGAACTGGCTAATGGTAAAATTTTAGTTCTCTTGTTTACAAGCTGATAATCCTAAAATCCCATAGTTGAAAAACCTCATAAGCAGAAATTATTTTGTCTATATTTTAAAAAGATAATTTGGGGCGGGATTTGAGGGATTAATTGGAACGAGATTTGAGGTAAGTGATTGGTAATTAACTTATACTGATTAGCCCCTCTCTATTCCTGAGCTTAGATGTTTATTTGATGAAACCTATGTTCAACATTTTTCAAAAAGCGATCAAATTTAATTGCTTATTTCTGGCCATTTTTCAAAGTTTTTATTGATTTGTAAGTTTTCTTTTTGACAAATTAGCCCCCTCCACTCTAAATATATGTTTCAAAAGAAGCTTTAAACCATTTTTAGTCCTTTCCAGTGCAAAAAATGGTCTTCGAAGAGCTAAAAACGTGGTATTTTCCTTATTCTGAATTTCGGTCGACAGGCCAATTGGGAAGGAGGTATAGCTCTCCTCTGGGTACGCTACTGACTGTAAATGATTCCTTTTTAAAAAAGCTGAGAACTTACACGTTAAAATTAATTGATGTGTTTCGCCGCAAACCAGATAAAGATCTCGATGACATTCGGTCAGAGCATGTTTAAACAAAAATCAGTGACAACAGTAAAACACCATATAAGATACTATTCCCCACAGGCTGTTTCGCCGTTAGGCTCTTCAGGGGGGTGACTATTTTTTCAAATACTCGTAGAATTAATATTTTTCAACTACAATTATATGAATAACATTTACTGTCACCTCCTTGAAAAGCGTATATAACTACAAAACAGGTTAAAGAAAATTTTTTTGAGTTTATGTGCACTTTTTCAGTCAAATTTATGACATTTTTTAAACTTTTGCTTTTAATTACCGCCGGCAAAACAAGGGGTCACAGGTGAAGCAAAACTAAAAATCTATCGCTGATAATAAATGATCAAATAGCAATCTAATTTCAGTAAACAAAATAAATTGCCCCGGGGCCCATCTTCAAATTACTCACTATTGTAAAAAAAAAACGCGAAAATAATAAATCAATCCTTTTTTCTAAAAATGCACAAATTTTTCAAGGAGCTTCGCCTACTCGTGTTTTTATGACGTCGTTAAGCGCAGGATAGGGTGACCAGACGTACTACTTTTAGTAGTACAGTACTACTTTTTGGAATTCTGTACTACTTGAAGCAGCGTACTACTTTTTGTACTACTTTTTTGCGTTCACGCGATAAACTGCTTTTTCACAATTGATATACTAATATAATTCCAACTGCACTGAGAATAATCAGTTTTTAATGATACTCTATCTTTCGAAATAAACGTTAATTAAACTCCCTTTTGAACCCATGATTGACATTGGCAGGAGATTATTTGGAATAGTTCTATTTTAGTTAGACCGATGTGACGAAATAATACATTCGTGAGGAAAATCATTTTAGTGTTTTTCGTAGTGGCCGATTATGTTTCTTTTTCAACAAAGCCACCTGGTAGAAAGGATTAGCAAGAATACTTAATACGAATACAACAATTTATTACTTGTGATTGCTACGAGGGTTTGGTTTTGGTAGCCTATGGCAGCAAAGAGGCGAAAGTGTCAACTTACTCCTGATATATTGAAGGTAAGTTTAATTTTTACTTTAATTTTCATATGAGCAAACTTTACGGGAACCGTATTAATTTCAGGACTATCCTTATCTGCGTGACATTGGAAGTGACGGCAAGGTGTTCTGCAGTTTTTGCTCAACTTCTTTCTCTATAGCCAACAGTGGAAGAACGCAAGTAAAAAAATCATGAAGACACAGCCAAACATAAATCTTCTGTCTCTGCAAGAGCTGGTTCATCTGCAATGGACGCTTATTATAAAAAAAAAGAACCAAGCACTACCGAATATGAATTGGCCACACAAGAAGGTAGTTTTGCATATCATACGATACAACACAACCATAGCTTTCGTTCAATGGACTGTTCAAGCTCAATGATACGTAACTTTTATCAACAAAAGTTCATATGTGCCAGAACCAAATGCGAAGCGATTGTAAAAAATGTACGGTATTTGCTCCTTGGGCGTTGGAATTAGTGTCGCAAGACCTGATCAAAACCGACGCAATAGCATTGTCAATTGATACATCTAATCATGGACATTTAAAGCTATTGCCAATCCTGGCACGATTTTACAATCACGAAAGCAATGAAATTGCGACTAAGTTGATAGACTTTGTTGATGTCAAAGGTGAAACTGCGGAAATAATCTCTTCAGAAGTTTTAAAGGTGATTGAAAAATTTGGTGTGAGTGACAAAATCGTTGCCAAGTCTGCGGATAATACCAACTCAAACTTTGGTGATTTAAATCGTGCAGGAAGAGTAAATGTGCACACTAAAGTAAAGACTGCTCTGCAGAGAGAAGTAATTGGATTGGGATGCCCGGCGCACATTGTTCACAACACTTGCCGAACTGCTATGGACACTCTTCCAGTTGATGTTGAGTACTTACTGCGAAAAATATACGGTTACTTCCATATTTATACTGTGAGAGTCGAAGCTCTGAAGGACTTTTGTGATTTCGTTGGGGAAGCATACCAAACTATTTTGTCACACAGCAACGTGAGGTGGTTGTCCATGCTTCCTGCAGTGGAACGCATATTACAAATGTACGCTCCATTGAAATCTTACTTTCTCTCCCTTGACAAATGTCCAGCGGTTCTAAGAAAGCTCTTCGATGACCCTCTCACCAAACTTTGGATGACATTTTCGCACGCAAATTTGACGTTGTTTAGTGATACCATCCGACAGCTTGAATATCAACATTACTGTGCTGTTGAAACCGGTGAAAAATTGAAAAGTTTAAGAATAGCGCTGAGCGGAAGACTCGCTTCATTCCTGAAGACGACTTCATTCCTGAATCTGTTTCAGTACAATTGTTCAATCTTTCGGAAGAAGGTCATACAACAAAAGAAGATTTTTTGAAACTATTTCGTGCATTTTATTCTACTGCAGTTGCTTATCTGAACGCTTGGGGCAAACATGTTGATGACCTAAAAGATTTACAATGCCTTCTTTTGAAAAAGTTTCCAGAACGTTCCGAGTTTCAAAAGGCAGGATTGCTTCTTCAAGTGAAATGTCCGAAGGTCTCTATTTCAATCGATAACGTGTTTGATGAAGTAACATATCTGCAACAAGTGTTGAATTCTGATATTCTTAGTGACTGGAAAGACAATGGTACCACATTAAGTGATCGATGGAAGAAAGTTTTTGAACTTTTGTCTGAACTTGAGATCAATACTCCAAACTTACGAAAACTTAGTGCAGTTCTTATGTGCCTTCCCGGAAGTAATGCTCCTGTGGAAAGAATTTTTTCCCAGATGAACGCTTTATGGACTGACGAAAAAAACAGATTTCTTGTGGAAACTATCAAGTCCATACTCATGATAAAGTCAAATATCAATCTTTCATGTGATGCTTTTGCAAAGAAATTGGCTAAAGATAAAGCAATACTTAAAAAAATACATGGGTCTGAAAAGTATGTCTCTTAACACTTCCGATTACTAAGACGCTTTTCATGCATATTGCAATCAAGCTGCGTACTGGAGATGCAAAATGTATTCTTGTATAATAATCCTGCTCTTTAAAATTTTCGAGTTGCTATTAAATTATAGCATTTCATGGCTTTTTTTTCTATTGCTTTTGTTTTCTTTTGTCTTGATGCTTGCAATTTATGTTTTTATTCTTTGGCCTTTTTCTTGCTGCTTTGTTGATTCTTTTAGGCTTGTTGTTTTGAAAACACACTTTGATGTATGGAAGTTTTAGCTGCATTGTCGGTTCAGTTTTGATGCAAAAATATCAATTTCTGGTTAAATCATGCCATTATCGTCGGGTGCAATTCATCAGCCACACTATATCATTCGCACTACTTTTAAAGTTCAACGATAATTAAAACTAGAATTTTTAGCCCATAAATGTAAAATGTACTACTTTTTGTCAAAAAACTTCTGGTCACCCTAGCGCAGGACGCATTTTTTCAGGCATTCGAACTATTATAGTTGTATTTAATTTCACACTCGCTATATTAATAATTCTTCTTCTGGCGTTTTTCCTGATACAGTAGTTTATTTTTTGAGATTCTTAGGGGTAATTTTCAACACAAAAATTGTTCAGTAGATGTAGCTTTGACACCGCAGACTGCTTGCCAGTGATTAAAATTGTTCTTTCTTATCTCAAAACAAATTCTTCGCACTATTCCCTCGCGTGTGTTCAGAACAAAAGTTGGCTTTCTTAAATCTCAAAAAGCTTACGTTTTCTACGCTATATCAGGAATATATTAACACTTTTAGTGTTACAGGCTATCTCTGGTAACGGTATTACATTACTTCATTAAACACAAACAGACATACTTTCTTCTAAATCCACACTCAAATAGGCACGGTCAAGCTTTTGCATTAGCAACTCCAAAATGGTTGTGTCCGGACCCCCAAATCTCTTGTTAAAGTCCGGATGGTTTTAGTTCTTTGCTGTTTGTATCCCCCATCGGAAGTATAAGCCGAAAAAAAAAAAACTATTCTACACTGACTTTTGCTCCTTCATTCTCTGATTAGGAGCTTTCACACAATGTCATCTAAAATAAGGTTTACTATGACTTCTTTGCTATCAACTTGTATTATTTTTTAAACAAAGAAAATAAATGAATTGACTGACTAGAAGTTTCGGTTAATTTTTGTTTGGTTATTTTCCTTTTTAACTAATCAAAAAATAGTACTGTCCTCGAGCAGAAGACAGGGCATTTTCGAGGACTTTATCGCTTCAAGGCCAAGGACTTGAGCTTTGAGGCTAAGGCCAACGCTAAGGACTTCGAAATGTGCCTTCGAGGCCAAGGACGTCCTCGAGGACTGCACCTCCGCTAGTGCAACAACTGCTGGAAAGCAGACCTTGTGGAGGCTAAAGCCTTTCTCATTAGCCGAGTAATTTCAAAGTTTTAGCCAAACATGCTAACTTTTAAATGTGTTTTGGACCTGACCTATTAGTGCGGAGGGGGGGAGGTAGGATGAACTGGATTTGTCATTTGATTCATTGAAGTGTTCTAAAAAGGTGCAAAATTGTTTTTCAAATAGTACTAAGTAGCAATTTTTTACATGAAATTGGAAAAATTGTTCAGTGGCATGAAGCTCTGTTTCCAAATACCTTTCAGGATGCATTTTGAACGCGCAGCAGTTTATTCGAGACGTCATGTTTTGGATCATAGGCGTAGCCAGGATTTTTTTGGGGGGGAGGGCCAAAACCACAACTCACATGCAATGACGTCATCAAAAATTTCCAAAAAAGGAACTTTTTGTGGGGCAAAAGTATTGTAGAGTAGAAGATCTGAAGCTGTAGCCTCTTGGCACTTTACCAGGATTTTGGTAAAGAGAGGATTTTGGTAAAGAGAGAGGGCGAAAACTAATAGTTAGAAAGTGCAAATGTCTAACTTAGAAGACGTGTTGAGTAAGTTAGTGTACTCAAACGTTTCACAGACGGGGGTCTGGGGGCGGAGCCCCCAGCAGCAAGAGGCTATGGGGGTCTGGGGGCAAAGCCTCCAACCGCTGGGCAAGGTTTGTAAATTTTTGGAAAAAAAAGCAATTTTAATTCCATTGGATCACATTTCGCACGTGTTCACAGCCACTTGAAACAACTAGATTTTTAACATTTGAAAGCCAATTGAAAAAATTTAACTGTTCAATCCTTCTTTTACTTGCAATTAAGTCCAAAACACGTTTAAAATCTTGCATTATGGTGTAAAATTTTAATTGCAAGTGATTTGGTCCATGTAGTGGTAAGTAGGACACATTGCCTCCTGCAATATTTTAGCAGTAAATAGTAATCCACCCGTAGATTTTCCTTCAAGATTTTTGTTTTGTCATGAAGTTAATCAGTTATAGGGGTACATGTACGGCCAGGGAGCTCAGGACCCCTCATATGAAGTTCAATAATTTGTTTAATGAGCATTTTTCCTCGTATTTTTTTAAAAGTATTTTGAGCGTAAAAACTGGCAAGGTGGAGTTGAATTGAAAAATGGTACAATAGATGGTTACGCTTACTAAACATGTTATTCTTGAGCTGGATTTACATTGCACTGGGCCCCTGGCACCTTGGGGATATTTGCAACATCTTCCTGCCAAATATAAGTGAAGACCAAAAAAAGTCCTACCATCTGAGCACTGGGCCTTGGCACTATGCCATATGGCAAATACGGCGCTGGTTATTGCATTACGTTTATAAAAAGTTCATATGAGGGCCTGAGATAGCAACTTTTAGGACGAAACCAATAATTTTACCCTGATTATACGTTTAAATTGTTTGGAAAAAATTGAATTACGGGGGTGCGCCGGGCCTCCTGGTGGTCAATATTATTTATTGTTAATTACTGTTGTACGTGTGTACTGTTGTACGCAAAGATGCTAAAAGAAACTAAAAATGAAGAAACAAGTTTTTTTGTTAAATTTTTGTCATTGGTGGCATTTCAGTTGAGGGGGCCCAGGCCCCCTGGGCTATCTCCCTGGCTACGCCTATGATTTTGAGATAAGATCGCGCCCTTAGGTTTTTTCATAAAAAATATAAAAAAAACATTTAAAGCAAAGTTAAAAAAAACTTTTTTTCCAAAACGTGGAGGACTCGAGTCAAGCCATTCGACAGTTTTTTGAAACCTCCAAGAATTGGGTGACATTGATATGACGTGGACACGTGGTCATCATTATTTTTACTTACTTTTGTACGCGTAAATCCTAAATTAAAGAAACTGCAAATCCGGACAAGGACAACATACTAGCTATGCTCACATTATATTTATCATTGGTAGTATTTCAATTGTGGGGTTTGCATTACCGCCTGTGTTATAGCATTAAGTTCATAATAACGTTAAACGAGGGCCTGAGGTTTCAACTTAGATTTCTCGCAGGTTCTGCATACAAATTTTTAAAATTTTGAATTATGGAGCCTCTGGTTCGGAAACCTTGGTCATCGGTTAGGGGCTCAGGGCCCCTGGTTGTCAGTTAGGGGATCCTGGGCCCCCTGGTTGTCGGTTGGGGGCCCCAGGGCACCCTTGTTGTTAGTTACAGGCCCTTGGGCCCCCTGGTCGTCAGTTAGGTCGATGAAACCCCTTGGTTGTCAGTTAGGGGCCCCAGGGCCCCTTGGTTGTCATTTAGGGACCTCAGGGCCCCCTGCTTGTCATGTAGGGGCCTCAGGGACCCTTGATTATCAATTAGCGGCCCTGGGGCCCCCTGCTTGTTAGTTAGGGTCCCTGGTTATCAAATTAAGGGATCAAGGGCCCCCTGTTTGCAAGTAAGAGGATCCGGGGCCCTCGTTGTCAGTTAGGAGCCCTGGGGCCCACTGGTTGTCGGTTAGGGGTTCCAGGCCTCCTGGTTGTTGGTTAGGGGCCCCCTGTTTGTTAGTTAGAGGCTCTTGGGGCCCCCTGGTTGTGGACTCGGGGTTTCGGAACCCTGTTTGTCATTTAGGGGCCCCCGGGCCCCCTGTCGTTAGTTAGGGGGCCCAGGGGCCCCCTGGTGGTTAGTAAGGGGCCCCAGGTTGTTGGTTAGGGGCCCTCTGGTTGTTAGTTAGTGGCCCCGGGGCTCCCTCGTTGTCCGTAACTGCAACTAAACATCGCTAGACTATGTTGTCATAATTTTTTATCATCGGTGGTATTTTAATTGGGAGGGGCCCGGGCCCCCTGGCCCCCCCCTGGCTACGCCAATGTTTTGGATACTGTACAAACTTCGACATAATGTTTGCTTTTGGTTCAAGCTAACATATTCCTTAGCAAAATTTTGAATGCGAGTGCTGCATAATAAACAGGATTGCTTTTGCTTTGTAATTGGTAGTACCATAGATGGGCAAGTTAATGCAAAACGTTAGCTTCGTTAACCACTAGTCCGTTAACAAACTTCACACCTCCGTTAACGTTAATCCGTTATTTTCAGCTTTAATTAACGGAAGTTAATAAAGTCCGTTAATCCGTTAACATTTTGCGTGTAATTTACATTTCGTTTTATTCATTCGCTTCTAGAACACGTATTGACACTGTTGAGCTGATTGTAAGCAAATATTTATTGCAATGGTGGTCTTTTTGTGTTTTGAAAGATACATTTTACAGTCTAACCTAATTTCAAGATAAAAACAAGTTCAAATGTACAACGAAGCTGCAAGATATTAACCATAAAAACCTTAACGGAAGTTAACAGAACTTAACGGAAGTTACTTTAGTCCGTTAACAGCACTTAACGGAAGTTAATTTAATTCGTTAACATGAAAAAACTTTTTAACGGATTAACGAGTTCAAGAAAAAGTTATCTTCGTTATTAACGGATTAACGATTAACGGACTTGTGCCCATCTATGGGTAGTACAATACAAAACCTATATGAGCAGTATTTGGGACAGTGACGCAACTAAGGGGCAGGGCCTGAGGGAAAGGTTTCAGGGGGTACATTGTACCAAGGCCAGAGAGAACTTATAAGCTAACGTGCACCCAAGTAGTTATTCCGGCACTCAGATAGTCCTAGTTCTGTGAGCATAAGGCAAAATTTAGTCGGATTCCGGCTAAGACTTTTTTGTTTAGTCTACGTCCAAATTCTGACGAATGGTTGGGCGGATTTCCAGTGAAGACCTTCTGTTTCTTTTTTTATTATGATCTTCAGCTAATTTTCGGCCCTAGCCTTGGTAAAGGGGTCTAATATCAGTCTTCGTACCCTCCGACAAAATTTCTTTCTAAAGCACTGCCAGAGGGGCTAAAGGGGGTGTCAGCCCTCCTCTTTCGCCAAGTCACTTAAAATATTTTATCCAAAAATAAAAGCGTTTATTGTGTTTTGGGCTAGACCTGTAAGTAAGGAGGGGCTGAAGGGGCTGGAAAATTTAATTCTTTCAAATGACCTCCCAATTTTAGAAACATAGCTTTTTTTCAAATGGCTTTAAAAACGAGCAAAATGTAATCCAAATGGTGCTGGAATGGCTATTTTTCCCAGAAAAAAGCTGACCAGCAATTGAGAGCTTTGCTTCCCGATCCCTTTTACGCTTGAGTTGCACCAGTTTACTTAGCATGCAACCAAAATAACTAAAGTATTTTTACTTTTGGTTCAAGCCCCTCCTTCCCCATTTGCGGAATCTTGGTAGCACGCCTGATTCGGAATAAAAATTATCCAAATATTTTAAAGAAGTTATGCGGCCCACTAAAGCTCAGAAAAAGTGTAATGCATCCCAAAAAACTTTGAGAAAGCAGAAACAGAAAACCATTAAAACAGAAAAGAATTAAACAGAAAAGCATTCGGGCAGAAAACATGTGCTTGGAAGAGGTGAAGATCTCTTTCTTACCTAACTTCACCGGAGTCACAACGCACAAAGTGCTAACGATGTTTTTCTTCAATTTCTTCACCATATTTTGATGGAGATGATGTAATCCTCAAGCAGCGTTGTTAGGTTCTCCAAGTTGATGTAAATAAGATAAATAATAAAAAATTGCATCAGATTTGATGTTTTTGACTTGAAATTTAATGTTTTTTTTAACAAAAACTTAAAGTAAATTGCCCCTCCCTAGCTATAATTGCAAGAAAAAGAAAAAAAAAGGATCTTCTCTACATTCTGCTGTAGTTTGCAGTTGGAAAAAAGTTATTTTCATAAAAAAGTTTTTCAACCTATTTTAACACCTTTTTTTCCTTAAAATTTGCTAAAATAGGTCCGTTTTGATATTTGCTGTTTTCTAAAAATCGAATTTTTAAGGCGCTTATCTCGCTGGAAACACGAAGTGTCGTTTTACCGATTTTTCGACAATTTTCCGCAAATTCCGCCTCAAAACTACACACGGTCTGATTGTCGGCTCAGAAGGCCCTGCTGAGCTTTCTCATTTACAGCTTGTTTTGGCATATTGCATCCGCTAATCTAAATTCTAAACGCTAAACATTTGAGAATGCAATGTTAATTCTGTTCTGCAGCCTTTGAGAGATACAGCCTTCATACCAACTGTCACAGTGGTACATATGCAGAGCCAAGGTGAGCCAGGGGGCCCTGTCTCCAATTGAAATGCCACCAATGATGAAAACAGCCTATTGTTTTTTCAATTTTAGTTTCTTTTAGCATTTTTCGCTTACAACAGTACACGCGTATAACAGTAATAACCAATGATATTGTCATATACACGACCAGGGACCTGGACCTCCTTAATTCAATTTTTGTCGACCAATTTAAATGCATATTCCGCGAGAAATTAAGGGGTTTTGTCCTAAAAGTTGTCACCTTAAGACCTATCTAACCTTTTTATGAACGTAATGCAATAACCGAGGCCGGATTTACCATATGACACAGTGCCAGGAGTTCCGCGTTCAGGTGGTAAGACTTTTTTTGGTCTTCTCCTATATTTGGCAGAAAGATGTTGCAAAAATTCCCAAAGTGGCAGAGGCCCCGCGCAATAACATTGTTAGTAGGCGTAACCACCTATTGCACCATTTTTCAATAGGAACAATTCACCACCACCTCGCCAAATTTTACGCGATAAAATACTTTTGAAAAAAAATTAGCTAGGTGAAATGCTCATTATGCTAATTATTAAATTTAAATTGAAGGGGCCTAGGCCCCCTGGCCGTACATGTACTTCTACAACTAGCTATTTTTGTGACAAAACAAAGATCTTTTTAAGAAAAATCTTTGAGTGAATCATTATTCACTGCTAAAATATTGCAGGAGGCGATGTACCTTATTTCCCCCTGCCTGGACCAAATCGCTTACAAAATTTAACACCAAAATGCAAGATTTTTAACGTGTTTTGGACTTAAATTATAAGTGAAAAGAGCATTGAACAAATTAATTTTTTCAATTGGCTTTCAAATATTAAAAATTTACTTTTTTCAAATGGTTCTGAACACGTTTGAAATGTGATCCAATGGCATTAAAAAGCTTGTTTTTCCGTCTCCAAATTTAAACGTTTTCACTTTTTAACTTCTAATCTAAGCTTTTTCCTTTCAGCAAATTCCTGGTTACGTGCCAAACCAGGCCACGGCTTCTGATCTTCCATTCTACAATATTTTTGTCCCACACAAAGTTCCTTTTTCGATAATTTTTGATGACGTCATTGTACGTGCTTTGTGGTTTGTCCCCCCTCTACTGTCAAAAATTCTGGCTACACTTATGCAGTGGCATGAAAATTAATAAATCACGTTGCTTTTTTGAAAAGCAGGCAGTACATCCTTGCTGGTAGCGAAGAGAAGCTCGTTGGTGGAGTAAACAACGTGTGGTTCTACAACGAAAAAGCTCTGTTTGAAAGCAGATTTTATCTGCTTTTCAGTTTGTAAAGTGTCACGAATAATAATTTTGAATGCCTGAGATATAACTATTTGCTGTGTTTTAACGTGTACGTGACTGATTTACTACTTTTGCCACTTTTTTTGATTTAGAATATTCGAGATAATTCCTTTCTAGTATATTCTGCTATTTTCTGCAGCTATCGATTGTTTGGGTTGTTTACCATGCTTAATTGCTATATTTAGATTTGGAGTTTGTGACGTCATAATTTTGTCGAAATTTGTTTATTGTAAGCTCATGTATTTTTTCTTTAGTGATGTATCATGGATTTTTCTGGGATAGTCGATAGCTTTTGCCATGGTATAAATAGGCGGGTCGCTTTCATTCTAATATTTTAAGAGTGGTTGATTTTAGATGTTAATTTCGCAGGCAGTTAAGCCGAGTTTGAGTATCTGGGGTTGGCTCGTATAGCTGTTTAGTGAGAGGTGTGAGTGGAGCGATTTTGCTAAGTGAAAGTGGTTCTGTGTCTCAATCTTTAAATAGAAGTTTTTAATTTAAGATTGGTGTTCTGCTTTCTGAGATTCAAGAAGCTAAAGGAACTATCAATTGCCATTTTCGATTCGTCAATTGACATCTTAGTCGTTCTCTAGTTTCAGTCGACGTGGACGATTCTAGAGATTAAAGGTTGTACTCTAGCCAGGAATCAACAATCGCGACATAAAGCTTTATTTGTTTGAAAGCTTTTCAAACCGGGTACACAGCGGAAAATCACTGTTTGACAGCAGATTTTATTTGCTTTTCGAACCGGGTAGAGAAAGGTAGGGTAAGTTGGCTAGGGAAACCATCGCCTTTTTGTCGAAAATTAGCAGTCCATTGGTCACGTGCTTTTGCACAACTAATCCCATTGTTGTAACCAACTACCACACCTACGTCCGACAATTTTCTTCTAAGCAAAGAGAAAAGTTATTCATAAACAACTGATTTTTGATGATTATTTCAGCATCAGCTTTTGCTGCCTTTGTAAAACATTAGAAAAGTAAGTTGCCAGTCAAAGGTTGGGAAGAGCTTTAGCAATGAATTCCTATTACCGATTCTTTAGTAATCTTGAACGTAAACCTTCATGCTGTTGTGAGCTATTTCCAATATTGCTACCAAGTGGGATAAGTTGGTCATTGCCCAGGGCCTTCGAGGGGGGCAGGGAGTGACAATGACCCCGGGGCCCATGGACTTCAGGGGACCCATTGGTCCAGGGGACCCACTAACATCTTTATAAATTTAATGTCTATTATTATATTTTGTGAGCACCGTGTTATACTTTTGCAGCTTTTGAAATTTTTTATCGCAATTTTCCCAGGTCAACCAAGGACGTACTTAAAAGCAAACTATTTTTCTTTGAAGTGTCAAAACTTGTTTAATGTGTCGCAAATTCTCTTAGAAACATATTGCTACCTAACACACTGCTTACGACAGTAAGGAAATCGCCAACGCAACTAATTTTACTGTCTGAACAGTTTCTCCCCCAAATTAGTGTGACAAATAATTCTTTGATGTTTGATGTGTAATCGCACCTAATCCATGGAATAACCCATTTATTTATATACTACCGTCGGGATCTTTTGGCTCATTCTAAATTCAGAGCTCAGACCTGAAGTTTGTTCAAGCCGAGAGCAATCTCAGACTTTTATTGGTATGGTTTTACTCAGTTATCCATAGGCGAGAGGTAGCATCTCAGCTTTCGCTTGTTTGGTTTGACTTTTAATAAAAGACAAGTCAGAAACAAAGACATTCTGCAGCAAGGAGCAGAAGTCACTTCAGTCTCCACTTCCCCTGTTTAGAGCCATACCGATTGGCTTCTGCTATTGTACAGCAGTTGCCGCCCACTACCCTGGAATTCCCATCAGAGGCAACGGCAGCTTTTGTGGTGACCTTACAGCAGCAATCGCGTCAGAGCCATTTTCCAGAGTCCAGCCAAAGCAGGAGCCCTTGGTAGAACAGCCTCTGTGGTGACCTGAGAGCCATCGTCGCGTCAGGGCCACCCATCAAAATCACACTGAAAGGTGAACAGCGATCGCTGCTGTGCAAACAACGTGCAGATATTATCATAACATTAGATCAACGCTTTAAATCAAACAGAGGTTTTCTGCAAACAAATAAGTCTTCTTCTTTTGTGGGAGAAAACAGGCAAAGGATGGGTCCCTGATAATTAGCTGAAAGATGGCCACCCGCTGACTCTGGGTTTTGCATATGGGCTCCCGCTGGCTTCGCGGTTGAGCATAATTATCGTGGTAGTGTCTAACGCCATTGCTGAAAGGATATTTTAAGGAATAACATTGGCCTTCAACAGTATTTAGTAGGCTAGCTAAGAATGGGCCGCTAAGAATTGAATTCTGCGGACTTCGGGGTTTTGCATATGGGCCCCCGCTGACTAACTTAGAACGGGCCCGTGCTCACTGCCTGAATCCACGATTGTGGATAATTATTGCAATAGTGTTTAACGCTATTGCTAAAAAGCGTATGTCAAAAGTTAACACAATGGCCTTTAACAGTACCGGTATCAACTATCACGTAAGTGTACTAACTGTTCAGAGCTGCATAAGAAATCCCAATAAATTTCAACCTCAAATTTTCAGCATTTATGTAACGTAAGTGCCAGTCCCAGTTTGCTAATTTGATGCCTGAGACTACATTTTTACAGGCAGTCAATGTAGTGATGATATATGGTACAAATCAGGGGCGTATTCTCAATACATGCAAGGCATGCATTGCATGCCTGGTCATTTAGCAAAAAAGATAATAATTTAAACAAGTACACGTAAAAATTTAAAACAAAATTTATCTAAGGTGCCTCAGTTACAGGTATTCACTTTCTAGTCAAAGTAGCAATAAATAGTCTCGCTTACTTCGTTGATTTTAGTTTTAGCCCGTTTTCAACATATCGCTAAATTACAAAAAATAGTGGCAACACGCATGCAATTTTTAAATTGCATTCAACGTCTCAAGAAATCGCTATGTTTCGATGAGATTACAAACCAAATTAAATAGGTTGGAAAACTTTGATTGGCGCAATTGTTTGCTACAAAAGTTCTTTTATACGTCTAGTTTCTTAATTTCGTAAAATATAGTTTCTATTTTGATTCAGATTTGTTACAGTAAATTAGCTTAAAACAAGCCACAAGCTATGCACCAAAGCATGCAATTTTAAATATTGCATGCGTGTTGCCATTTATTTTATGTAACTTAGCAATATGCTAAAAGCGAATAATTCAGCGGCGAAACCAAGCCATGATTGACGGTAGTTATTGGCATTATGGGTAATGTATATCAGAGTGAGTTTTTGATGTGGTACTGTTCGCACTATTTTGGGCTAAATGTTGAGCTATAAGAGTGAAAACAAGACGTGAAATCCATTTAATCAAGGAGTTATCGGTAGTTGGCTCAGTTAGGGCTTTAATTGTGCTTAACTGGTTGTAAAATAAACCAATGACATAACTAAAGAAGACCAGGCCTAACCTACCATACATGCATTGGACTAGCTAGCCAACCAGCCTACTTAATATTGTATAGCATCGTTGGCTTTTGCCAGGCTAAAATATATTGTAATGACATGAGAAAAATAGGCTGTAAAAGTAAGCTATGTATTTAATATTCGGCAAGCTGGCTCAGCCTTGTTCTACAATTCGTCAGCTTAATAAAATAAATGTCTAAGTCAATTTTTGGGCAAAATAGGTTTTTCATACCAAAATGATCAGCGTGGAAAGGCGCACCTTGTAAACTTTTCAGATTTCAAAAATCGCCACTAAAAAACGCTTTATGCTGTTACAATAAAAATGTCTAAGTTCAGAGACGGACTTAGGCAATTTCATGATTAGCCTATGTCATTTGGAATTGACTTAGACAATTTCGTGATTAGCATATGTCAGTGGATGCTGATTTAGTCATCAAAAAATTGCATTTGCTTTCAGAAAAAAAGAACAAATTCTTTGAAACCAGAAAAGATTTTTTTGAAAACAGCACAGTTGCTCGACTGACAGAATAGAAACAATTTTTGGCGTTTTGTGTGTAAATAATTGCTTGTGGTAACTAATCTGCTGCATATGGTAATCAGTGAGTATTATTTTGGCGGTTGTTGCACTGTAAGTTGCTGCAATTGGTTGAGTTTACTTTTAAGAAATGCGGTTTGTGAAAATAGGCCAGTGTCCTGCTACGCTTCAGCCCAGTTTGATTTTATTTACTAGGTACAGCCCCCAGTAATTTAAATTCATGCTTCTGAGAGTCAACAGCATAAACGTAGCCAGAATGAGGCCAAGTGGCCCCGGTACCCTCAATCGAAATGCCCAGCCGCGTAGCCAAGAATTTGCAATGGGGGGGAGCTGTTTCGGAGGTAAAAACCAAACCAAAACGATATTCACTCTGAACTGGAACGGTTTTTGTGTCCAAAGTAAGGTAAGAACCAAAAAACAAACAAAAAGAGGTCTTCACTCAAATTGGGTTGGTTTTTCTGCCCAAATTTAGGTGAAGACCAAAAAAATAAAAAGTCTTACCAAGGCTGATAAGCGTTTTTTGTACACGAAATAACTTCAAATCCTAAGTCAAAGTAGACTATTTCTAATTGCCAATGTCAATGGGGGGCTATTTTTGCTTTTAGTGCAAAAATCGGTCACAAAAGTGCTAAAAACGAAGTATTTTGCGTACTACGCAAGCCCATGCAACCTTTTAACCAGGGCCGGATTTATCATCAGGCACAGTGCCAAAGGCCCTTGCTCGGATGGTACGACTTTTTTGGAATTCACCTATATTAGGAAGGAAGATATTGCTAAAATCTCCACAGTACCAAGGGCTCGCGCAATGTAAATCCGGCCCGGACAATAACATGGTTCGTAAGCGTAACCATCATTTTATTGTACCATTTTTCAATAACCATTCACCTCCACCTTGCCAGTTTTTACGCGACAAAATACTTTTGAAAAAAATTTGCTAGAAGAATTAATGCTCACTGAACAAATTATTGCATTTGAATTGAGAGGGCCTGGGTTCCCTGGCCAAAGGCGTTGTGAATAATATTGACGACCTTGGGCCCTGGGCCCCCTCAATTTCATGTTTGCAAACCAATTTAAATGTATAACCCGGGAGAAATTGGAAGTTTTTGTATTAAAATTTGCTATCTCAAGCTCTCATCTGACCTATTTATAAAAGTAATGCCATAACTAGAGCCAGATTTTCCATAATATAGTACAGTGCCAGAAGCCTCGCGCTCAAATGGTGAGACATTTTTTGGTCTTCACTGATATTTGGCAGAAAAATCTAGCAAAAATCTCCAAAGTGCCAAGGGCAGCGCGCAGTATAAATCCGGCCAGGGCAATAACATGGCTAATAAACGTAACCATCTATTGTACTATTTTTAAATAACAATCCACTTCCACCTCATTAGTTTTAATGCAACAAAATACTTTTGAAAAAAATTAACTTGTGGAAATGCTCATTGAGCAAATTATTGAATTTGAATTGAGGGGGCCTGGGCCCCTTGTTGTACATACAGCCTACTCCTACAACTGGTTATTTTTGCAAAAAAAAATCTCTTAGAAAAATTTTCGAGTGGATTATTATTTACTGCTAAAATATTGCATGATGCAATGTACCTTACCTTGCTTTCCCCTATGTGAGCCCAATCACTTACAAAATTTAACCTCAAAATGCAAAATTTTAAACGTCTTTTGGACTTAAATTGTGAGTGGAAGAAGGCTTGAACAATTTAATTGTTTCAATTGGCTTTCAAATGTTAAAAATCTAGTTATTTCAATTGTTTCTAAACAGGTGCGAATTGTAATCCAATGGCATTAAAATACACTTGCTAGTTTTTACAAAAAATTACGCAAAATCGCTCAGCGGCTGGGAGCTTAGCCTCCGGACTACTCCCAAACCCCCGTCTGTGATGGGTTTGAATTACACTTATTAACTCAACACATCTCCCAATTTACCCATTTGCACTTTTTGTTTTTGGTTCAGGTCCTCCTTCTGTAGCAAAATTCTGATTATGCGCAAACACACAGGCCACGCTTCTGATCTTCCAATCTACAATAACTTTGTCCCACAAAAAGTTCCTTTTTCAAAAATTGCTGATGACGTCATTACATGTGATTTGGTCCCCCCAATCAAAAATCCTGTCTATACAAATGTCTCTGGTCGTACATGCACTCTTGCATTTGGTTATTTTTATGACAAAACAAAAATATCTAACGAATTTCTTCGAGTGGATTATTATTTACCGTCAAAATATAGCAGGAGGCAATAAACTTTACTTCCCCTTACTTGGGTCAAATCACTTATAAAATGTAATCTCAAAATGCAAGATTTTAAACGTGTTTTGGACTTAAATTGTAAGTAAAAAGAAGATTAAACATTAAACAATTTATTGTTTTCAACTGGCTTTCAAATGTTAAAAATCTAGGTCTTTGAAATGGCTCTGAACACCTGCGAAATGTGATCCAATGGCATCAAATTTTTTTTTTCCAAAAATTTGCCAGCGGCTGGGGGCTTCGCCTCCAGACCTCCATAGTCTCCGAAAGCTGGGGGTTCGGCCCCCAGAACTCCGTCTTTGATACGATTGAGTTATGCTAGTTTACTCCACACCTTTCCCAATTTAGACATTTTTACTGTATTTTTTAACTTTTGGCAAACCTGGCCACGGCTTCTGATCTTCCTTGTTGCACACAAAGATCTACGATGCTTTTGTTTCACAAAAATTTCCTCAAAAATTTCTGATGACGTCATTGCATGTGGTTTGGGCCCCTCCAATCTAAACTTCTGGCTGTGCTTATGGTCTACAGCCGAATAAAAATTAATCGATGCAGTTCCATTGCATTCATAAGAAGGAATTCCAGGTTTAGTTCATTTCTGTAACTTAGTTATCTTCAGAAGATGTCAACTTCTCAAAAATACTTAAAACCATTTTGCTGTATAAAAAAAACAAAACAACGTGCAATTTGTTCCTCCTTGCGATTCATCTGTGCACTAGTTAGATCTAATCTTTAACCATTCAAGTGGATGTTAAAGAAATGATAGCAACGCTATTCAAGATAAATTAATCAGTGTTTTTGTTGCAAACCAAACAAAGAGCACGATGACGCTAGATCAGAGTCTGTTAATAATAATAATAAAATACCCATTAAAACTTTAAAATAATGCCCCCAACAGGCTGTTTCGTCGTTAGGCTCTTTAAGGGGGTAACAGCTCTTCACGGGGTTTCGCCGTTGGGCTCTTCAAGATTAGCCGTCACCCCCCTGAAGAGCCTAACGGTAAAACAACCCGTTGGGAGCATCATTTCAAGATAAAATTAATATTGCTTTGACTAAGTCCGAGAAAAATTTGTATTATTTTTTGCTTAAGTCACTTTGCCATCGAGTAGGATGCTTTCAAGCAAAATTACGTTGGTCATCATTGATGTAATCATTCTGATGTATTTTTGCCAAATTTTGGTAACGATACGTCACTTCACTAAAAATGAGAAAGTTTTTTTCGTTTTTCTCAAAACTCAAAAAAATGACTAGGACATTTTTTGTTATTAGGGTGACAAATTAATGCTTTTATCTTAATGTTATTAATCCTGCTTTACTGTTAGTGTTAGCCTAGTATATGGTACTGGCTACTGGCACATAGAAAACTGCTAGGCCTGTCACTGTCTCAGGCGCGTAGCCAGAAATTTGCAATGGGGGGGAGGATATTTTGGGGGTCTGGGGGCGGACCCCCAGCCGCCGGAAGCCAATGGGGGTCTGGGGGCGAAGCCTCCAGCCGCTGGAGGCTGGGGGTAAAGCCCCCAGGCGGAGCCTCCAGCGCTTCAAAATTTTGTATTTTTTTGCAAAAATAACTTAATTTTAGGGCTATTTTAATTAAAAATAATGCTTTTAAAACGTGGCATGGAAATTGGCAGCACAGCATGATTCAACTGGTTGCATTAATGGGCTATGTGGGAGGTGGCAAATGATAACATTGTAGTTCTCTTGTTTACATGCTGGTAAATCATAAAATTCTATTATTCAATAAAACTCACACGGAGTAATCTATTTCGTCTATATTAAAAAAAAAAATTGGGGGGGAGGGGAGGCTAATGGAAAGATATTTGAGAGAAGTGATTGGTAATTAACTCACACTGAATATCCTCCTCCCTCCCTAGTTAATCCTGAGTTAATAATATATTTGTCGATAAAGTTTATGTTTGACGTTTTTACACTAGCAATGAAATTTGATTGTTTATTTTTGGGCATTTTTCAAAGTTTTCATTAATTTGTGACTTTAATTTTTGACAAAGTATAGCTCTCCCCCACCTGAATATATGTTGAAAAAGATGCTTTGAATAACTTTTTAGTCCATTCCAGCGGAAAAAACAGTCTCAGAAGAGCTAAAAACGTGGTAGTTTCCTTATTCGGCATTTTGATTGACAGGCCAATGGAGGGGGGCTATAGCCCCCCCCCTCCCTGGCTACTCAACTGCACTGTCTGTAGTAACCCAAGAATGACTTGTACTTGGACAGTAAACGTACACACTAATACTGGGGAGAGAAGGCCCAAGTTGCAATACTAAACGTTTATCAGTGTAAGTTGCTTTTTTATTTTGTAGCCTGATAATCTAAGATATTATCAAAGCTGATGGCGTCATCATAATTGCATTCCTTTTCTGAAATGTCATGCTACACCACTGCCTTGCTGTAACTGTCGCTATTCCGTCTGAAATCGTCGTTTTGAAAAGTCTTGTTATGCTTACGCCGCTGGGTAATTGAATGAAAAATCAGGACGAGTGGCTTGAAACGTTGAATTGAAATATAAGAGGGCCCAATATTTAAGCTGTACCCGGGCCCACCTTTGGCTCTGAGCGTTTCTGTCACTGCCATTTGTGACCGATAATCTGTCTGGCCAACTTTCCTGAAAACAAATCGTCTTGTTCCAAAAGTTTTTGTCAAAATTGGGCCCACAGTTTCTGTACTGACAATACTCAGCGAGAATGTTAATGAAGAACTCCTAAATTTTGCGCGAGCTACTACCTAAGCAGAACAAGTGAGTTAAATGTCCTCATGTTTTTTTTTCACAATCTACACCAAGTAGAGCCATGATGATGCCTGATTTGGTTTTTGCCAATTTATACCCTGACTGAGGCAAAATTACAAAAACACCATACTCGAACCGGTTTGAAAAGTGAGTAATACTTGATGTCAAACAGTGCTTTTCCGCTGCGGAACCACGCCTTGTTTACTCTACCAACGAGCTTCTCTCCGCTATCAACAAGGATGTACTGCTTGCTTTACAGAAAAGCAACGTGATTTATCAATTCTCATGCCACTGTGACAGCCGGCAGGTCGTACCTCCTAAAGGCTGCAGGACAGAGTTAAACAACACGTTTCCAAATCTATCTGCTCTTGCTCTTTTTCCCAAAAACGCTTACTTCCTGCCCGTCGGTGCAAATCTTCCATCCAGAACAATACCCGCAGTCTCTTGCTTTTCATTCAGCCGTTGGACTTCACCTTTTACAAAATCCTGTCTGTGCTCAACATTATGATGACAGTAGATTCTCTATTCTTGCCCAAGGCCGCTCTCTTTTCCATTTATGTGCTCTTGCAGCCACTTTCATCCAAACTTCTAACCCCGCCTTCTGCCAACAAAAAAAATTTCTGGTACAGCTTAAAAATTGTCAATTAATGACGCTAAACATTTGTAACAAATTTTAGAAATCCTTACTTAGATTGTTATGCCTTACTGTAGAAAAAAAACACAAAGATAGGGAATGAAGTTCCGCGTCTGTGATCATTTTCCACAAAGCATTTTTCTTTTTGCAAAGGCAGCAGCGGCATTGATAAGAACAAAACATATGATTTTGCTGAGTGGCTTTCTTGTATTTCTAACTGTAAACTAACTTTTTCCAACAAAAGCACCATACGCTGCAGCACTGCGATTATATTACATCTGTAAAAAATTTGGATTTTTTAGTTTTCTTTTAACGTTGCATCTCGTAACAAGATTCAATTGCCTTAAAATAAATACAAACTTATATTTGCCTCATCGTAAAAAGGAAGTTCGATCGCGTTTAGATAAATACTAGTTCACAAACAACGCTGTATCTTTACACCAGTAGGATAGTCGGAGTGGGCGAGGATAGCCCCCATTGGCCTGTCGACCAAACTGTACTCTAAGAAAAATACCACGTTTTATTCGCACTTCTAAGGAGTTTCAAGCGCTTCCTTATGCTCTCTTGGTGATTTCCTTTGCTTAAATAAAAATTCTTAAATATTTTACGATCTCTTCCTCTAAGAAAACATTTGCCTCCCTTCCAAGCAACCTTTGCAGTTTCGGGCTGTAACTAAAGTAAGCTCGGCACTGTATTGCGGGCTTAATTATTACAAAAAAAATGTTTGAAAGCATCGTTTCACAGAGCTAAAATGCGACGTTTTTAAAGCAAAAATTTGAGCTCAAATACTCGTACAATACAGATCTAAAATTAAGTTATTTTTTCAAAAATTTGCCAGAACTGAGGGCTTGGCGCCCAGACCCCCAATTTTCCTCCTGGCCATTTCCGTTACGCGCCTGGTGAACACCCAGCAAAAGCTTCACCGTAGGGCAATGCTCAAATCTCGTGCCACTAGCCTCTTTCAATTTTATCGAAATGTTGAAACATTCTTTTGCAGCCAGAACGCCTTTTATCCAACGTATCCCTAATGCAGACCAACGTTAGTAAATATGCTTGACAAGTCGGGGAAAGCTGCATAATTTCAATGAGCCCATGTTGGATTTCGGATCAAAAATTTTCTTTTTAAAACAATTAAAATAGACGAAATATATTATTTCTTATAAGTTTTTCAATTAAAAAATTTTAGAATTTACTCGCTTGTAAATCAGAGGACTGAAATTTTCGCTATTAGCCACCGCCCACGTACAGGTCCAGCGAGAGGGGGTTCAGGGGGTACATCGTACCCGGGTCCGGGCCTAGGGGTGCCCGGGTTCATGGGGCCCGGAAGAGTTCAGGTTTTCGCGGTAAGTTTTGGTATCGCACCATAACACCGTAATCAAACTTGCCTACAGCAAAAATACCAGTCAGCCTATTTAGTACCGGTAATTGGTTGCTATTTTTGCAACACAGCCTTTAGGGCATCCAATAGAGGCCAATTTGATTAAAAAAAGAGGAAAATTTATCTAAAGCCATACATTTGCACCGAAATTAACGTTTTGTTACATTTCTCTGACTTGAGATCCCTAATTCTACGGTGTAACAATGTACGAGAGCCTAGATTTCCAGAGATCCAAAAGCATTTTAACCTCAGATAGCGAAGTCAAAGTTGACAAACTCTGCTACTACTACTATCATTAAGTAACTCACTCTATCTGTATGAGTTTAATAGGTATTTGGGTTTGTGAAGTCTATGATTGCAGATGACTTCTTGAAACTTTTATCGGTAAAATATTCAGATTCGCAGTATTAAAGTCATTATATGGTATAATATTGTGTCAATGTCATCATCCTCCACTTCACATACTTTCTTTCATGTATTTCACGTTTTCTGCTTGTCAATTTAAGCAAGTTTGGTGCTGGGATGTTGATCAAATGCTGTATTTTACCCTTGAGAAACATAAAAAGTGCTAAAGCTTCCGGGGCTCCGCCCCGGACCCCGCTGGGGGAGCTCACAGCGCTCTCCCAAATCCCTTAGCTGGATTTAAACCAATTTTATGTCTAGTTGTGTTTTTCATAGATCCTAACTGTATGCGACTATCGTTATCCCCTCACTTTTAAATGAAGATCTACACCCATCCGACAAAAAAGGATTCAACGGCATGGGCCCCCGATAAGGCTTGGCGGGCCCAATAAGAATTGGGGGCCCGGTATCGACCTTCGTACCCCCTGAAAACATTTCTTTCTGAGGCCCTGCCCACGTATCCCACTTATACACAGACAGCTTAAGATTAGACAGACAGCTTAAGACAACTTAGACATAGACAGCTTATACACCGACAACTTATACACATTCGATTCAGGACAAGCTGGCGAACGGACGTTCTTTTTTAAGTAGCAGTTGATCAAATTTTAGCGCGTCTTGCGCTGCAAACTTTCAGGCAAAGCTTCATCAGCTGGTAGTTTGCTGTAGTAGGCTACTGTGTGTTGATTCACTGCATAATGAAAATGGAAGCAAAGTTGGACATAGTACTGAAAGCCATTGAAGAACTAACTAATAGGATTGATAGTTTAGAAGCTAAATTGGACAAATTTGAGCTTAAATATGAAACGTTAAACAAAAAATTTAATGAGTAAGCCCAGTGGTGGCCTTAGAAAAGGGGGGGCCCTGTGCAAATTAAATGGGGGGGCCCTTTTCTTTACACACTACTTTACCATGTTTTATCTGCACTTGCAATTAAGCGCAACAACGCATTTCATAAATAACAAGACCAGAAGACCAAGGCTATTGCAGCCTTAATTAAATCAAATGTTTGTTCATAAGTTCCTCTCATCTAGATCATCAAGTCAATTAATTGCAGTAAATTAACGTAAACTTTCAGCAATTGCTTTCAGTATGCTTGTGTTATTACAGAATATGTTTGAGTACTTAGCAATAATGTTTGAATGCTTTATACTGCTTAGCATATGATGCATTGTATACGTTGGTCAAAACAGGAATTTTTTGGAGGAAGAGGAATTTTTTGGCGGGGCAAAGATATCGCAGAATGGAAGATCAGAAGTCGTGGCCATGTGTAGGCATGTAACTAGGAACTAGTTCAAGGAGAGAGCTTAAACCAATAGCCTAGTTAAAATGCGAAAATGTGTAAATTGGGAGACGTGCTTAAGTAAAGAAGTGTACTGTAATTCAAATGTATCACAGACGGGGGTCTGGGGGCGGAGCCTCCAGCCGCCCGAGGCTATGGGGGTCTGGGGGCGAAGCCATCAGCCGCTGGACGATTTTTCGTAATTTTTTGGAAAAAAAGTAGTTTTAATACCATTGGATCACATTTTGCACATTTTCAGAGCCGTTTGAAAGTACTAGATTAAAATTTGAAAGCCAATTGAAAAAATTAAGTTGTTCAGTCCTCCTTTTGCTTGCAATTTAAGTCCAAAACACGTTTAAAATCTTGCATTTTGTGGTTAAATTTTATTAGTGATTTTGCCCAGGTAGGGGGAAGTAAAGTACATTCCCTCCTGCAACATTTTAGCAGTAAATAACAATTCAGTCGATTATTTTCTTTATAGATTATTGTTTTGTCTTGAAAATAACCAGTTATGGGAGTACATATACGGCCAGGGGCCCAGGCTCTCTCAATTCAAAACTTTGTTCAATGAGCATTTCCCTTACTGAAGCCAATTTTTTTCAAAAGCATTTTGTTGCATAAAAACTGGCGAGGTGGAGGTGAATTGTAATTGAAAAATGTACAATAGATAGTTATGCCTACAAACCATGTTATTGCCCGAGTCGGATTTACATTGAGTTGGGCCCCTGGCACTTTGAGATTTTTGCAATATTTTCGCGCCAAATACAGGTGAAGACCAAAAAAGTCTTATCTGAGTGCGGGGCCCCTGGCACTGTGCTATGTGTTAAATCTGTCCCTGGTTATTGCATTACATTCATAAAAAGGTTAGATGAGAACCTCAGCAACTTTTAGGATAGAAACGCTTAATTTCACTTGGGTTATACGTTTAAATTGGTTGGTAACATTAAATTGAAGGAGCCATGGCCCCCTGAAATAGTATTATTGTTGGGGCCCCATATAAATTAGAGGGCCATATAAATATTTTTGTAGGGGGCCCATTTAAATTGGTTGGCAAAAATTAAATTACGGGGCCCTGGCCTCCTGGATCAATATTGTTGTTGGGGGCCCATTTAATTATTATTGTAGGGGGCCCATTTAAATTGGTTGGTAAAAATTAAATTGAGAGGGCCAGGGCCCCCTGGCTCAATACAATTGTTAATTACTGCTGTACGGGTGTACTGTTGTATGCAAAGATGCTAAAAGAAACTGAAGCTGAAGAAACAACAGTCTTTTTTGTGACATTTTTATCATGAGTAGCATTTCAATTGGGGGGGCCCCTGGGCCCCCCCTGGTTACGCATATGACCTGAGTAGCCTAACAGTAGCAAGCAAAAAAAAAGAGTAGTAAGTTGACTTTACCAGTAAATTTTTATTATCTGTTTACTAAATCTGACTTAAAAGTTAAAAGTAATATTGTCTTGGAAAGGGGGATATGTGTAATAACACTTGGAACAAGTGCATCTTGAGGGAGGGGCTACATATGTAATGACACTTAGAACAAATGCATAAACTTTTTATCATAATTTGCTATAGTTTTTCATAATCAAATTTTTCTGCGCGCAATAGGTCAAATGGCGGGGCCCCCCAGAAGTGGGGGGGCCTGTGCATTTGCACACTTTGCACATTCCTAAAGCCACTACTGAGTAAGCCGAGAGAATAACAGATTTAAAACATCAAGTTGACGAGAAAGCCGATCAAGAAAATTATGGCAAACTGCTAAAAAACTCGATAAACTAGAAAAAGAAGCCTTAATGCGTGAATCGTAAAGCAAGAGATTAAACCTTCTAATCCATGGCCTAAAAGAAAAGAAAAAAACCGAAAATGAAACGAAATTAGAAACCTGTGAAATTTTTAATGACTTTTTATTAAATGGCCTCCAACTAGATCCGACAAAAATTCAACTGATCGATATTCACCGTAAAAGAGTGACCCGACCTACTATAATAAAGCTGGCAAATGCAATGGATAAGCAAACTATTATGGCAAACCTAAAGCATTTAAAACCCTATAATGAAGCACTGAAGTGGTTTGACCACCAAGCTAGGACAAACTACAAATCAGAAACAATGAAGCCTAAGAAAGTATTTGTTGCAGAACACTTGCCGCAGAAATTTTATGAACAGAAAATGAATTTTATGTCCAAATTCAAAGAAGCTCGTGAAGCTGGTGATAGAACCAGATGGGGAGTCTCAAATGGATCTTACTGCCTCTTCATAAATGACAATAAAGTCGATCCTAGCTCTCGCTAAATTTTTTTTTTTTTCTTACCCGTCTATTTGTTAGGTTTGTTTAGTGTAAATGGGGTGAATAGAACGTAGGCAGCTATGAGTTTGAATCTTACCTGATGATTGATTTGATGATAATCTATCCTGATGTCTGATTTGTCTTGTTTTTTTTTTTAAACGTTTTACTGTACACATGTGCTTTCTCATAGTACCCAGTGCTCAATTCATGCTGATTTTTGTTCACACCGCTTAACATGCCTACCTTTTTGAGCCTGATTATAACTTATTTCTAGAGACTAAGCATGCCTTTTTTTTCCTCTTTCAGTTTATGAGCGGACACGAAACACAATGAATCGGTGCTAAAAGGTGGGCATGTGTACAGACAGTGGCTGCTACTGACTGCCAGTTTAGTTTCAATGTTTTATAAATATGCAGCTGCGTGTGCTCGCTGTAATTTGATCTACTGTGACTCTTCCGTTTCTCTAGCTTATCAATATCAATGGCGCTTGCAAGCTCTGATGATGGAGATCTGCAGGATTTCCTTTGTTTGAGTCGGGCAGCCACTCCATTTTTTCGTGACCAGGTGTCACGAAATGATAATTTTGAATGCCTGAGATGGGATTATTTGCTGCATTTAATGCGTACGTGACTGATTTACTACTTCTGCCGCCTTTTTGATTTAGAATATTCTGGATGTTTCCTTTCTAGTATTTTCTACTGTCTTCTATTAATCACCGGAATGATTAGTTGTTTACATGTCCTAATTGCTATATTTAGACTTGAAGTTTGTGATGTCACAATTACGCTACCGTTGTATTTTCGCAATCGCTAATATGTTTTCTATTGTGACGTTTCATGGATTGTTCTGGGAGATTCGATAGCTTTTACTTTGGTATAAATAAGCGAGTAGCTTTTGATTATGATTCTGATATTATAAAAGTGGATGATTTTTAGGTATTAGTTTCGTGGGCATTTTTGCCGAGTGTGTGTATCTGTGGTTGGCTTGTGTAGCTGTATAGTTTGGCGATCTGAATTGGGCGATCGCGAGAGTGTAAGGTGCGACCTGAACCTGGTCGGTCGCGGTTAAGTCTTTTACGATCTGAATCTGGTCGATCATAAGAAGTGTTAGTGGAGCAATTTTGCTTAGTGAGAGTGTTTTTGTGTTTTTAATCTTAAATAGAAGTTTTAATTTAAGACTGTGTACTGCTTTCTGAGATTCAAGAAGCTAAAGGAACTATCAACTGCCATTTTTGATTCGTCAATTAACATCTCAGTTGTTCTCTAGTTTTAGCCAACGTGGGCAATTCTAGGGATTAAAGGTTGTACTCTAGCCAAGTATCAACAATCGTGACACCAGAACGAACTTACTGACAATATTTTTAGCGATTTAACAAGCAAGATTAGAAAATGTGAATATCTTGATTCTAGTCGTAAAACTTTAAGCTCTGAACCCAAAAATACTTTGTTATTACTTCCTGTCAATGTACGCTCATTGCATAAAAATTTTAAATCGTTTTACAAATTTATTGACTCACTAAACCAACCTCCTCAAATTATCTGTTTGTCTGAAACCCGCATTAAACATGAACCTCTCATTAATATTCAATTAAATAACTACAGCTTTATTCATGCAAACAGCAAAACCAATGCAGGAGGCGTTGCAATGTACATTCATGATACTGTGAAATTCGAAGTTTCCCCAAAGCAATATGAATTAGCCAACACTGAATCTTAGTGGATCTCTGTCTCTGATAACAATCAAGCACCTTCTTATATAATGGGGATCATTTATAGACACCCTACTACAAGTGACGTTGATGTCTTCATTGAAGAATTGTCAACTTGCTTAACTAAATGTAGTAATAATAACTCAACTTTTTATATTCTGGGTGATTTGAACATTAATTCTTCCTCAATTAATCAATATCCATCAGCTAAAAGATTTCTGAATATCTTGCTCTCTTGTGGCACTTTTCCTCTTATTACAAAACCAACCAGAATAACGGATAATTCGGCAACAATTATAGATCACATAATAACTAATGATTATGAACACTGCATCATTCCTGGTATCGTGAAGACAATTGAAATTAGTGGCCACAACCCTATATTATGTCAAATTGACGCGATACGATCTTCTCGAAAATCTGAGTCTAGACAATACTTTTATCGCGATAAATCAAAGTTTAATCCGAATGTTTTCAATGATAATATGAACGATAAATTAAACGATTTTTTCATCCAATTACCCTCTATAACTAACGTAAACTTTAATGAAATATTTAACATGTTTGTAGACCAAATAAGGCAAGTTGTCAACAAACATGCCCCTTTAAAAAAGGTCTCTCGAAAGCATAAAAGACTGCAGAAAAAACTTTGGTTGACAACAAAACTTCTGAGTTCTATTAATACGAAACGCACATTGTACAAAACTCATTTTTTAAATGGAAATCCCGAGCAAAAGATATTTTATAAGAAATTTTCGAACAAACTGACAAAAATGAAAGCCCGTGCCAAACATCTTAATTACGAAAAGGAACTGCTGAACCATAGTGGAAATCAAAAAAAAAACCTGGAAAACTTTAAAATCACTCTTACCCAATACTGACAGATCAAAAAAATGTTTAATGGACAAAACTGCGATCTAACCAAACTATTCCAAAAAGCAAATCAATTGAATAATTTTTTCTGCTCTGTTGGGGAAGATTTAACTAAAAAAGTTTCTTTGTTTCAAACAGTAGACTACTCGTTATATTTAAGACATCGTGTTCCAAATTCTATTTTTTTTGAACCTCCGACAGTTAATGAAAATATTGCCTGTATTGTTTCTCTCAACATGAACAAAGCTGTAGGTTATGACAACATTCCTGCTTATTTTCTGAAAATGGCTGCAGCCATCATTGCTCCTTTCCTATGCTTTTTAATTGATTATGCTTTTTTAAATGGAATTTTTCCTGATAACTGCAAAATTGCTAAACTTATTCCCATTCATAAAAAAGGGAAAAAAGATAATCCAAGCAACTTTCGGCCGATCTCAATATTGACTTGCATATCAAAAGTAATTGAAAAAATGATATATAAACGAGTTTTTTCTTCTTCTTCTTCTTCTTTCTTCATTGCCCGCTTTTCCGTGAGGGTTGCGGGGGCAGTAGCTCAAGATTGAGCCGCCACACCTCACGGTCTTCCATCACCTCCATCATTTCGCTTGGGCGAAGTCCCAAGCGATTCCATCCAAGATCCTCAATGTAATCGGTCCATCTAGTTCTAGGTCGTCCGACTGGTCTTCTCCCATTTGCTTTGGCATGTAAAGCTTGTTTGGGGAGTCTTTCCTGAGGCATTCTGCTTACATGGCCAAACCATCTAAGCTGTGATCTTTCAATTCGGAGAAGTAACGGCTCGATGTTAAGAGATTTTCGAATTTCAGAGCTACGCACCTTGTTAAACAGTGTAACTCCTTCGATTCTTCGTAAAAACCTCATTTCGGACGCTTGCACTTGTGATCGCATTCTTTCGGTCATTACCCAAGATTCATGACCATAAGTGAGAATGGGGACAAAAACTGCTTTGAAAATTGAGAGTTTTGCCTTTTTCGACAATTCTCGTTTCATGACAACCGAGTAGTGCAAAGCTCGCATTACTGCACTAGCCTTGCCTATTCGGGTATCGAGTTCTTCGTCTTGCCTTCCGTCACTCGTAAATGCAACCCCAAGATACTTGAACTTCTCTACCTGCTTCAGTGTCGCTCCATTCGCTTGTAATACGCACTGATCAGGGTTTCTTGAAAGATGAAGTACCTCAGTTTTGGCCGTGCTTATTTTCATTCCGGCGGTGTTGCATGCATCTGCAAAGCTATTTAATGCGCGCTGGAGGCCAGATTCTGTGGAAGAAAGCAGAACCAAATCATCTGCGAATAGCAGACGACTAATTTTGCAATTTCCAATTGTGGCACACTCATCAGCTTGGCTGCATTTGTCGATCCAATTCATGTAAACAATGAAAAGGAGAGGTGACAAAACGCACCCTTGCCGGAGTCCAACGCCCACATGGAACGGCTTTGATTGATTGCCATTTACCCGAACACAAACCTCCGGTCTGCAGTAGAATGACTTAATAGCGCGTAACAATTGACCATCAACGCCATACTCCTGCAAAACCTTCCAAAGTTTATCCCGAGGAACTCGGTCATATGCTTTTTCAAGATCGACAAAGCATGCAAAGAGATCTTTGCCATACTCCCAAGATTTCTCGAAGATTTGCTTCAGAGTGAAGATTTGGTCCGTGGTGCTGCGACCCGGACGAAAACCGCACTGACCATCTTCAGTTTTGATTCCACTATTTCTCGGCATTTCCTTTCAAGGCATTTGGCATATACTTTCCCTGGCAAACTAAGGAGAGATATCCCTCTGTAGTTTGTACATTGCTTGCGATCTCCTTTCTTGAATATCGGAATAATCACACCTGTTTGCCAATCTCTGGGAGTTTTGCCAAGCTTCCACGCAACTTGACACACTCGCGTTAACCAGAGAATTCCTTCTCCAGTCAGCGCTTTCAACATCTCGGGTCTGATTTCATCTTCACCAGCAGCTTTTCCAGATTTTATCCCTTTAATTGCAGTTGCCACTTCTGCTGCAGTGAAAACTTCGTCCTCCCCTAGATGTGTCACTTCGTGTGTGTCACGAGTCGATGCCTTTACAGGATTCAAAAGATCTTCAAAGTATTCTCTCCATCGTGAAAGGATTTCATTCTCATCCGTTAGAATGTTACCGTCAGAATCCTTCATGGAGTACGTGATACTCGATCTTTTGCCACGTAAACGGCGGATGGTCTGCCAAAATACTTTGTTTGCCGAAAAATAGTTGGAATCCAACCGACGACCAAACTCTTCCCATGACTTCTCCTTGGATTTCTTTACTGCCGAAGTTGCCGCTTTTCGCGCCTCAGTGTACCGGGATTGCAAATCAGATGACGATCTGTCCTGCAGCCAGGCCTTGAACGCATCTTTCTTTGCTCGAATAGCTTCTTTAACCTCTTGGTTCCACCAAGGTGTTCTTTTCTCACTATCGCCCGCCATTCTAAGCCGTTTTCGCCCACAACTTTCAGCAGCTGATGAAATGATTGCTGGTCTGAACAGCAGCCATTCCTTCTCGATGTCCTCGGATACATCAGGAAGTTGCCTGAACTTAGATGATATACTGGATGCAAACTGTTTTCTTACTTCTTTGTCCTCCAAAGCCTCCCATTTGATCCGGTAAGTCACAGACGACCGGTTGGATTTCTTGTTTGGCCAAGGTTTCGAAAGTCGTAAGGAACATACTACCAGATGGTGATCAGTTGACAATTCAGCACCTCGCTTCACTCGAACGTCCAGCACATCAGAAAACAAATCTGACGAAACTATGCAAAAATCTATCACAGATCTTTGATCCATACTAGGTCGATACCATGTATACTTGTGAACCTCTCTGTGCTGGAAAAAGGTATTCATGATGCGGAGTCCGTTGCTACAACAGAGCTGCAATAAATACCTTCCGTTCTCATTCAGTCCAGTGACTCCATGTTTTCCGATCACACCCTTCCACGTATCTGTGTCTGTTCCAACATGTGCGTTAAAATCCCCCATAAGGACTGTAGATTCAGTAGCTGATACTCGTAGAAGAGCATCATTTACTTCATCCACAAAAGTCTGATATTCACTCGTGGCATTGGGGGCATATACCTGCAACAGGCACAATGACCGATCCAATACCTTAAGCTTCAACATACAGACCCGTGATCCCAAAGGAATCCAATCTGACACACAGTCTGACAAACGGGGGCTTGTGAGAATCCCCTCACCCGCTTGTGCAGACATACTAGGATCAGCACCAGAATAGAAGAGTTTCCATCCGCCATCCAGATCCACAGTTCCAGAGCCACGTCGTTTGGTTGAAGAAACTCCGATAATATCGAGATGATACCGCTTTGCTTCCTCAACCAATTCTAGCTCTTTTCCTGTGAGGGTGAGGATATTCCAATTGCCCAACAGCAGTTGGTGATGGTTGACTGGTGAGTGTGCGACATTATCTCGAGTACGAATACTCTGCGCTGCCTCCATTCGCCTCTCCAAACGTGTAGCGGGCACATTGGTGGAGCTGCCACTAGGGCTGGCTGGTGGAGATTGTCGCTTATTTTTCGAACGAGCCCCTCTGCCTAAGACTCGAACGCCATAGGGGTTTCGCTGAATGACGACCTGGGAGTCCCTAGGCGCTCCCCTGCCGGACGAGGTTCCACTTGTGAAGGTGGCCCCATTAACGTCGTTCACGTAATTTTCATTATTTGTGCTCATCATGATTTGTTATGCAGTTTAATCTAACTGCGGAGAGGTTTTATATCAGAGTTGTCCTTCTCCTAGGTTATATGCTTACCACAGCTGATGGGCATAACCAACCCAGGTTTTAAGTTTTCCAACTATTTTGATTTGAACTATACTTCGTCTCGCTTCTACCATTAGACCTATCTGGCATGGGTAACCCTTTCAGGAGAATTGAATCTCCAGCCAGTACAGCTCTGCAGGTCATTGAGGCACATAGACTTTTCCACCTCGTTACGGTGATAGTTCATGGAAAAGCTATGCATTGTAGGTCTAATTGCCGAGCTATGTTATTCTATGCCTACTGTGCCATAATAAGCCAATTATATGTCATACTATGCCTACTAAGCTACGGCGCCCACTTTGGCCTACTATGCCTGTTGTGCCATACTAAGCCTACTGTATGCCATACTATGCCTACCAGGGTGCCATGTTATGCCTACTATGTCATACTAAAGCTGCAGCACCTACTGTGGCACACTATGCTTACTAATACTATTCCTAGTTTCCATAACAAGCCTCCTGTATGTCATAATCTGCCTACTAAGGTGTAATGCTATCCCTACTATAATATACTACGCTGCAGTGCCTACTGTGGGATACTGTGCAATAATAAGCCAACTATGCCTACTGTGCCATAGTAAGCTACAGTGCCTACTGTGACATGCTATGCTTACTAGGGTGCCATAACAAGTCTACTTCATGTTACACTATGCCTACAATGCCATACTAAGCCTACTATGACATAGTGCTCTTACTAACCTATGGTGCCAAAAGCCCACTACAGTATATTGTTGTTGTAGCTCATATTTATCCTCCAGTCACCAGACAGCATCAGACGCTAACTTATTGGACGATCCGCACATTTTTTTATACCAGTGACTACTTCGTGATTGGAGAAATCCGCATCTGCTTAAGGGGTTTCCGATGATCCAACGTTCCTGTAGATTTCTTCAAATTCTCGCCCCCCGAATTTGCTGCTTGTTCAAAGCCACCAACCAGAGATAATTATCGTAAAACGTCTTATCCAAGGACGCAACGGCGTGACCAGGGTGCGGGTTAAACCCAGATCATTCAATCAAGGTCGTCGTAAACAATTCGCCTTTACCCATTTGGCCAAGCTACCAACTATACTACACTCGAATGCTATAGGCCTGTTATGTCTACAATGTCATACTACGCCTACTATAACATACTAAGCTGTAGCGCCTACTGTGGGATACTATGCCTACTGTGCCATAATAAGCCAACTATATGTCATATTCTGATGTTGTACTATGCCTACTAAGCTACAGTGCCCACTGTGGCACACTATGGCTACAGTGCCATAATCAGCATACTATGTCTATTGTGCCATAATTAGCCTACAATATAGCATAACTATACCCATTGTGCCATAATAAGCCAACGATATCTACAATGTCATACTAGCCTGTAGCACCTACTATGGTTTTTAATAATATGCGTACTGTTCCATAACAAGCCTCCTATATGCCATACTCTGCCTAATAAGGTGTCCTTCTATCCCAACGAAGTATACTAACCTCCAGTGCCTACTGTGCCATATTAAGCCTACTATGCCACAGAGCCTACTGTGACATACTATGCCTACTAGGGTGCCATAATAAGCCTACTTCATGTCATACTATGCCTAAAATGCCATACTAAGCCTCCTATGACATACTACGCCTACTGTAGTATACTATGCCTAATGTGCCATAAGGCTACTACTGTATATGCCACACTATACTCGCATGCTACACTATGTCTACAATGCCATACTACGTTTGCTGTGATATACTAACCTCCAGTGCCTACTGTACCATATAAAGCCAATTATGCCACAGTGCCTACTGTGACATACTATGCCTACTAGCGTGCCATAATAAGCCTACAATATGTCATACTATGCCTAAAATGCCATGCTAAGCCTTCTATGACATACTACGCCTACTGTGGTATACTATGCTTAATGTGCCATAAGGCTACTACTGTACATGCCATGCTATACTCGCATGCTATACTATGTCTACAATGCCATACTACGTCTACTATGACATACTAAGCTGCAGTGCCTACTGTGCCATAATAAACCAACCAAATGCCATTCTATGCCTACAAAGCTACAGTGCGCACTGAGGTATACTATGCTTACTGTGCCATAATCAGCATACTATGTCTATTGTGCCATAATTAGCCTACAATATAGCATAACTATACCTATTGTACCATAATAAGCCTACGATATCTACAATGTCATACTAGCCTGTAGCGCCTACTATGGTTTTTAATAATATGCGAACTGTTCCATAACAAGCCCCCTATATGCCATACTCTGCCTCCTAAGGTGTCCTGCTATACCAACTATGATATACTAACCTCCAGTGCCATATAAAGCCAACTATGCCACAGAGCCTACTGTGACATACTATGCCTACTAGGATGTCATAATAAGCCTACTTCATGTCGTACTATGCCTAAAATGTCATACTAAGCCTCCTATGACATACTACGCCTACTGTGGTATACTATGCCTAATGTGCCATAAGGCTACTACTGTACATTCCATACTATACCGCATGCTATACTATGTGTACAATGCCATACTACGTCTGCTATGACATACTAAGGTGCAGTGCCTACTGTGCCATAACAAGCCAACCAAATGCCATACTATGCCTTCAAAGCTACAGTGCTCACTGTGGCATACTATGCTTACTGTGCCATAATCAGCATACTATGTCTATTGTGCCAAAATTAGCCTACAATATGGCATAATATACCTATTGTGCCATAATAAGCCTACTATATACCATTCTATGCCTACAATATTGTACTAGCCTGTAGCGCATACGTGGCATATTATCCTTACTAATAGTATGCCCACTGTTCCATAACAAGTCTATTAAATGCCATACTCTGCCAAACTAGGATGTCATGTTATCCCTACTGTGACATACTAACCTCCAGTGCCTACTGGTCTATATTAAGCCAACTATGCCATACGCCTAGTGTTACACTATACTATGCCTACTGTGCCATAACAAGCCTACTTTATGGGTGTCACGCTACGCGTACAGGCGTGTCATGCTAAACCTATTAGAGTGTCATGCTAAACCTATTAGGGTATCACGCTATGCTTACAATGCTGTGCTAAGCTGCGGCATCCACTGTGGCATGCTATATGCCGTACTAAGTCTACACTGCCATACTATGCCTATCGTGCCATACTAAGCCTACTACATGCTATACCATAAACAAAACCAGAATTATTTACCTATACAGGATAAAACAAATCCACTCCGGAAACCAGCTTTGCAATTCATAGACTGGAGTCGCGGGGAAGTCGCATTTTGCGCTTTTTAGCAGAAACTAGAGTGCCATTGTCTAAATATCGGATTGGAGTGCTATCCTAACGTTAACATTGATCCATCAATATTCTTGGCCAACCGCTAATATTTTCAATCAATTTTTCCACCCAATGCCAACATGCAATAATCAACCTTCCTATACTAATGCTGAAATTCATCAATTAATTTTCCTAGTCTACTTCTAACATTTTTATAATCAATTTTCCTAGTCAAGTGTTAACAATTGTCAATCAATTTTCCTAGCCTAATGCTAGCGTTCATCAATTAATTTTTCCAGTTAAGAGCTAACAGTTGTCAATCAAATTTCCTAGCCTAATGCTAATATTTTTACATCAATTTACTTAGTCTAATGCCAACAGCCAATAATCTACCTTCTTATGCCAATGCTTACAATTAATTTTTCTTGTCTAATGCTGACATTTATCAGTTAATTTTCCTACTCCACAGCTAACTTTATCAAACAATTTTCCTAGCCTAATAATGGTAATATTAATTTTCAATCAATTTTCCTACTCTAATGTATTATTATCAATCAATTTTCCAAGCTTAATGCTTACATTTATCAATGAATTTCCTAATCTAATACTAACATTCATCAATCAATTATCAATGCTAACCTTTATCCATCAATTTTCCTAGCCTAGCATAATGCTACGGTAACATTTATCAATCAATTTTTCTAGTCTAATACTAACCATTTTAATGCTAACCTTTAGCAACAATTTTCCTAAACTAGCGTAATGCTACAGTAACATTTATCCATCCATTTTCTCAGCCTAATACCAATATTTATCAATCAATTTTCCTGGCCTAACTTAACGCCAATACTTAGCACTCAATTTTTCTATCTTATCAAAAAATAATGTCCTAGCCCCACAACAATATGGGTTTCAAAAAAATATTTTTACTATTTATGCAATCTTAAAACTTTTTACGGCCACTTACGACAATATCAATGCAAACAATTATACGGGAGTACTGTTTCTTGATTTAACGAAAGCATTTGATACAGTCTGTCATTAAATTCTTCTTGCTAAACTACAGCATTATGGTATCCGTGGTCCAGGTCATCAATTAATAAAGTTGTTCCTGGTGTGAAAGCAATTTGTTTCAATTAATGGTTTCAATTCAGATCTACAACATAATAGCTTCGGCGTACCTCAAGGTTCAACACTTGATCCTTTTGTTTTCTTAATTTATATAAACAACTTACCTAATGCTGTTCTGGGTTCAACAACACTTTTTGCCGATGACACCTGCCTTATGTTAAGGAATTCAAATCTCTTGTCCCTACAAAATGATTTAAACTCTCAAGCCTCCTGTTTAAATAAATGGTGTAAATCTAACAAGTTGACCATCAATCCACAAAAATGTCATATTCTTGCAATCTCTCCAAAATCGAACAACAATGTAACTGACTTCTTTATTAAACTTGATGGAACCGTTATTAGTGCTGAAAATAGTGTTAAATATCTAGGAATCAATTTTGACTTGAATCTGAACTTTCGCAAGCACATTGAAGTTATTGAAAATAAACTGTCTAGGTCCTTAGCAATATTGTTTAAACTAAAACCAGTATTACCTCAAAATGCGCTTCTAAAATTATATTATGCAATGGTTCATCCTTATTTGATTTACGGACTAGTTGCCTAGGGTTCAACTTTCCCTTCTTACATAAAAAAACTTAACATATTACAAAATAAAGCGGTTAAACTAATCGGTGGAGGAAATTACCTCGATAGGGCTACCCCATACAATTCAAAACTAAACATTTTAAAACTCCCCGACTTATATAAACTTGAAATTACTAAATTTGTACATAGATTTATGCAAAATACCCTTCCACAATCCTTCTCTAATTTTTTAACAAAGGTAGGTCAAGTCAACACTCATACAGCAAGATCTTCTAACCCCAATAATTTATATATACCTTGCTATTAAACTAACAGGATTCAGCGAAGTATCAAATATCAAGGTGTAAAAGTTTGGAACTCAATTCCAGTTGAAATTCAAAATCTACCCAAGTCACGCTTTAAGATTAAATTCAAATCATTTTTAATGCAAGCTTATCTAAAAGAAATAAATTGATTTTATCTTAAACATTTGCGGTAAACTGGTCAGCATTCAGCTTGGTCACGACCTTCTATCCGTCTGTTCTATATTAAACCGTTAAAACGCAATCCGGGTGGCCGCTCGACTCGAAGACCGAGAAGGTCCCTTCGCAGCCTCCCAGTTTCCATTCGTGTGCCTAATTTGCTTGTCAAATCCTTGACTTTGTGTTTTGTCTGTTTTTTTGTTTTGTTTTTTTTTTTGACGCGAGTGGCCACAAATAAACTTCTGTTATCTTATTTATGTTTTTGCTAGGCTAGTTTCTGGGCCATGTTTTAAACGCATTAAATTGTTATCAAAATATAGTCAAAATTAAGTTACTTTTGCAAAAATTGCAAAATCTCCAAGCGTTGGGAACTCCGCCCCCTGCAGACTCCCGAAACAGCCCCCCATTGCAAATTTCTGGATACATGCTTGATTTACACAACTCTAAACCAGACCGGAACACACCAACAAATTCAAAAATTGTCTTGTCAAAAAACAGTTACTCTTTGCACGCCAAATCATAAACAAAAACTAAAATATTATTTAAAACAAAATAAAAAACAAAAACGAACGTAAAATTAGCAACGTTATAGCTGTCATTACCATCGTCAGTCAGTACCATTGTAACAATGTCTTAATCGACACTAGCAACAAATTTTTTTGTGCTTGTAACTTTCCGCTTGATTTGCATATCAGTTACATATTTTTGTGAATCGAGGATCCAGTTTAATCAGCTTTGGCCACAATTTTTCTTCGTTATGTGATTTCAAATTGATTTCTCTTAACGCGCAGCAAATCTGCAATAACCCAGAGGCCACATGTAACGAATTAAAATGATGGAAATATCAGTTTTTGCCTTGCTTTCATTTTTTTTTTTTTGCTTTCCAAACGTAATAGATTGTGAGTCATGATTGAGGTTTCTGAATATGATTTACGTACTGTTACAGGTAACAAAACAGATAAAAAATATTGTGGGAAAAAGCAATGAATAAGATTAGTATACGCAAGCCTGCTACATACGAAATCAGCTTGATCGTAGGCAAAAACTGCATTTTCATATATTAGTTCACCGCAAAGTTCCTAATGTCGTAAATATTCAAGCCCCATCAAGCTGTTTTCAAACCTCAGAGCCTGGAATCAGGCCTGGGCTATAGTTTGCAGTGTGCGCTTATTGCTGCGTTACATCAGAGTTCGCCTGGTGCAGAACTCTTGGTCCATCCACAACTCGCTTGAATCGTTAATCCCAATGAGAAGTTTTTTGACTAATTTATACAATTTTTTATTACCGGTTTAAGATTTGAAAAATTGTTTTAGTTTTTAAGGTTGATTTAGTGCATTCATCACGTGACTTCATTCTAGTTCTTCCTTATGTTTTTCTAAGCCTAAGGAATTACTAAGCCCATAGGTGGGCAAGTTAATGCAAAACGTTAGCTTCGTTAACCGCTAGTCTGTTAACAAACTTCACACCTCCGTTAACGTTAATCCGTTATTTTCAGCTTTAATTAATGGAAGTTAATGAAGTCCGTTCATTCGTTAATATTTTGCGTGCAATTTATATTTCTTTTTATTCACTCACTTCTAGAACACGTATTGACGCTGTAGAGCTGATTTTAAGGAAATATTTATTGCTGTGGTGGTCTTTTTGTGTTTTGGAAGTTACGTTTTACAGTCTAATCTAATTTCAAAATAAAAATACGTTCAAATGCACTAACGAAGCTGCGATCGGAAAATCATTGGAAATTGTGAACAGCGATAATTAATAGACCTATGAGGCTGCAGGCGAAATTTTTTTTTCTACCATGGTTTTGCAGATTTATTACGTCACATCCGTTGTCCCAACCTTGTGATTCATACTCCGCTCTCGCTTTTCGCTTGATCCGCTATATTTACAGGCTCTTTAGTACGAGGGTACTGGGCAGTTAGTGTAGACTTTAGTTTGTAATAAAGTCCTACCGCAGGCAGTGGTAGAATAGGCTTGAAAGAATAGCAAAAAGCAATTATAGCAGTTAGTCAATAAGCCTAGACTTACGCTTTACAATCAAGTTAAAATATTAAGACAAAATTTGTGATACAAGCAAATCAAAATAGCCTTGCCTAGTAATCTTTTTTAAGCTTTTAAAGGGTTGGGCTGCTGAGTCTAAAGCGATGATTGCATTATAGACAGAATATCAGAGGGAAGCCTAAAACATATTTTATTAATTAATTAATGCATAATTAAAGTTATTGTATGTGTATTGCAAAAATAAACAACAGATCTGAGATATCGGTACCGAGATGCTGGATGGATAGCTTAGTTAGATAATGCAGTTGGCTAGGTACCGCTAATGACTAGCCTAAATTGTGTAGGCCCTGAATTTGGAAAAGTGAAATGTCAAAATTATTTTACTACTGTAATTTCACCAATGTTGTGATTGCTTTCAAATTTAGAGTCAGAATTAACTAGACAGATTCACTTAGCCTACTGACTTCATCACTCAGTCACTCATCTGCTCATACTCCTCTCTCAGTACTGTCATAGTGGATGGAATTAGGACAAAGTTTACTTGGTACAGTATTAAACTAATAGATGGTTGAATCAGTTTGAAGGAAAACTTGCAAAAAAAATTTACGTAGGCTGCTAACTTTACCAGCTTCACGCAGTACTGCATCAGATACAATATATCTGAAGATCTGACTGTTACATTATCCTGGTAGTCACTTTGATTTATTTGGACAACGAAAAGACTGTGTAAGTCATCAACGTCTACTGTCACAAAAAAAAGAAACTTGGTACAGTAACATGTATCAGTAAGAAACAGAACAGTTAGCTAAAATCTACTATTGTCACAACTCATAACTAAAACTCACAACATCAAACTTAACAATTTTGCTTTGTATCAATGTATGGCATATGCTCAAAAACTTGATTTCCTGGACCCCTTATTCAATATTTTGTGTTATTTAAATTGGGTACTGTGATATATATTTATAAAAATTCTGTAGTTTTTTATTACACTTTAAGAATTTCATCTCTCTGATTTCCTTTAGAATTTAATTCCATATTTTAGTTCCATTTTAGACCAGCAATTTTTTAGTTTGTGCTGCGTTAACTCTGGGCAGAAAGTAGTTGGTTTTGCTTTTTTTTTGAGTGTTGTGAGAATGTATTTCATCCAGTATTATGAAAAGCCGAAAGTTAGACCTGGAAGTGTGAGATGACTTAGTGCTTATTTTGTATAATACATCAATTTTGCTGTTTCCATATTGTACATGTCATTTAACTGCAATAGATGTAAGCTTGAGAGTAACGGTTTAGTGTCAGGTATGTGTCCTGATGTTGTTGTGAGTTGTTATTATTCTTACTGCTTTTTTTGGAACTTAATTAAAGGTAAAAGGGCTGATGCTGAAGCACCACCCCAGCTGCTAATACAGTAATTTGGATGAGAATGGATAAAGCTGTAATAAATCAACATTAAAGTTTTACAATCACCATACTTCGGTAAACAATACAATGCCCAACAACCACTGGCTAATTTTGAACTAACTTTCTGAATTTAGGGTTTCCAATTTAGTGAACGATCAATCAGGACACCCAAATCTTTAACACATGTATTTGCACTACATATACTATGCAAACATGTAGAGTATTTGTGTAGACCTAACTGGTGTTTTCAAATTGTAGCTACATATTCTATAATTGTTGAAATACAAAATTGCATTTCAGGCAGAAAAAATAGCCTACTAAAGCTAGTTTGAAAGAAATGTAGTATTTAGATAAGTTTGCGTAAACAAATGGTTTCTGATGTAGTGATTTATCGGATAAACTATGCAGCATTGACTGATTGATGCCAACTTTTAAGACATTGTGTTACCCACGAAGATTGATAGGCAATCCACAATTATCTGGCAACAATGCAAGAAGTTTTAAAAGATTTTTTGGATGAAAAAATATACAGTAGCAAGATTTACCAAGTGTTTGGGTATGTTCTTCAAATAATGATTTGTAGCTTAGTTTTGTTTGCAATGATATTTCAAACTTGTCGCAGTATTTATATGAGATACAAGTTTTGGTGCTGACTGCAGTCTCACTTGCATCAAGATTTAACCAAATTAAAACTGGCCAGTTGGTCGAGCAGTAACACATTTGTCCTGGATTGGGAGGTTCATATTTTTGACCAGTCAAATCAGACACAGTGTTGCCAACAGCTTGCACCACTGCAACATTTCTTCAAAAGGAGCTGTGTTGCTCTTCATAAATGTGAGGATATTGCCTATGTGTTACTCACTTCGGCATAATACAATGAGTATCATGAAAGATTTGATGTAGTCAGAACCTCACAACATATAACTTGGCAACAGAAGCTCTTTATTTTGCTGATTATTTTTTGCATCTAGCAAAACTTATAATGTTGTCAAGCCATGTCGTGAGTCTTATGGCAAGTGAGACATAGTTGCTCGGGCAAGAAAATTTTTTATTAGCCTTTGCTGCTAATTGCTTTCATTCTTTTAGGAAAAATTTGCTGGTTCTTCAAGCATTATAATTCACTGCCTTAGAAAGATCACCTGCTCTGCTGCGACCACTCAGGCCACTACCAGAATATCGCAAACTATGAAAGTGGAATTTCACCGATTGCTTTTTGAATAGTGGAATTTCATTAACTATCGACAGCAGTATTCAGAAAGGTACAATTTAAAATGTAGAATGTGTTTTTTACTGATATGGTTGAGACCAGAAGCGATGCAGCGTTATGCTGTTCTTAGTTATTGATGTAAGGCAACATGCAAAGTTGTTTTACATTGCTCTGTGTCCGTTCTAAACGCCTTTTTAAGTTTCACGGTTTTGTATTATATTGTTCTTTCATGATCATTTATTTAACTAATTATGGGTCATGCACACAAGTCAGTTAATCTTAGTTGTGTTTTGTTTTTTTAAAGAGAGGTACTTTGTGACAATATTTGGTTTACAAGTAATGTTGTAGTTTATCTGGTGATATTTATTAGTCTATAGTCATTCCAGTTAAACTGCAGATTTGTTCATTTTTCAGTCTTTTATACTCTATTAGTCTATTTGTGTCACTGCGTGCATTTTGTATTTTAAAATTGAAAATACAAAATCAAAGAACAGAGTTTCACAGATCGTATCTTTTTAGAAGTCTTGGACCATGGATTTCATCCAGAGAATGCACCCACTACTTCCCAACGTCGAATCAACTATTTTCATGTCTCTGCATTAACAATATCTTCGACTCTGCAAGTGTGCATGCAGCATTTTGATCTTCACGAAAAATCACCAAAATCTTGAAATGTACTTATGGACAGTGTTCCCACTAAGCCGATTTTTTTTCAGCGAAGCGGCGATTTGTCGGTGCAAGGGCGAATATTTTTGGCAATACAGTAAACATAGCTTTAGAAAACTCGCCAAATTTTTGGAAATATGACATTTGGTATACTTTGATACGGAATTGGTATGAAATTTAGGGTACATAAACGTCTTTTTAGGGCTTTGGGCACAATTGTTTGAAGAAAATTCGGGCACTCGCCGATTAGCCATAAGTTAGAGGGAACACAGCTTATGGAATATTATGAATGAATCGTGGACTTCCAAGAAATGTGCAACAACAGAACTACAGTAGAAATAATGCCAATGGCAATGTATAAACTGGCTCCGAGTGTTAAACAAAAAGAGTGAAGAATGACTTTTGTACCACCCTAATTTAGCAGCATTTTAGTTTCACTGCTATTACATTTATTAGTTTTGAGCATTTTGTGTATGTACGTGCTGTTCTTAATTCATTTAAATTGAGTTGTACTATCAAAATTGTAAGCAACTTTTGTGTATGTAATTCATCATTGCCTAGAAGATGATTTTTGAAAAAAATACTACAAAATGACTCTTGTTTTTGTTAGAATATCTTAACTTGTCACTCATTTTTTTCATTCGTATCTGTTACAAAGTTCTTTTTCGTTTTTCAAAAGCGCCATCATTTTTTTGTTACTTGGCCGCTTGACAGCTTGCATTTTTTAAATTTTAGTTACCGGTATTACTTTTTCGGTTAGCGAGTTCGTCTGTGATTTTTAGTAGTAGTTGGAAACTGACAGTTTTTTTTTCTTCACGATTCTTTTGTTCTTCGAATATGTCAATTCAAATCAGTCGAATACAAGTGACTGCAAAAAATCTTCGCAACAAGAGCAACCTTTTTTTTGTTCAATCTTCTTCTCTTTTTCTTCGTGCATTTATTTCTAGTCTACTTAACAAAGAGTCTATCTATGATCTGACTGCCAAACCAAACAAACGACAGTTTGTGTTTTCGAGCTTAATTACCGCATTTGCTGCTGACAATATTAACTCGCTTTTAATCTAAATTCGTTTAAAAAGATACTGCTCGAGATCGGTTTCATTGAAGAAATGAAAATCGCTTGAGATAATGAAGAGATCCTGCTAGCTTTTTCCACTATTTCCTTTATCCGCAACAGTAGATTTAATCCGTTTAACTACGCACCATTAACAACTCTGCATTTTGAAATTTCGTGACATCAGAGCAGGATGACTTTGCAAAATTTCTTGCAGAATAGGCAACGCGATGTTCGATTGTTATTGTAAACATTGCGTTCTTATAAGAATTTTTTAGTTATCCATTTATGATGTCACGAAATTTCGATACACAGGGTTGCTAAAAGGACGGAGTCAAATGGATTAAATTTATTTTTGAGGATAAAAAAGAAGTAGTGAAACAAGGTTTGGGGCACCTCTTTATTACCTCCAGTAGTTCTCAGTTCTCAATAAAACCGATTTCAAGTAGTAAATCTTCAAACAAACTTGTTTGTGTGGCAATTTAGTCTGGTGCAAAAGCCCTTAGGTACGAAAATTCACTCCATTATTATTCCACAGTTGCATGAGCTTAATGGCTAGTGTAGAATTGCTGGTAACAGGTATAGGTTTAAGTAATGAAACGTTTCAAAAAGAATGCGAGTGTGCTGGATCTGATTTTGTTTATGAATTTTCTGTCGAAAAAACTAAAGTTCACGCTTCTTAATAAAAAGTTTTAGCTCGAGCGTCTGCCAACCCATTACACAAATCTGAAATTAGAGTACTATATATTGAAGGAGAGTTAAAGCTTAATTTATATCGTATCAGTGTATGGCTTGTAGCAACTGTAGGGTGACGATATTTTGTTCAGCTAACCTCCATGTTTGTGATGGTGCATTGGTTGATAAGAGATGGCCGAATTTGAGTATCAACCAAGCAATGATCTTTATAGACAATTTGACCCCTGTACGTATGGCGATGCGTTTAGATTTTATTCAAACGTTTTTTAATAAGGTCTACAGTAGTTAGCTTTTTTTTTTTTTGTCTTGCATATCTGAAGTTTTTTCAAGTCGTTGAGCACTTTTTAATTTAGGAATAAAGCGTGATTGGTTGATAGATGTTTTTATTTCGTAAGAATCTTATGTATTAAATAACCTTCGTGTGTTGCTAGAAAGTTGCGATTGCAAAACCAATTAAAAGTAAGCTAAATCAACACAAATATTCTACTGCAGTATCTTCGCTCCGTGCACAGATGCTGCAGGAGGATGTTACGCTCTGAGTAAATTATAATTGCTTTTCTGTAACTATGCACTCATTAGCAGAACTGCAAATAGGGGCGAAGCACATGGTGTTGGTAAGCTTTTAACCATGGTTTTAAAAAGGAACCGCTTCCTCTCGAACAACAACTACAGTAGATTGTTTGTCAGATCAGCATTTCCAAACTCTTTGTAACGGCTTTATTTAGTTCACTTAGATTGTTAACGGCCATGCAATACCTTCCCGTTGCAAATCTTTTCAAAACTCTATGAGTGCCGGGTCACCTGGGTGTTCTGTCCTTGACACAGCGCCCGAAGTGATTACTCCTTGCGATTATAACGTATAAGTTATCATACGATTAAACGTTTGAATCATTCCAATCCACATTCCTAGTTCTGTCTACGCAAAAACTTTAAATCTCTGTGATGACAAATTCAATAACGCAATTCGATTCTTTTATGTCTGACAAAGTAAACCATTTCGACGATTCCATCAAACTGAACAAAACATACTTACCAAAATAATTTTCAGAAAAAAATTCTACTTCAGAAGTTTCTCACGAAGTTGTTGAACTACATAGTAGAAGTGGAAACGACTGGCAAATTGGCGCTTCCTCATCTCTGATCACAATTTGGGTTTTCGTGATACGTAAGGGTTCGATTCTCGATAAAGCTTTCCAATTCTACTTAGTTTGGTGTACTGAAATCGAGGTTTATTAAGCAGTAATCAACAGAAACATAATGCAAGTTAGCAAAAAAACGATGATAAACGAATGAGCAAGCGTCGAGCGGTATTTGTTAGCGAACGCAGGGCTTCACAAAATTTCAAATTATATATTCAGGCCGATTTTTTTGAAAATTTATCCAAAATATCAACCAAAGAAGGTATACAATAATTACCGAGTGAAGCAGCTTATACATTTAAAAAATCAGAAAGGCGAATAAATGGAAAAAATAAAACTCATTTGACAAGTCCGGCATAAAACTACAGAAAAAAAAAGCAACATTTAAAACATATTTTAAAATCTTTCTAAATTTAGAATAGTTTTCTTAAATGCTGAAATCTACAGGCTAATCGTAGTCAGCAGGTGCCGTATCAATAAGGTTTCGCTGAGAAGCTGACAAATATGTTTAGCGCCGGCGCAAAATTGATCAAGTAATAATAACGCGTTTTTCTTTGATAGATACTGCAAAAAAAGTTTAAATTTGGGGTTAGTGAACTCGGACACGGAGTTCGAAACAATAGCAAGCCGCTGACGCAACCTTTAAAAGTAATGTCGCCAAGGCGCGATGGTTCGGATATGGGCTCGGCTAAGTTGTAATACGCTTCGGCTTAATTTAGCGATGAAAAAGATTTGAGTTTTGACACCCAAAAATTCTCAATTTCACGTACGATGCGTTGAAAAAGTAGAAATATTTTAAACGCATAAAACTTTCATAGTTTCCATGGGCCATCGGGGTTTCAACCTGCTGCGAAATTTTGATGTGTGGTTGGTTGGAAAAACATAGCGACTTGCTCGTCAAAATAGCGGTTATTAAAAACTTTGCAAACAATTTAAATATGCATGAACCCAAAAGCAAACCTCGTTATAATGTTATTAAAGGTAGACACGGATAAGATAAAGCGCAGCTTAACGTTTGCAATCAAGTTACAACACACAATGTGAATTTCGCATTTTAATTTTGGGCAAAAAAGAAGCAAATTATTTGCTAAGGCTGACATTTGGCAATATTACGATAAACACAACAATAACTTTTAAGCATAAACTTGCGCGACTAACCAAAAAAAGTTTGAAAGAAAACCCAGGGCAATGAATCCGCAAAAAAATCTAATGGCATTAGCCCGCAAATTTCAAATTTAGTTTACGTTCAAGCATACCTAAAACTGATGCAACCGAACGACTTTCAATAAAGGAAAAGATAAGATGTGAGCAGTTGACAACTCGCAGTCGTGGTTCACACACATCAATCAAATGCCAGGGTGTATAATAGGGTAAATAAATGAAAAGCTAATAAACATATAGGAGCATCAATACGTGATATTCCGAGTTGAAACTAAAAAACGAGACTTCATAACTTTAGCAAATGGAAATACCAAATAAATTGTTAGTTCTACAGTGCAACAGCATAAAAAATACAAGAAAAAGCAGAGGTGGAGTCCTTGGCCTCGAAGGTCAAGTCCGTAACCTCAAAGCCTCCAAGTCCTCGAAAATACCCTGTCCTTGGCTAAGGACAGCACTATTTTTTGACTTGCTAAAAATGGGCCAAGGTTATGAACATTTTTTCCTCGACTGAAATTTCACGAAAAACTGGCGACTTTTTCTGCGCGAAGACCTTTTTTTTCTTGGAGTTGCGAACACTTGCGCTTTGTGTCCTTGAGCATTCCTGTCCTTGGCTTCGAGAGAGTCAGTCCTGGGAAAGTCGTTAATTGGTCTTGGCCTCGGATTTTTTTTTGTGTCCTTGGCCTCGAGCCTTGTGTCCTCGAATCCATCTCTGGGAGGAAGCACTTCAACAAGCAAACTGAGATTGAGTTGCCTCCTGCTGCAGCGTTATAATTTCACAGTATAAGACACGACTCACGAGTACAGTTAATTAATATGAAATTATAACAATAAACGGAGGTAGACACAAATAACATTTTACCAAACGCGCAGGGCAATGATTATGTAATTCTAAACCATTTAAAGCAAAGCGCAAGATACGCAATTTTTATCTCTTAAGAGTAGCAAAATACCAAGTCAAAGAGTACCATTCATATACCAAGTCAAAGAGTAATTTAATTTCCGGAAACAAAATAACACAACACGATGCTAACTCCACATTTTTACAATTCTAGACGGAAAAAGAATAAGTAATTTGCTGAAGGCAAGACAAATTTATTTCATCGCTCAGTAACAGCACGACGTAAAAATTAATTAGCATTCGTTTAAGAAAGCGACTGGGAAGTTGCAAAAGACCTGACGATCATTCGAATCAAGCAACCTACCTCTTGTCAGAGGCAAATTCAGCCAATTTGACATTACAATTGAAAATGGCAGACATTTGACAACATTAGGATTGAAATGAAACAAAATTAAGTTCATCGAATAAAATAGAGCTACTAACAAAAAAATTTGAAAGCGTAGCGCAATTACTTTTAAGGGTACATTAGTCCGCAGCGCAACTTCAACATCTCAAAGTATAACATTAAAGTGAAACGCAACTGAAGCAATTGCAGAGGCTCAAAAGTAGCGCTTTGCCCACCTCTGATAATAAACAATAACACACTTTGATGCATCTCCAATAAATGTTAACCTCAAATTTGAACTTTAATCTCAACTTGAACGAGGCTGAAGGTAAAATCACCGGGGATATCAAAAGTTAGGCCAATCGTATTAGATTAGATCGGCGTTGACTTCATCCTTCTTGATCCAGCCCTTTCAGAGATATTTTACTTCAAACACGACGTAAGGGCCTCTCTAATCAATTTTTATTCAACCCTGGCATTGATAACATTCGCGACGCCATCTTAGTCCTACCCTATGGCAATGCAGCAATTTTACTAAGCCACAGAAGCGTTTTAACGTATTTCTAGCTAGGTTAATATGGACCTCAGTATGTTAGAATACTGCATTAAAATATCAGAGTTGCCAATAAAAATTGTAATTTGAAGACCCCTACGTCGTGCTTGAAGTAGAATATTTGTGGAACGCCTGGGTAAAGAAAAATGAAGTCTACTCCATTAATGTTGCCTTCAGTCCTCCTTGAAATTTCAACGAAAATAATACCTTGCATTCCACACAAGCCAAATTACCAACTGTTGAAATAGTGTGGTAGCATAAACGGGTCCACGACAACTGACCGCGACAAACTGACCACGAACAAGCTGACCGCGAACCAACTGATCCCGATTAGCTTAGAAGGGAGTCGTAACAATATTTTACTATCCCCACAGCCATCGTGCCCAAACCCTCACCTTGTGACAAAATCACTTTGTGACGAGATCACTGGTAACCTTCAATTCGCGGTCAGTTTGTTGCGGTCAGTTGACTTGGCTCGGAATATACGCTGCAAACCGGAGATGTAAATGAAACGCAAATGCACAATTTTTAGTGATAGATATTGTTTGACGGTATAATGTGCAGATATTGCTTGACTTGGACTGCACAATGTTGCATGAACACTTGCACAAATGCAAAGTCGAAAATATTGTCAATGTAGAGACATGAACGCAGTTGATTCGACGTTGGGAAGTAGTGGGTGCTTTCTGTGGCTGAAATCCATGGTCCAAGACTTCTAAAAAGATACGATCTGTGAAACTCTGTTCTTTGATTAATTGCATTTTCAATTAATGCAAATGCACGCAGTGATACAAATAGACTAATAGAGTATAAATGAATTAAAAATGAACAAATCTGTAGTCTGACTGGAATGAATGACTATTGACTAGTATCTGTCACCAGATAATCCACAACATTATTTGTAAACCAAAATTTTGTCACGAAGTACCTCTCTTTAAAAAAAAGCAAAAAACAACTAGAATTAACTGTCTTGTGCGCATGCTTATAATTAATTATCTAAATCCAAAATTACAAAAAAATAAAATATTACAAACCAGGGGCTTATTGACTAGATGACCCTAACAGGTCCCTTCTATTCTCCGGTCGTAAAAAAGTATTTTTTGTTTTTACTATTGTTAACTATTTTCTATATAGTGTTTCGTTTATTGCCATGGTTCTCAACCTATGGGTCGCGACCCAAAGTTGGGTCGCTTAAAAATACCTTTGGGTCACTTGTTGTTGTTTTTTGAAAACATCTACACAGAGTGAAACTTGCAGAAAAAATAATAAAAGAAACGCAACGCCGCTTCATAGTAAGATAGTCATCAACCCTTTTAGCATTTTTGTAAACTATAAACTCAAGCAGTGAAATTTTGAGCTTCTGGAGACCGCAAAGTTGTAAAACGCATCGAAGTAGTAAACGATGTATAGTAGTACTGTTGTTAACATAAAACTCCCGTAGTGAAGAAGCTTTGTGTGCGTGGAGATTGGAAATCAAAGGTCATGTATGTCAGACTACGTCAGGCATAATTGGTAACGATCAGCAGTATGATCAGGCTGCCGATCAAAATGCAGGAAAAGGAAAATACCACGTTTTCATCACTTCTGAGACTGTCTTTTGCATTAAAATAAACTCAAAAAATGATTTAAAGCATACTTTGAAACGTCTACTTCGGGGTGGGGATTACTTTGTCAAAAACAAACCTCATAGATCGGAAAAAAATTCAAAAATGGCCCAAAATTGGTAATCAAATTCGATCGCTTATTGAAAAATGTTTAACAAAGGTTTTATCAAAAAATGTATAAGCTCAGGAATAGAGGGGGGATATTCATTTATTATTAATTGATTACCTATCCCAATAGCCCTCCTAATTAAATCTTTCTCAATAAAATATAGACGAAACAGATTACTCCTTGAGAGTTTTATTGAACTACCGATAAAGGATTTTATAATTTACCAGCTTGTAAACAATAGGCCTAAAATTAAGCTATTTTTGCAAAAAAATTTCTTTGAGCGCTGGGGGCTCTTTCCCCCAGGCCCCGTGCCTCCGGTGGCTGGGGCTTTGCCCCCAGAACTCCAGGCTCTGGCAGATGGGGACTCGCCCCAAACCCCCAATTGTCTCATGAAACTGGGGGCTCCGCCCCCAGACCCCCGTAATAGCCCACACATTGCAGATTTCTGGCTATGCGCCTGATACCAATACTCAAAGCCAAATAGCAAATATTCATAAATATATGTCCAGTGAAAAGTTGTTTATTTTCAAAAAACTTCTGTCATCATCAATTTTTTTTCTACATAACAGCTTTTAATTTAACTATGCATCAGAATATACTGCACATGGGTCGCAAAATTTTACGCATTTAATTTTTTCAATAAATTTGGGTCGCTTTGAAAAAAGGTAGAGAACCACTGGTTTATTGCATCTTATAGTGACAAATAATAAATTGAACTTGAACTTAAAAGTGTATTTTGATCGGACATTGAGCAATGTGAAGCATCTTTGCAAGTGGTTGCAGACATCATCATAGCACCATAGCAGAGATCAGCATAGCACTGCATTGCTTCTGGTCTCAACCATATCAGTATAAAACACCTCCTACATTTTTAACAGTGGTGTGAAAACTACTTGATAACTGTAATCAAGTAAAAGTTTAGTTACTTGAAAGAAAAACTACTTGAAGTAAAGTACAAACTATTGACCAAAAAAGTACTTGAGTAAAAGTAAAAAAGTAGTCGTTTTTTAAAGTACTCAAGTAGAAGAATTTCTGAAAGTATTTAAGCAAATAAAACAAATCATTCAATCGACAAACTGCAGTGTATGAGTACTAGTCGACTGCCTTCACATCACTGCCACATAATGCTTGGTCTTCCAACCCTTTACTCTCTCAAGAAGTCATGAATTAATAACTGATACAAGTTTATGTTATCATAATCAAATCAAAACGAAGAACAGAGAAACTTTGGAATTTAAAAATCATGTCACACAAAATTCCCTTGGAATCATTTCATAAAATCTTTGCTTTGCCGGAAGAAAACTCAATTAATCTGATCAATTAGTGATTCATTTAAACCTGGAGTACTTTGTACTCTTCTAAATTAAAATGCTGCTTCAGTAGCGTTACTTCATAGTAAAAGTAAGCAAGTGAAAATAAAAAGTATCCAAAAATATAATTGCTTTAGAAGTGCTTGTTACAGACAAACTCTACTTTAGTAAACTAGTTAGGTAAAGATACTTTCGTTACTTCACAACTATGATTTTAAATTGTACCTTTCTGAATACTGTTGTCAATAGTAAATGAAATTCCACTATTCATAAAGCAATTGGTGAAATTCCACTTTCATGGTTTGCGATATTCTGGTAGTGGCCTGAGTGGTCACAGCAGGGCAAGCAATCTTCCTAAGGCAGTGAATTATGCTCCTTGAAGACCCAGAAACCTTTCCTGAAAGAATGAAAACAATTAGCAGCAAAGGCTAAAAATAATTAAGACATACCTAATGTAAAATGTTTTCCTGCTCAAGCAACTATGTGCCACTTGCCATAATCAGACTCACAACATGACTTGACAACATTACAAGTTTTGCTAAATGCAAAAATTACACTGGTCAACAAAATAATATTTTTTTTTAAACAAGAACACGATCATTTATTTCTAGCGCATCAGGATTTTGAGATATGAGGGGCATGGTGTGTGAGATTGCATACATTTTGTACACCATAAATGACAACGTCTTGCCATCATCATGGCTGTTGTTCAGGTTTTGACATAGGCTACTAATCACATTAGCATGCTGTTATACCTAATTAAACAAATTTGAAAAAAAGACCAAACAAAAAAGATTAAACAAGTTTAATGTACTGACCAGCACATTAAACTTGTTTAATCTTTTTTGTTCAATCTTCTTTTTTCAAATTTGTTTAATTAGGTATAACAGCATGCTACTAAAGTGTGGTTGTTTACCAATAGGCCGAAGATTGGACAATGGGTAAACTCTTTTTTGTTTATTGTAGTCTTGAAAAAGACTGCTTATTGGCAGCCTTTAAACAGCCTGTACTTGAGTGATTTTGAAAAAGTCTCTTGGGTAGCTTCAACTAAAGTGTTTTTCAGAATAAAACATGTGGAAAATGTTTGCTCTTAATCTGGGTACCACTTAATACTGCGATCAATACCAGTTCAAATGAAAAAAACTTAAAAATGTTTGATATGTGATTTCGGTTTGTATGGATGGTTTGCATCATCACAGTACAACATCCAGCAATCATAACCCATCATACCCTCATTCCAAACTCCTTTATACCTTTTTTCCATAGATTGGATATCTTGGCGAAATTTTTCACCCTGCTCATCACCAACTGCTCCAAGATTTTCAGAGAAAAATTCAAAGTGTGAATGAAGAAAATGAATCTCTAAGGACATGCGACATTTCATCTCTTTGTATGTCACAAGCTACTTTGCAACACATTGAACTGAATTTGACTTGAAATTTTCAAAAAAAGTGGAGCAAATCCATTTAAATGCATGCCAAGCTTGTAGTTCCAATGCATTTAATGCTTTTTCAAACTCTGGGTCTTCAAAAACTTCCAGAATCTGTGGACCAACAAAGGTTCCTTCTTTCAACTTTGCTTGCCTTAGCTCGGTAAACTTTTTACAGAGAAATTTCAAAACCATTTGAATTCTGTTTTGCCATAGCTTTCACTAAGTTCTTCACTAATCCTAGCTTTATACGCAATGGTGGCATCAAAACTTTATCAGGATTTACTGAAGGGATGCGTTGGATATTTTTCACTCCAGGTGCATATGAATTCCTTGTCGGCCATTCTTACGTTTCATAGTGCTGTGCAGTGGCGCAATTGTCCCTCAAGCATAAAAAACAAGTGTTTTGCAAAACCCCTTACAATCCCATCGAAATTCCAATTACCTTAAGGTCCCCACATAAGCTACACTGGTAGTCAGAATAGTGAATCATATTCAACAAAATTTCAATGCTATTCCAGGATTCTTTTCACTGGGCAGAGTGTGCAATAGGGATGGAGGTTTTTTTTATTTTCAATATGTAGAAGAACTGCCTTCAAGCTTCTCTTTGAGGAATCAATAAAAAACCTCCATTCGTTCACAATGTAAACTATATCCAGAGTTTGAAATAGCTCTTCAATATCATGGCCACAACAAAGAGATCCTTCAACTTTGAAGGCTGAAGATAAATCCCTATTGCACTTCCTGTAGTAACTTACTTTGACATTTTTTCCAATCATATTTCGTTCTTTTAATTGAATGCAGGATGCAATGATGCAAGGAGCTCCCCTTTTCCTTAGAAATACATAAATCTCTAATTAAGTTATTTAGATGTTTTTGTAAAAATAAGATGGGATCTTCTGTGGTATCAGAATCGATATAGTTGGAAGAAATTAATTCATTGGTGTGGTCTTCAACAGCACTGCTATCAGTAACAACAAGTTCACGTTGAGAAGGCAATGTTGGTGGCATTGAATAATTATGAGGAACTGGGGTCCTTGCTGAATCCAAATTGCGATATGTTATTTTGTCTCTCTGTTTAACCCTTTGCTTTGGTGAGACAAAAATAGCAATCTTGACAGTGATCTTTAGGTTCACACCAAATCATTGAGACGGAAAACGGCACAGAAAGAGACCATTTATCTAGCCATTTGTGCAAGCCTAAACAGCATATCTTGCATATTTTATGGGATGCCCAACAGCCCAGGTCTTATCTTAGTCGCCTAATGGGCAACCAAAATATGCCGCATACATGTTCTTGATATCATGACTGATATTTCTTTGTTGTTTTTTGCTTGTGAACTTTTCAAAGCTTGCGAACTTTTCAAAACAAAGCAAAGCCGATTTGGATGGTTTATGCACTTTCTAGGCATTATGAATATAATTGGAACTAACCATACTTTTAGAAATACTGCGAATTTATGTACATAGGCATCGGTTTTTTGTTGATTACGCAAATTCCGAGGGGGCAAATTGTTTTTGCGAAGTTTGGTTAAACTTCATAATCCTATTTTAGTCTGAAATTTTGCCCCCAAACTCAGATGAAAACCAAAAAAAAAAGTCTTTGCGGCATTCTGGTTCTATCTCAGTCCGGAATTTCGATTTCTTCTAGCCAAGTGGGTATTACGTAATTGCCAAAAAACTGAAGAGGCCAGACATATTTTGCCACCTTCAGTGTCAGACGCGAGGGGGCAGCGCCCTCCGGCCTCTCCAAAATCGACGCCTATGTATATATACTTATTTTACACCTGTAAACATAACTACTTCATTTAACATAACATATTGCCATATACTGTTAATATTAATTCCCTCAGTTTCGCCTGCATATGTTCCTACATTTTTCACTTTCTACACTTCCTGTAGACTACTCAAAATAACTTGCAAAACTGCATGCTTCCATGCTTTTGTTGCCACTCAAAGCTTGCACTTATGTTGTTTCACCACTTAAGAATGTTATTCTGTGACATCATACTGCAAATGTTTTATTGTATCAGGACTGTCAAATGCTTAACAGCGAAAGTTGATTTAAAATTAGAAAACCGAAACAACTCAAAAACCTGATGTGCTAGAAAAAAAGTAAAGTCATTTTTGAAATCGGCATCAAAAATACATTAAGATAAACTCACCAGAATCTGCGTTTAAAATTTGCCATTGACCAGTGTAATCAGCTAAACAAACAACTTTTGTAGCCAGATTATATGTTGTGAGGTTCTGACTACATCAAATCTTTCATGATACTCATTGTATTATGCCGAAGTGAGTAACACATAGGCAATATCCTCACATTTATGAAGAGCAACACAGCTCCTTTTGAAGAAATGTTGCAGTGGTGCAAGCTGTTGGCAACACTGTGTCTGATTTGACTGGCCAAAAATATGAAACTCCCAATCCAGGACAAATGTGTTACTGCTCGACCAACTGGCCAGTTTTAATTTGGTTAAATCTTGATGCAAGTGAGACTGCAGTCAGCACCAAAACTTGTATCTCATATAAATACTGCGACAAGTTTGAAATATCATAGCAAACAAAACTAAGCTACAAATCATTATTTGAAGAACATACCCAAACACTTGGTAAATCTTGCTACTGTATATTTTTTCATCCAAAAAATCTTTTAAAACTTCTTGCATTGTTGCCAGATAATTGTGGATTGCCTATCAATCTTCGTGGGTAACACAATGTCTTAAAAGTTGGCATCAATCAGTCAATGCTGCATAGTTTATACGATAAATCACTACATCAGAAACCATTTGTTTACGCAAACTTATCTAAATACTACATTTCTTTCAAACTAGCTTTAGTAGGCTATTTTTTCTGCCTGAAATGCAATTTTGTATTTCAAACAATTATAGAATATGTAGCTACAATTTGAAAACACCAGTTAGGTCTACACAAATACTCTACATGTTTGCGTAGTACATGTAGTGCAAATACATGTGTTAAAGACAGGGATATCTAGACAACATCGGGATGCGAAGGCTTTTTTCGCGCTTGACATTAGAAGGGCTGTTGGCGCGTCTGCGGTTTCGCCACTTTTGCGCGATAATTTGAGTTTTACTAATAAAACGATTGCAGTCAGTTGTGAAAGCACTAAAAAATCTTTCAATTAAATGACGTTAGATGCAACACTATACCAAAAAACTTTAGGTAAATATATCAAAACTATAACAGATAATGATACTTCACATACAAGTTATAAAAACTTTTATTAGTTAGACAGTACATTTACATTAAAACAGTACGCTGAAGTTCATTCTTTTACGACGAACTTAATATTAATCGCAGACCTTCAGAAAAAAAAGTCACTATAACACTGAAAAAAACAAGTGCAAGAAATGCTCGGAATACTGTAAGTACAGTATGAAATAGTAGCACATTTTACACTTAAATTAAATAAAAACATTCAATATTCAATAGTAGTCACAAAATTTTACTCAACACTGTAGCTATTAGCAAAATTCAACACTAGGATAAGCTAATACTGATTTCAAAAAATATCTAATGTCACGCCCCAAAAAATAAGCTTGCCATAAGAGTACTTTCAAAATTAGCTGTCAAAAGTTTTAGACATCTGAATGCTTACAACTTGGCTCGTTGCAAAGCTTTCTTGTAGTTCGTTGCATTTTTGCAGGTGGCTCTGATTTTCTGTAGCTTAAACTTTTTAGTTCGTTCTTGGCAAAGCAATTGAAAGCAGTTTGGAAAATCAATGCAAAGTTTTCATGGTTTTGGGAACAACTCTTCTTTAGGAAAGCAGCTGATGAAGAAGAAAGACGCAACAGCGCTTGAGTAAAAACACATCGCTGTTTATTAGATGCCAAAAATTTGATTCGAATTTCGCTATCTGATAAAACAACATTGTAAGCTTGCACAGCCAAAGCTGTAACAGCGTAGCACAGCTCAGTTATGGCAGACAGACGTCGATTAGTATCGTCAAAAAGAGATATATAGTCTTTAGGAATATTTCCTTATTTTGTTGCTGTCTTTCGTTATCAGCTAGCAAAAGAACTTTGCAACCTGGGTGTTTTCTTCGCCGACAAATACTGCAGCCAATATAACCATTGTCAAAGTAAGTTACATTGGCATCCTCGAGCAATATTTTCTTGATATTAACAACTTCATTTTGCCAAAAAAACTTGTGAAGCCAATTAATTTCATCAGCATCTTTAGGGGTGCATAAATCTTGCTCACTGCTACCAAAGGACACTTCGGAGGCTTCCACAAGCACCTCTTGCTTAAGCAAGCTCAGTACTCTTTCTTTTCAGCTAGTATCAGTTGCCGAACGGAAACAAAAACATTGCCACCACTGCAATGGTGCCGATTTATGTTGAGCATTGGGGGGATAATTTGCAATTTTACCCCAATTTTGCCCTATTTTAAACATTGGGGGGATAAGACTCAATCACTATTTTTTCACGTGAATAAAATATGACAAACGTTCAACTCGATTTTGAGCAAATCAAGACAAGACCAAAAACAAAGGTTTTCACCGAAACTTGAAGAGTTTTTGTCCCCGAAATCAAGTGAAGACTAAAAAACAAAAACAAAAAACAAAAAAAAAAAAGGAAAAGAAAAGACCAAAGATTATCCAGCGCTCAAATGATGACCATAGTCAAACTATTGGGGATATTTCCTCCCATCCCCCCCAGGTTTCGGCACCACTGGCTTAGCGAACATAAAAAAAATATCCATTTTTGATGATGCTTCTCATCCTTTTGGAATTGAAACAAACATTGCTGGTTGTTTTGATTTGACTGCACAGATCGATAACCAGACTAGCATAATGAGGCAAAGCATGTATTCACCAGTGAAATAACAAATACTAAACACTACTTAAAATATTAAACTATGCTGGTATTGATACGATTACACTGCAACAGCATATATGTTTAGATCACAATTAAAATGCTTATTTGTTCAAATTTAAAGACAGCAATGCAGGTAGGACTTGAATTAGCTGAAAAAAAAAAACTGACATTGATAAGCTCATCAAATCTAAAATTAGTTTTTAAATTTTACCTCTAAATTTCTAACTTTTGTGGTCCTACTCTCGATATCAAGTTTTTTCTAATGCCGAAACTTTCAAATAATGGCAGGTATCTAGGCAACATAAGACATTATTGTTGAGCCTAACCTGTTTTTGTAAATGTATTGTAGACCTCGCAGTACTCTGTACAACTGCAAGCTACGGTAATGGATTCAGAGCTAGCGAAAAGTCTAGACTACTGCATGCACTTCAGTTACATTCACTCAACAGCTTTTTATACCGTACAGAGTACATACATCCACGTTACTAATAACTAGGCTACTGTAATTATAATCCTCTGAACTATTATAGTACTGTACCAGAAGAGTACTCTGACTATACCATATACAGAAAATCTACCATTAACAAAACTAACGACATTCTTACAACTGCTTTACTGGTTTAGTACACGTGCGCTTGCCAAGCTTGACTTTAGAAAAACGCTGCAGGTTTGTGCGGTAGTTGTTTACTCAATCACTCGCTTCTGAACGATAGCCCTTCTACTGTCGTAAGAAAAAGGCAATCGCAAAAAGCCTTCGCATCCCGATGTTGTCTAGATATCCCTGGTTAAAGATTTGAGTGTCCTGATTGATCGTTCACTAAATTGGAAACCCTAAATTCAGAAAGTTAGTTCAAAACTAGCCAGTGGTTGTTGGGCATTGTATCGTTTACCGAAGTATGATGATTGTAAAACTTTAATGTTGATTTATTACAGCTTTATCCATTCTCATCCAAATTACTGTATTAGCAGCTGGGGTGGTGCTTTAGCATCAGCCCTTTTACCTTTAATTAAGTTCCAAAAAAAGCAGTAAGAATAATAACAACTCACAACAACATCAGGACACATACCTGACACTAAACCGTTACTCTCAAGCTTACATCTATTGCAGTGAAATGACATGTACAAAATGGAAACAGCAAAATTGATGTATTATACAAAATAAGCACTAAGTCATCTCACACTTCCAGGTCTAACATTCGGCTTTTCATAATACTGGATGAAATACATTCTCACAACACTCAAAAAAAAAGCAAAACCAACTACTTTCTGCCCAGAGTTAACGCAGCACAAACTAAAAAATTGCTGGTCTAAAATGGAACTAAAATATGGAATCAAATTGTAAAGAAAATCAGAGAGATAAAATTCTTAAAGTGTAATAAAGAGCTACAGAATTTTTATAAATATATATCACAGTACTCAATTTAAATAACACAAAATATTGAATAAGGGGTCCAGGAAATCAAGTTTTTGAGCATATGCCATACATTGATACAAAGCAAAATTGTTAAGTTTGATGTTGTGAGTTTTAGTTATGAGTTGTGACAATAGCAGTAGTAGTAGTAGTAATTTCTTTCAAAGCCAGCGAAGTTTAAAATCACAATTAAAGCAAAAGCAAAGCATGTTGACGATAATATTTACTCGCAATAGGGAAGAAGCGAAGTGACCAATGTAGTCTTCAAGTCTACTTCTACCCTTATGAATAAAATTACAAAAGTTACAAGAAGGAATTTAGAAAATCCTGGCCAAACAAAGTTTGCATTTAATGCTAACCCAGATCGAGGTTTCATACATATATTTACATTAGAACGAGGTTGCATTACACCAAAAAAAATTAGGGCACAAAGAGAAAACAATACAATTTTTATTTACAAACAAACAAAAAAATGGTTCTATTTACATTAGAAAATGGTGCAATTACAATGCACCATAATACACACAGTTTAAGTCAATTAGAATGATTCACAAACACGGACATCTTGTTGTATACAGAGGAAGAAGTTAAACACTATCAAGTCAAATTCTATAGGTCTTTTATGTACAGATAGAACAAAATTTTATAGTCATTCCAATTTAATTGTGATAACTTTCTAGCAATGAGTATTTCAGTCTAGATTTAAATGTTTTTAGAGATTTAGAATTTTTAATTTCAAGGTCAAGCGAATTCCATATTTTTGGACCTAGATATTTAATAGACCTTTAAGGTTTCAGAGTTTTAAAAAAAGGTACAAAAAAGTTATGTGAGGAGGTAGCTCTGGTAGGTTTAACATGAATATTATTAAGAGCTGCAAAATAATTTTGAAAAGTAGGTGGAAGTTGCCCCGATTTATAGTTGTAAACAAATGCTGCAGTTTCTAGTTTAACTAAGTCTTGTGATTTAAGAATTTTAAGTTTTGTATAGTAAGGAGTTGCTCTATCATTCCACGTTCCATTACCTACAATTTTTACTGCTTTGTTTTGAAGAGTAGCTAATTTCTTAAGATACGTTTTATACGTTGAGCTCCAAGTGATTATCCCATACCAATATTGAATATGACAGTGAAATAAGGCATAGTACAAACTACATAAGGCTGATGTGTTTAAACACACTTTAACTTTCGAAAGGATTCCCACTGCTTTAGATAGCTTGCGGGCCAAGTTGTTAATGTGAGGTTCAAATGACAAGGAATTATCAAAGATAAGACCTAAGTATTTTGACATGCTGACAGAAGCAAGGTTTGAAACAAATGAAGACGAAATTAAGGATAAGTTAGTTCTATGACCTCTACCTTTTGGTTGTATTAATATCAAATTTGATTTTGATAAATTAAGAGTTAGTTTGTTAGCTATCATCCACCTATTTAGTGAAGTAATTTCAGTCGTGATTTTTTTATGAAGATCATTTATATTTTTATCATCTACAAGTAAACAGGTGTCATCAGCAAACAGTCTTGGGGTGCAAGAAACACTGGTACTAATATCATTAATATAAACGTTAAAAAGAAGAGGTCCCAATACAGAACCTTGAGGAACACCATAATTAATTTTTTTTAGATTTGACTGGTGATTTTCTAAAGATACGTATTGAATTTTAGCTAACTGTTCTGTTGAATAGATTTTAGCTAACTGTTCTGTTTCTTACTGATACATGTTACTCTACCAAGTTTCTTTTTTTTTGTGACAGTAGACGTTGATGACTTACACAGTCTTTTCGTTGTCCAAATAAATCAAAGTGAATACCAGGATAATGTAACAGTCAGATCTTCAGATATATTGTATCTGATGCAGTACTGCGTGAAGCTGGTAAAGTTAGCAGCATACGTAAATTTTTTTTGCAAGTTTTCCTTCAAACTGATTCAACCATCTATTAGTTTAATACTGTACCAAGTAAACTTTGTCCTAATTCCATCGACTATGACAGTACTGAGAGAGGAGTATGAGCAGATGAGTGACTGAGTGATGAAGTCAGTAGGCTAAGTGAATCTGTCTAGTTAATTCTGACTCTAAATTTGAAAGCAATCACAACATTGGTGAAATTACAGTAGTAAAATAATTTTGACATTTCACTTTTCCAGATTCAGGGCCAACACAATTTAGGCTAGTCATTAGCGGTACCTAGCCAACTGCATTATCTAACTAAGCTATCCATCCAGCATCTCGGTACCGATATCTCAGATCTGTTGTTTATTTTTGCAATACACATACAATAACTTTAATTATGCATTAATTAATTAATAAAATATGTTTTAGGCTTCCCTCTGATATTCTGTCTATAATGCAATAATCGCTTCAGACTCAGCAGCCCAACCCTTAAAAAGCTTAAAAAAGATTACTAGGCAAGGCTATTTTGATTTGCTTGTATCACAAATTTTGTCTTAATATTTTAACTTGATTGTAAAGCGTAAGTCTAGGCTTATTGACTAACTGCTATAATTGCTTTTTGCTATTCTTTCAAGCCTATTCTACCACTGCCTGCGGTAGGACTTTATTACAAACTAAAGTCTAGACTAACTGCCCAGTACCCTCGTGCCAAATAGCCTGTAAATATAGCGGATCAAGCGAAAAGCGAGAGCGGTGTATGAATCACAAGGTTGGGACAACGGATGTGACGTAATAAATCTGCAAAACCATGGTAGTAAAAAAAATTTCGCAGGCTGCAGCTTATTATTTACCACAAAAAAAAAAGCTCATTTCTTCGCTTTTTTCTGCAAAACTCGTGCTAATACGCAACAAGTGTTACAAGTGCAAACTGGTTTGTACCGGTACGATGAATGAATGGTGCAAGATATTAACGATAACAACTTTAACAGAAGTTAACAGAACTTAATGGAAGTTAATTTAGTCCGTTAACAGAACTTAACGGAAGTTAATTTGGTCTGTTAAGATGAAAAAACTTTTTAACGGATTAACGAGTTAATGAAAAAGTTAGCTTCGTTATTAACGGATTAACGATTAACGAACTTGTGCCCACCTATGACTAAGCCTATTAGGTTCATTGCAATGCCTTAGTGCAGTGGGTCCCAACCTTTTTCTAACCGTGGCCCATTTTGATTTTGAAAATTTACCATGGCCCACTCTCAAAGTATTGCTTAAGAACTTCACCGAAATATTCCGGCCAAATCAGTTTTGATGTGCATTGAAACGATTTTCCCGGCCAAAAACAGGTGATCTCCAAAAAAAATGGTCTTCACCAAAATTCAAGCGGTTTTTCCGGCCAAAAACAAGTGATCTCCAGCCAACCAAAATTCAAGCACGACTTTTTCAAAATCCGACTTTAATCAAAATGCCCTGTGGCTCACCGGTGGGCCATGGCCCACAGGTTGAAAAGCACTGCCTTAGCGACTAAGGCATTGCAATGAACCTAAAAATGTACGGTTTGCAGATTTGCAAACTAAATACTCTGTTGTGACATCTCGGCAGCAGAAAAAGCCGGTATCAGGATTTTTTGCAAAGTCTTGCTTCCATTCCTACTACGGAAGTCCCAGAAATTCTTGAACTTCTTCGATGATCGGTCCTGGATCTCGAACAAATCTTTCCCCGTCAATTATCAGTAAATTTCTTTAATTAAAAAACTTCACCCAACGCTGCATATGAAAGAAGTAAAGCCCAGAAGTTATTGGTAGTTTGGAAAGATTCTTCTGATAGAAACTCAATAGCTTTCTCAGCATAGCATGTAAAGTGGCAGGTTTTTTTTTCAAGTCCGCCAAATCTTCTTTTTCTCCATTATCTGTAACTCCTAAACCAAAAATCATGAAAACATCAAATTTGGCACGCTGTGTTGGCTGTTGGTGTTCAACACAGAGTTGTAAACGGGCCGACTATTTCAGGCTCGAACCCGGCCCGAATTCGAAAATATAAGCCCGAACCCGGTCCTAACACGAAAACTAATTTGAAACCCAAATTAGGCCCCCCAAAAAAAACGAAAGTTAAGTTAGGTCTAAAAATTTAGCAATATCGCCAAATTATTTTGATTATATTTTTGCATAGGTGGGCAAGTTAATGCAAAACGTTAGCTTCGTTAACCGCTAGTCTGTTAACAAACTTCACACCTCCGTTAACGTTAATCCGTTATTTTCAGCTTTAATTAACGGAAGTTAATGAAGTCCGTTAATCCGTTAATATTTTGCGTGCAATTTACATTTCTTTTTATTCACTCACTTCTAGAACACGTATTGACGCTGTTGAGTTAATTGTAAGGAAATATTTATTGCTATGGTAGTCTTTTTGTGTTTTGGAAGTTACGTTTTACAGTCTAATCTAATTTCAAAATAAAAATACGTTCAAATGCGCCAACAAAGTTGCAATCGGAAAATCATTAGAAATTGTGAACAGCGATAATTAATTGACGTAGGAGGATGCAGCTTATTATTTGCCACAAAAAAGGCTCCTTTTTTCGCTCTCTTCCATAAAACTCGTGCTAATACGCAACAAGTGTTACCAGTGCAAACTGGTTTGTACCGATACGATAAATGAATGGAGCAAGACATTAACGATAACAACCTAAACAGAAGTTAACAGAACTTAAAGGAAGTTAATTCAGTCCGTTAACAGAACTTAACGGAAGTTAATTTAGTCCGTAAAGATGAAAAAACTTTTTAACGGATTAACGAGTTAATGAAAAAGTTAGCTTCGTTATGAACGAATTAACGATTAACGAACTTGTGCCCACCTATGTATTTTTGTGCACCTAAGACAAAAAGCACGTCTCAGGCTCGAATTAAGCCCGAAATTTTTGTCAATTTAGGTCCGAACCCGGCCCTGTTGCGATCGTTGATACTTGGCTAGAGTACAACCTTTAATCTCTAGAATCATCCGCGTCGACTGAAACTAGAGAACGACTAAGATGTTAATTGACGAATCACAAATAGCAATTGATAGTTCCTTTAGCTTCTTGAATCTCAGAAAGCAGCACACCTCTCTTAAATTAAAAACTTCTGTTTAAGATTGAAACACAAACCACTCTCACGGAGCAAAATCGCTCCAGTAAACTTTTTACGATCGACCAGATTCAGATCGTAAAAGACTTACCCGCGACCGACCAGGTTCAGGTCGCTAGTACACACTATCTATCGCAATCGATCAATTCAGATTGCCACTATATGGCTACACAAGCCAACCACAGATAAACACACTCTGCAAAACTGCCTACGAAACTAATACCTAAAATCACCCACTTTTAGAATATTAGAATCCTGAATAAAAATAGCCCGCCTATTTGTCAGCAGCATGGCCGAGCGGAACTGAGCACTGATTATTGCGAGAGCAATACTGCGACCCGTGTTCGATTACGGCTGCAGGCCGCCTGCTTTGACACATACGCGGGTGGCTGGAGACTTGAAGAGCGCGAGCTCACTTCCCAGTCACCCTCATCTCTCCGTTCTTATTCAGTTTGTTGAGTTGTAAATCCTCAGTTGATTTATTTATACTACGGCAAAAGCTATCGAATACCCCAAAACAATCCTTGATATGTCACAATAGAAAAAAATGCAGGAGCTACGATAAACAAATTTCGACATAATTATGACATCACAAACTTCAAGTCTAAATATAGCAATTAAAAGTCGAAAACAACCCAAATAATCGATAACTGCAGAAAATAGCAGAAAATACTAGAAAGGAATTATCTCGAATATTCTAAATCAAAAAAAGCGACAAAAATAGTAAATCAGTCACGTACACGTTAAAACACAACAAATAATTATATCTCAGGTATTTAAAAAAATGATTCCTGACAGGCCCGAACCTGAACCCAACCCGAAAAGCCCAGCTCGGCTTGCAACTCTGGTTCAACAATTTTTTTGGAAAAATTGGTTTTGAGTTACGACGTCATTACTGTAACGTCACAGCATATTTTCGACATCATAAGCAATTCAATTTCGCACATAAGTTTTTTTTTGATACTGAATCATAAAATGCCTAAGTCAAAGTAATTATGTCACAAAAAATTCTTATGTTGTCTTTAATTTAAATACCGGCCAAAAAATGCTCAGATTTCGGTAAGTAACGTTGAAGAATCTCAAAACTTGAGAAACTTTCCGTTAACTTAGCTCAGTGATTCCCAAACTTTTTTTACACGTGTACCATTTTGAGCTTTTGTACAGTGTTTTTGTACCACAGTAGTCCGCAACCTTTTTGTTCTGTGGGTTCCACCCAGACCCAATACGGTCCCAGCGAGCCACCACCATTTCAGCCGACCAAAAAAAAGGTCTCTGCCTGAACATTAGGCATTTTATGGCTGATTTAATGGCATTGACCAAAACAAAAAAATATCTTCGCCGAGAACTAGGCGTTTTACAGCCGAGTTAATGGTGGGTAGTTAAAACTGGTTAAAACGCAATAAAAAGTCAAAAAATGTGGTAGACAGGAGACCAAATTGAAACGCAATATTTCAAGTTACTCAATCGGAAAGTTTTCGAAGTTGCTTGAAGTAAGAAGTATAAAAAGTTGAAAGTTGAATGTTCTCGCAAATTTATAAGCTGAAGTAGCTCGCGTACCACCAAAAAGACTCTCGTGTACCACTACAATAACTAGTACGCCTACCACCAGTGGTGGTTATTGACTTGGGGGGGGGCCGGGCAAGGAGACAAAAAATGGGCCCCCCTTCAGCAACACCTAATGCTACTGAAATCGTGTAGGATCGGCATTGCCCGATTGGTACTTAACACAAGGCCGTCCCCCAAACAAGTTCTTCAGTCTTACTTAATCAATGCAGGCATGTAGCCTACCATCACTTTTAATAGTAAATCTGAGGGTGAGCACAACCAAAAACTCTCACAACTAGCAGATCAGGATCTGAAAAAGTGAAAGTGAAGTGAATATTAGTCAACTGCTCATACTCACTGAACCAAAGAACCAAGGCAAATACCATACATATCTAGCAGTGTCATAACACTAATGAGTTCAACTTATGATGGACTTCCAATTCTCGAAATTTTAGATTTTTGTGCTTTTGGTGTACTATCAAGCATAGAAACACTAACTTGATTCATCACAAATCATAGAACTTAGCAAAAAGTTCTTATTTATATGCACATACAGTCTATTCTTTCTTATACTTGAATCTCATTTGTAGTTAGCACAGCAGTCAGCACATTAAACTTAGTAGACCTATGCTATGGTAGCTTGTAAAACAAGACATTGGCTATGCTACCCGCAATAGTGGCATACTGGCATTCAATAGTCAAAAGCAGTGTCATAACAAGTTACTTATTAGGCCTACCCATACATGCTCAATACCATAAAACTAGGCATTTTTAGTGGAAACGTTCAAGTGGTAAGCAGTAAGCACTTTATTTTACTGTACGTACGGAATGTAGGCTCAGACGTAATGTCATATCTCAACATGACAACAGCCAAAACTCAACAGACACTCAAACTGGGTGACATGCAGAGGTGGAGTCGAGGAAACAACGCACGAGGCCAAGGCCAAGGGCACAAAAAATATCCGAGGCCAAGGCCAAGAACACAAAAAATATCAGAGGCCAAGGCCAAGGACAGCCTTTCCGAGGACAGACACTCTCGAGGCCAAGGACAAGAATGCTCGAGGCCGAGGCCAAGGACCAAGGACACAAGCGCAAGTGCTCTCCAAAATAAAAAGGTCTTCACAAAAATTTTTCAGGCGATCTCCAAAAAAAAAGGTCTTCACTAAAATTTTTCAAGCGATCCCCACGAAAAAACGTTTTCCAAAAAATTTTTCAACCGCTCCACAAAATTTTATTTCAAAAAATACTGCTGTCCTCGAGCCGAGGACAGGCCAATTTTTGAGGACTTGAGGCCTCGAGGCCAAGGCCAAGGACTTCAAAATCTGTCCTCGAAGCCGAGGACGTCCTTGAGGACTCCACCTCTGGTGACATGCAAAAGCTAAATACAAATTTTGAAGTTACAGTACCGTGTAGTAACAACACTCTGAAAACTCAGCACCTAACTGGCTGCCTTGCAACTTAAAAAACAGACAGGAAAGCACTTGGAAACTTAATATAAGAGCAGTGAATACTTTAATCTTAATAAACACTCAAACTGAGAGGGAGGTACATAATGAATACTAACTGATTCCTACTATACCAAATAAAAACCAAAATAGTGCAATGGGCAAAAATTAGAGAGAAGTCGCAACTACACGATCTAGCTCATCATAAACTAGAGCTAACCACGAACTTACTTCACTGCACCCTCAATCCCATTTTGCATCTTGGCTAGCAATACCGGTACTAGCTTTTCTCAAAAAATAAACTAATATAATAGGCTAATTAATTACATTTCCATAAAAAAATAGAAAGTACAGTAGATTGTAGCAGAGTCTACTCATAGATCTCATAGATGTTATTTGTAAGATCTATGGTCTACTCTAGATTATAGTAATCTTATTGTGTTAACATACTGAACATCTGAAATGTAAATGCTTTTGACATAGTACATCTTACTGTGCTTCCCAAAAGCGAAAAAACAAAAATACACCTCTTGCAAGAAACTAAAAATAAGAGCAAAAAGGTACTAATAACTAAGACAAAAACTAAAAAATAAAAAGTTAAAACTGACAGTGGGGAATACTAAAAAAAGTACAACTATAGATACTACACTGAACATTGGAAAAATTGCACAAGCTCAAGAGATTTAGGCCTATGTCACACGTTGTACAGCACAAAGAAAAAATTTCTGAAATGCGGTTATCTGCTAAGCTGATAGCATCAGTTATGCACTGTAAATATCTACATCCATTTCTAAACGCAGTCTTATATGCAGCAGCTACATAAATATCCTGTAGAGAGCAGCACCACAATAACGATAGGCAACTTTGCTGCCTTGATCTGTTCTTCACGCTGTAAATTACAAAGCTGTACTAACAGACTAAAGTTCTTGTACAAGCAAAACTCTAAACATATACATATACTGGTAGGCTCCCATCTCATTCAGCAGTAATGGTGTGAAAGGTACTAAAATTGTAGGTAGGTCGGTAATATAACCACCTAAAGGTCGGTAATATTGGTACTAAAATTAAGCAATAAGCCAAAAATGGAATAAGCATACGAATCTTTTAAAGCAAATGTTGTTAACTCACATTGCGGCAAATACAGTTTGTTATGCAAATTCGTACCGGTATTTGTTTAATGAGAATATAGCCTACCGGTCCTAAATAGCTTTGTAGATGTTGCTTGCTTTCGTTGTGGTATAAAATAGGCTATTACTATAATACCGTGACATTGCCAGTTGTTAGTCATATCAGTAGATTTCCACGAACCATAAAACAAAAAACGCAGAACTAGCAGCGTAGCTTTATTCTCACAGAACACATGTGACTAACATTACCAAGGCTGTTTATGAGCTACGTTACCTTACCTACACTTATATTCACTATGTGATGTTACTCACTATTTACAGTACGGTATGTTTTTGCTCAAAAGCACTGTGTCAAAAGGCTAGCATACTGCATATTGACAAACCGTTTACTCTTGATCATTTGCTCGACTGACCTATACAGCTTATTGTACAATGTCCTTGAATGGACATCCAGTACGGGTAACCTGCAAATGCTTTGGGATAGGCGTTTTTGGACACTTGAAGAGCCACCCTTTGCAAAGTGTCTCTCAAGTCTCAACAAAGAGCCCTCTGCAAAAATCCCCCAGTAAAGAGCCCTTTGCAAAATGGGGTCTTACTAGTCTAAGGAGCTCTTTGTAAAGAAACCATCCAAACAAGGCTTTCTGCAAAGGGGCCTTCCTCAAGATAGCGACCTGCATTGAGCCTCTTCCTTAGCCGAAAAGAGCCTTTTCAAAAGAGACTATCCAAAACCACCTCTCATGATCTCAAATAGATCTTCTTCATAGGGCTTCGGCAAAGGGGCCCTTTTCATACGGCCCCCACAAATGGGCCTTCTGTATGTGCTTCCCATAAAAGGCCCTCCACAAAGGGGGCCATTATTTGCAGAAGAATGTACAAATAAGGGCCCTTCCAAAAATGTCCTCCCAATGAGGGCCCTCTGTAAAGACTCCCCAAAAAAGCCTCCAATGGGCCCTCCACAAAGAGCCCCTAATGCCTGAACCTTAATGCCGGTACAAATAAAGGTTCTACAATAGGCGTAAATGTGCTACAAAAATTTGAGGAACATATGTTACGTAACTTTTTTTGGGGGGGCCCTGTAGCATGCAAAGTGAAGTGGGGGGCTCCGGGCAACCGCCCTGCTTGCCCATGCTAATGACCACCACTGCCTATCACAGTTTGGTAACCACTGCCTTAGCTACTTCAAATTTCAGGAGTTATTCGTAGTGAAATTTGACCCAAAGTCAATGTTGATTCGATAATTGATGCTCCCTCTCGGGTTAAATTTTTGAGAATCTTTGGCCCTAATTGTTTTTAGCATGTTTTTAAATTTAATTGGAAAATACAGTGGCTCAATTCATTCTTGAAAAGTAAAAGGCTGTTTTTTGTTATTGATCATAATTATTAAAATCGACTTCAGATAAATCAATAATATGATAATATGCTGTTGAAAAAAACAAAAAATAAGCTCTGCTGATTAATGCGTATAAATGCCTTGTGCTTAGCCAAGTTCTGAAATATGTTTTCCATCCCGAGGCTGGAATTGTTCTTGTTTCGTTCTAAAATTTTAAACAAAAATGAGCCTCGAGTTCTTGTAAAAATAGTGTAGTAATGTTAGTCGGTAAGAGGTGGTTAGGCCCATAAACGCTAGCAAGTTAGCTGCTTGTCTTGAAGACGTGCGTTAGTCATCTACAATAGCAGCCCAGCTTCCTTTGATAGAGTTTTCCAAAAGTAGGTATACCATTATAGTATACGCAATACAGTAATTAATTATTGATTGGTGGATTTTCATCCTCATATCACGAGAAAGTGACGGCGGCCCTGTCCTTTGGACGAATCTGCACCCGCTTAGAAAAAAGTGGACCATTTTTCAATCTTTCCGGTTGACGTTTGACTCCTTTCCGACGTAAATTTGCTACTTGTTCGAAGCCACCAAGCAGAGTTAATTATCGGAAAGCGACTTATCCAAGAACGCAACAACGTGACAAGGGTTCGAGTAAAACCCATTATTATACAATCAGGGTCGTCGTAAAGACTTTTTCTTTTGGCCACGCGGCAGACTCAACGTAACAAAACCTTTCCTAGCTTATTACCTGTATACTTACTGGTGGAACACCATTGTCTTGCTATCTAACTGCTGCTGTATTTTATAGTTGTTTCATAATCTAATACGCAGTAGTGGCCTTAGGAATGTGCAAAGTGTGCAAATGCACAGCCCCCCCACTTCTGGGAGGCCCCCCATTTGACTTATTGCGCGCAGAAAAATTTGATTATGAAAAACTATAGCAAATTATGATAAAAAGTTTATGCATTTGTTCTAAGTGTCATTACATATGTACCCCCTCCCTCAAGATGCACTTGTTACAAGTGTTATTACACATATCCCCCTTTCCAAGACCATATTACTTTTACTTTTAAGTCAGATTTAGTAAACAGATAATAAAAATTTACTGGTAAAGTCAACTTACTACTCTTTTTTATTTGCTTGCTACTGTTAGGCTACTCAGGTCATACGCGTAACCAGGGGGGCCCAGGGGCCCCCCCAATTGAAATGCTACCAATGATAAAAATGTCACAAAAAAGACTGTTGTTTCTTCAGCTTCAGTTTCTTTTAGCATCTTTGCATACAACAGTACACTCGTACAGCAGTAATTAACAATTGTATTGAGCCAGGAGGCCCTGGCCCTCTCAATTTAATTTTTACCTACCAATTTAAATGGGCCCCCTACAATAATAATTAAATGGGCCCCCAACAACAATATTGATCCAGGAGGCCAGGGCCCCTTAATTTAATTTTTGCCAACCAATTTAAACGAGCCCCCTACAAAAATATTTATATGGCCCTCTAATTTATATGGGGCCCCAACAATAATACTATTTCAGGGGGCCATAGCTCCTTCAATTTAATGTTGCCAACCAATTTAAACATATAACCCGAGTGAAATTAAGCGTTTCTATCCTAATAGTTGCTGAGGTTCTCATCTAACCTTTTTATGAATGTAATGCAATAACCAGGGACAGATTTAACACATAGCACAGTGCCAGGGGCCCCGCACTCAGATAAGACTTTTTTGGTCTTCACCTGTATTTGGCGCGAAAATATTGCAAAAATCTCAAAGTGCAAGGGGCCCAACTCAATGTAAATCCGACTCGGGCAATAACATGGTTTGTAGGCATAACTATCTATTGTACATTTTTCAATTACAATTCACCTCCACCTCGCCAGTTTTCATGCAACAAAATGCTTTTGAAAAAAATTGGCTTCAGTAAGGGAAATGCTCATTGAACAAAGTTTTGAATTGAGAGAGCCTGGGCCCCTGGCCGTATATGTACTCCTATAACTGGTTATTTTCAAGACAAAACAATAATCTATTAAGAAAATAATCGACTGAATTGTTATTTACTGCTAAAATATTGCACAAGGGAATGTACTTTACTTCTCCCAACCTGGGCGAAATCACTAATAAAATTTAACCACAAAATGCAAGATTTTAAACGTGTTTTGGACTTAAATTGCAAGCAAAAGGAGGACTGAACAACTTAATTTTTTCAATTGGCTTTCAAATTTTAATCTAGTACTTTCAAACGGCTCTGAAAATGTGCAAAATGTGATCCAATGGTATTAAAACTACTTTTTTTCCAAAAAATTACGAAAAATCGTCCAGCGGCTGATGGCTTCGCCCCCAGACCCCCATAGCCTCGGGCGGCTGGAGGCTCCGCCCCCAGACCCCCGTCTGTGATACATTTGAATTACAGTACACTTCTTTACTTAAGCACGTCTCCCAATTTACACATTTTCGCATTTTAACTAGGCTATTGGTTTAAGCTCTCTCCTTGAACGAGTTCCTAGTTACATGCCTACACATGGCCACGACTTCTGATCTTCCATTCTGCGATATCTTTGCCCCGCCAAAAAATTCCTCTTTCGAAGTTTCTCATGACGTTATTGCATGTGATTTGTGGTTTTGCCCCCCCCCCCCAATCAAAAATCCTGGCTACGCCTATGACTCAGGTAGTCGTTTTTCCACTTGTTTTTTTTCAACTGCTTTCAGCAACTGGCAGTAATAGGTTTTTGACCAACGTATACAGTACATCATATGCTAAGCAGTATAAAGCATTCAAACATTATTGCTAAGTACTCAAACATATTCTGTAACTAGATGGGAGTTTGCCAGCAAACCCAGTGAACGACCGACGCACAGCTAATGCTGTGACGCTCAAAAGTACTTTTTGTCTACCGTAAAATCAGCAATTATTCAAAAATATCTAATTATGGAACCTCCAGAAAAGTTGAGTCAAAAAATTTGTCAGTTAAATATCTCCTGAAATCATAAAACACTGTCACCCTAGCTTGAGCCATTCAAAAATTGATTTTTGGGGGTCCATTTGGGGGGTCCCTGGGGGGGGGGTGGCACCCCCAAACTATGTCAAAATATTTGTCTGTTGAATATCTGCTGATATCAAAACAGACTGGCACCCAAGTTGAGCTTTTCAAACAATTCATTTTTGGGGGTCCATTTGGGGGGTCCCCAGGGGGGTGGCACCCCCAAACTATGTCAAAATATTTGTCTGTTGAATATCTGCTAATATCATAAAACACTGGCACTCTAAGTTGAGCCGTTCAAAAAATTGATTTTTGGGGGGTCCATTTGGGGGGTCCTCGGGGGGGTGGCACCCACAAACTATGTCAAAATATTTGTCTGTTAAATATCTACTGATATCATAAAACACTAGCTGGCACTCTAAGTTGAGCCGTTCAAACAATTGATTTTTGGGGCCCCATTTTGGGGGGTTCCTGAGAGGGTGGTACCCCAAACATGTCAAAATATTTATCTCTTAAATATCTACTGATATCAAAAAAAAAACTGGTGCCCTAGGTTAAATCGTTAAAAAAATTTATTTTTGGGGGGTACCCGAAGGGGTGGTACCCCCAAATTATGTTAAAAGATTTGTCTCTTAAATATCTACTGATAACAAAAAAAACTGGCACCCTAGCTTGAGCCGTTCAAAAATTTGATTTTTTGGGGCCCCATTTTGGGGGGGTTTCCGGGGGGGTGGTACCCCCAAATTATGTCAAAATATTTTTCTCTTAAATATCTACTGATATCAAAAAAAACTGGCACCCTAGGTTAAATGGTTAAAAAACTTGCTTTTGGGGGGGTCCATTTGGGGGGGTCCCCGGGGGAGTGGTACTCCCAAATTATGTCAAAATATTTGTCTCTTAAATATCTACTGATATCAAAGAAAAATGACACCCTAGGTTAAATCATTAAAAAATTTATTTTTGGGGGGTCCATTTGGGTGGGTCCCCGAAGGGGTGGTACCCCCAAATTATGTCTAAATATTTGTCTCTCAAATATCTACTGATAACAAAAAAAACTGGCACCCTAGCTTGAGCCGTTCAAAAATTTGATTTTTTGGGGGGGTTCCTGGGGAGGTGGTACCCCCAAACCATGTCTAAATATTTCTCTCTTAAATATCTACTGATATCAAAGAAAAATGGCACCCTAGGTTAAATGGTTAAAAAATTTGTTTTTGGGGGGTCCATTTGGGGGGTCCCCGGGGGGGTGGTACCCCCAAATTATGTCAAAATATTTGTCTCTCAAATATCTACTGATATCCAAAAAAACTGGCACCCTAGCTTGAGCCGTTCAAAAAATTGATTTTTTGGGGCCCCATTTTGGGGGGGGTTCCGGGGGGTGGTACCCCCAAATCATGTCTAAATATTTCTCTCTTAAATATCTACTGATATCAAAGAAAAATGGTACCCTAGGTTATATGGTTAAAAAAATTTGTTTTTGGGGGGTCCATTTGGGGGGTCTCCGGGGGAGTGGTACCCCCAAATTATGTCAAAATATTTGTCTCTCAAATATCTACTGATATCCAAAAAAACTGGCACCCTAGCTTGAGCCGTTCAAAAAATTGATTTTTTGGGGCCCCATTTTGGGGGGGTTCCCGGGGGAGTTGCCCCAAAAAAATTTCAGGAGACACAATTGCGTATGTACCTCAACAACTTCACACAAAAATTAGATTTCTATGTTTTGTGGTTTAGGAGAACTCGAGCGTACAAGATTTAGGAAGAAAAAAAAGAAAAAAAAAGGAAAAAAAAAGGAAAAAAATAAGAAAAAAACCTCATCGCGGCCGAAAGTGGGTTGGTAGGGATGAAAGGATATCTTAAGACATATAACCATGAGAAATATTTTTTGCCGTACTTAAGCCGTTTTTGACTTAGACCGCTTTTTACGCCAAACTTTCGGGGCGGTTTTCGGGTCATAAACCCGAAGTCACGTGACCGATTGTCTCGAAATTTGGTACAAACATAAAACTCATTAATCTCAAACTGCTGTCAAAATTTCATGTAGTTAGACCAAACGGTTCTCGAGTTATAAGCAAAAGTCTGAAATCTCGCACTCATTAGTTAGAAAATGGCCGAGTAAAAACAAAGGAACACGCGACGCGAGCGTCGGTCGTTCCAATAACACAAGCATACTGAAAGCAATTGCTGAAAGCTTACGTTAATTTACTGCAATTAATTGACTTGATGATCTAGATTAGAGGAACTTATGAACAAACATTTGATTTAATTAAGGCTGCAATAGCCTTGGTCTTCTGGTCTTGTTATTTATGAAATGCGTTGTTGCGCTTAATTGCAAGTGCAGATAAAATATGGTAAAGTAGTGTGTAAAGAAAAGGGCCCCCCCATTTAATTTGCACAGGGGCCCCCCTTTTCCTAAGGCCACCACTGCTAATACGTATGTTCGCAAATAAAGACAAAAAATGTGTTATCCAAAGTTCACAGATTTGAACGGTGTTGTTTTGGATTGCTGGTCCTCATCAATAATTTTTCCGGTCGGGTTCGGGCCTAAAGTTGACAAAAAATTTCGGGCTTAATTCGGTCCTGAGAAGCACTTTTTGTCTTAAGTACACAAAAATTTCAATAAAATAACTTGGCAACATTGCTAAATTTTTCAGCCTAACTTAACTTTCGGGTTTTTTCGGGCACTATTTGGGCTTCAAATTAGTTTTCGGGTTCAGGCCGGGTTCGGGCTTATATTTTCGGGTTCGGGCCTGAACTAGTCGGCCCGTTTACAACTCTGAAGTGAGGGGGCACTAGCCGAAAGTGAGGGGCACCAAATAGACTAAACTTTTGCACATAAAAAGTGCTATTTTACGGCTACAATTTATGCGCTATTTTAAAAAATTTCCTATTCATGTCTGAAAAGATGAGATACATAAGCAGCGTTTCTTAGCTCGTTTCGTATGCGGCCCATATAATTAATTGAAAAATCCGTCTGTAGCATTGAATGCGACCATTAGCGCAACCAGGATTTTGCTAAGAGGAGGGGCTTTTTTCTACAAAAATTGTGTAATTTAGGCCCCGTGCTGAACAAACTAATGCAACTCAAGCATATCACAGAGGGTGTCTTGGGGCAGAGCCCCCAGCCCCTGTATAATTTTCGTGATTTTGCGGGAAAAAAAAGCGATTTTAACGCCATTTCAATCACTTTTTGCACGTTTTTGAAGCCTTATGAATAACTACAATAAATTGCTAAAATTTAGAATTCATTAAAAGAATTCATTGCCTAGCCCTTTCAGTCTCCCTTATACTTAAGGTGAAGTCAAAAACACGTTTAAATGCTTATATTTTGGAGTTAAATTTTCTACGCAACTTGGCTAAAGGGGACTGAAGCCCCCTTAGCTCCCTTCTTCCTGGTTGCGCAACTGACTGCGACTTAAAAAAAATTTAAAGTGAGCTCTAAAAAAAACACAAAAAACTAGTCTTTCAAAGAATGTTTTTACGTATTGTTTCAGGAAATAATCACTAACGAAGTACCGGTAACGATACTCCAGGCTTACACCTCTATTTCGCGACTTATCCGTAAAGGCGTGTTAATAAGACAGATTATTGCCTCAAATTTACGTACAGCAGTTGGTGGCCAGCAATTTCGCAAAGAATGGAGAAAACTTCAAACGAGAATTATGTTTGAACGTTATTATTCTTTTTTTTCCATTATTGCTTGTTGTCTTGTCGTTACGTGATGTTCCAAAAACGTATTTTGAGTAAACCGAAATGGGGGGGACACAAGCAGTTGTTAGGGAGCGGGGATCGGCTCCCCTGGTCTCCCCGTAACGACGACCCTGGGACAGACCCTCTCGAGGCCAAGGACAGGAATGCTCGAGGACAAGGACCAAGGACACGGGCGCTAGTGTTCTAAAAAAAAAGGTCTTCAAAAATTTTTTTCAGGCGATCTCCAATTCATTGGCGTAGGCTACCCAGAATTTTTGATTGGGGGAGGCCTAAACCACAAATCACATGAAATGACGTCATCAAAATTGTTCCAAAAAGGAAGTTTTTGCGGGACAAAGATATCGTAGGATGGAAGATCTGAAATTGTTGCCTGTTGGCACGTAACCAGGATTTTGCAAAGAGAGAGGGCTTAAACTTATAGTTCAAAAACGCCAGTATTTAACTTTGAAAACGTGTTGAGAAAGCTAGTGTAACTTAGAGGTATGACAAACGGGGGCTGGGGGCGAAGCTCCCAGCCGTTGGGCGATTTTTTTGTAATTTTTTGAAATCAAAAGCTATTTTAATGCCATTGAATCACATTTCGCAAGTATTCAGAGCCATTTAAAAGCACTAGATTTTTGACATTTGAAAGCCAATTGAAAAAATCAAATTGTTTAATACTCGAAACATATCTTGACGTTTCGTGAAACTACTTCTCACATTGTCAAAAGTAATGAATGGCGAAAAACACAAAGCACAAGCATATAAAGCATCAAAAAGAAGCAGCAGCAGGGTAGAGAATTATTCATATTACTCATGTGTTAAACAAATACAGCGGTATAGAGGTCCTGTCAACATTTAAGTTGGGATTGTGTTTTTGAATTAGTAATGTTTCGGTGATCAATAATTTTCGCCAGTGATTGGTTTGGGCCATTATTTCTGTTTTGTCAAAATGGCCCAAACCAATCACTGGCGAAAATTATTGATCACCGAAACATTACTAATTCAAAAACACAATCCCAACTTAAATGTTGACAGGACCTCTATACCGCTGTATTTGTTTAACACATGAGTAATATGAATAATTCTCTACCCTGCTGCTGCTTCTTTTTGATGCTTTATATGCTTGTGCTTTGTGTTTTTCGCCATTCATTACTTTTGACAATGCGAGAAGTAGTTTCACGAAACGTCAAGATATGTTTCCAGTTATTTTGGCTTTGTGTTTTGTGTTAAAGATATTTCGATGTTCCGAACATTATGCTCCGAAGTTTAATACTCCTTTTACTTGCAATTTACGTAAGTCCAAAACACGTTTAACATCTTGCATTTTGGAGTTAAATTTTAATTGTAAGTGATTTGATCCAGGTAGGGGAAAGTAAGGTGCATTGTCTCTTGCAACATTTTAGCAGTAAATAATAATCCACTCGAAGATTTTCCTTAGAGATTTTTATTTTGTCATAAAAATAACCAGTTATAGACATAGGTGGGCACAAGTCCGTTAATCGTTAATCCGTTAACAACGAAGCTAACTTTTTCACTAACTCGTTAATCCGTTAAAAAGTTTTTTCATGTTAACGGACTAAATTAACTTACGTTAAGTGCTGTTAACGGACTAAACTAACTTCCGTTAAGTTCTGTTAACTTCCGTTAAGGTTTTCATCACTAATATCTTGCAGCTTCGTCGTGCATTTGAACTTGTTTTTATCTTGAAATTAGATGAGACTGTAAAATGTAACTTTCAAAACACAAAAAGACCACCATAGCAATAAATGTTTCCTTAAAATCAGCTCAACAGCGTCAATATGTGTTCTGGAAGCGAGTGAATAAAACGAAATGTAAATTACACGCAAAATGTTAACGGATTAACGGACTTCATTAACTTCCGTTAATTAAAGCTGAAAATAACGGATTAACGTTAACGGAGGAGTGAAGTTTGTTAACGGACTAGTGGTTAACGAAGCTAACGTTTTGCATTAACTTGCCCACCTATGGTTATAGGAGTACATGTTCGGCCAGGGGGCCCAGGCCCCTCAATTGAAGTTCAATGATTCGTTCAATCAGCATTTTCCATGGCTAATTTTTTTAAAGAATTTTGTTCATAAAAACCGGCGAGGTTGGAGGTGAATTACTGAATTGTTATCGAAAAATGATAAAATAGATGGTTTCGTCAACTAACCACGTTATTGGCGGGCCGGATTTACTTCGCGCTAGGCCCCTGGCACTTTGGAGATTTTCGCAACATCTTTCTGCCAAATATAGGTGAAGAGTGAAGACCAAAAAAAGTCTTACAATTTCAGCTCGAAGCCCCCAGTCGCCGGAGACCAATGGGGGTTTGGGGGCAAAGCCCCCAGCTGCCGGAGACTGGGAGTCTAGGGGCGGAGCCTCCAGCGCTCGAAAATTTTGCATTTTTTTGCAAAATAACTTCATTTTAGAGCTATGTTAATAAAAAATAATGCTTTTCAAACGTGGCATAAAAATTAGCAGCGCAACATGTTTCAACTGGTTGCATCAATGGGCTATATGGGAAGTGGCTAATGAAAACATTGCAGTTCTCTTTTTTACTTGCTGGTTAATCATAAAATTCTATTATTCAATAAAACTCACACGGAGTAATCTATTTCGTCTATATCTTATAAAGAAAAATTATTGGGGGAAGGGCTAATGGAAAGATATTTGAGAGAAGTGATTGGTTATTAACTAAAACTGAATCGCTCTCCCCTCCCCTTATTCCTGAGTTTATAATATATTTGTTCATAAAACTTATGTTTGGCGTTTTTACATTAGCGATCAAATTTGATTGTTTATTTTCGGACATTTTTTACAATTTTCATTGATTTGTGACTTTAATTTTTGACAATTAGCCCCCCCTGAATATATGTTTCAAAAGATGCTTTAAATCACTTTTTAGTCAATTCCAGCGCAAAAAAAACAGTCTCAAAAGAGCTACTGTAAAAACGTGGTATTTTCCTTGTTCTGCATTTTGGTTGACAGGCCAATGGAGGGGGCTATAGCCCCCGCCTCTCCCATGGATACGCTACTGCTGGTACTGCGTCATACTATGGTAAATCCGGCCCTGATTAATGCATTACGTTCATAAAAAGGCTAGATGTGAGCTTGAGATAGCAACTTTTAGGACAAAAGTTCTCAGTTTTCTTCGGGTTATACGTTTAAATTGGCTGGCAAAAATTGAATTGAGGGGGACCTGGAGCCCCTGGTCTTCAATATTGTAGTTAGTTATACTGTTGTAAGCAAAAAATGCTAAAAAGAAACTGAAACTGAGAAACTATAGGCTTTTTTGTCACGTTTTTGTCATTTGAAATTTCAATTAGGAGAGGACGGACCCCATGCCCCCCCTCCCCTTGGCTACGACTATGCTCCAAGTGAGGAAAACGAAAAAGGTGCTCGCAAATTTTCTGCGAGGTTTCTGGCGTTTTCCAACGAAATTTTAACTGTTCAAAAAACAGTGCTGTCCTCGAGCCGAGAACTGGGCAATTTTCGAGGACTTGAGGCTTCGAGGCCAAGGCCAAGAACTTGACCTTCGAGGCCAAGGCCAAGGACTTGAAAATGTGTCCTTGAGGACGTCCTCGAGGACTCCACCTCTGCTGATAAGAACAAAACATATGATTTTGCTGAGTGGCTTTGTTGTTTTTCTAACTGTAAACTAACTTTTTCTATAAACAACACCACATGCTGCAGCACTGCGATTAGGATATATTACATCTATTAAAAATTTGGATTTTTTTAGTTTTCTTTTAACATTGTATCTCTCGTAACAGCATTCGGTTGCATTAAAATTAATAAAATAAATTTATAAATCAAAAACTTATAGACTTATAAATGTATTTGCTTCATCTTAAAAAAAAAGCTCGATTGCGTTGAGATAAATATTAGTTAATAAACAACACCATAAATTTAGTTGTTTACACCCGTAACGTAGCCAGGGTGGGTGGGGATAGCCAGTACTTGAACTGTAAAATTTTTCATGGGGGGACGCTTTTGCAGCCTTGACCAAACGCATTCGAAATGCTAAAGTACGTTGGCGAAAATTATGTCGTTGCGTACCCGAAATCGAGTAAAGACCAAAAAAAATGTCTTCACCGAAAATTGAAGAGTTTTTGTCCCCGAAATCAAGTGAAGACCAAGAAAAGGTCTTCACCACAATGTGAAACTAAATTCGGCCGGAGTTTCTGGGATTTATTCGTGCTGACAGGCTCTTTTTGGGTCTACGACTTTTAGGCGCGGGACGTTTAGGCGCGGTACGTTTAGGCGCCGCCGTTTAGGCGCCGCCGATTATGCGCCGGGACGTTTAGGCGCCTGGACTTTTAGGCGCCGAGACTGTTGGGCGCCAGAGATAAAAATTTTTTTTTTCAAAAAATTACAGAAAAAAGTTTTTTTCACAAAAACAAGTTTTTTCGACAAAAACAAGTTTTTTCCAAAAAAGTTTTTTTGCCAAAAAAGCATTTTTTTTCTACAAAAAAAACGTTTTTCTTCCCCAAATTTTTTTTTCTTTCAAATGACCGTCTTTTTTCAAGTAAAAACTTTTTCCAACACTTTGATTAAAAGTTTTACTTTGATTAAAATGTTAATGTTTTCGAAGCTTTTCATCAGTTGTTTGTCAAGAAGATTCGTCAGAATAGAGAGTGCAGGAAAAGGAATGGCTATAGGAAAAAATTCGAGCAGTGATTGGCTGGAAAAGGATTGCTGAGAGAGCGTCATTTGTGTAGAACCTTTAAGCTGATCAAGAATTCTTTTTGTCAGCAGAGGGCGGGGTTTGAAGTTTTGATAAAAGTGTACTTCAAAAGCAGATAGATGGACATGGAAGAGAGCGGAAAAGTTTTACAAAAAAATTGATTTCTTATTGCATTTTTTTCAATAACAAAGAATGTTTTCCACTACTTACTTGCAAAGTTTTTTTTTACCTAATCCTGACACATGCGATCTCCAGCCAGCGGTCTCAAATTTTGCGGCGCACAGACACGAGTTGCTTGTGCAATATTGGCACACGCAGGCAAGCCGTGTGACGTTTCATGGTTATTTTGAGTCTACCTCTACCAAACGATACAGGTACAAACTTTTTCAGGAGCTGAGGATTCATCTCGCGGCAGATTCCTATTTATACTCTTTACATCTTATTGAAAACATAGTAAAAGCAATGTTTAAATTGATACTTGTTGTAAATACACTTATAGTAAAAACAATGTTAAATTCTTGAAGTCAACTTCTTCAGAAATCAGCCTGAAAGCAAAGTTTGCGTTTGACTAAAACTCGTTTTATTTGAGCTTTAAAATTGATAAATTGATTGGTTTTGCGACTTCTGGAGCAGCACAGATCAGCTCAAATTTTGTCCCGGGATACAGCACGATGATGAGTGTAATTTGTTTACACTTACGCAGCGACTTTTCCATGTTTTAACTTATATGTATATTTTTCTCCCGAATGTACGGTAAAGACCAACAAAATATCAAAGAAAAAGGTTTAGTTGTTTTAATTGACTTGGTGTTTCACCAGAGCTCCGCTCTTCAACGCTTTGAAAGGCGGTGAATCATCCAGCCAATTCCGGTGGTTTACAATAGCTATAAAATTGAACTATAATTTTTGATATTTTTTGTTTTAATTTTGTGACTGCGGTTGCAAAGTTCTTCAACAAATACAAAAAGATATCCCCCGACTAAAAGTTTTTGGAAACTCTGAGTTTTGTTCTTCCCGCCAAAACTACAGTTCTCTAAACTATCAGGCCTTATGTAGTTTTGGCGGGAAGAACAAAACTCAGAGTTTCCAAAAACTTTTAGTCGGGGGATATCTTTTTGTATTTGTTGAAGAACTTTGCAACCGCAGTCACAAAATTAAAACAAAAAATATCAAAAATTATAGTTCAATTTTATAGCTATTGTAAACCACCGGAATTGGCTGGATGATTCACCGCCTTTCAAAGCGTTGAAGAGCGGAGCTCTGGTGAAACACCAAGTCAATTAAAACAACTAAACCTTTTTCTTTGATATTTTTTTGGTCTTTACCGTACATTCGGGAGAAAAATATACATATAAGTTAAAACATGGAAAAGTCGCTGCGTAAGTGTAAACAAATTACACTCATCATCGTGCTGTATCCCGGGACAAAATTTGAGCTGATCTGTGCTGCTCCAGAAGTCGCAAAACCAATCAATTTATCAATTTTAAAGCTCAAATAAAACGAGTTTTAGTCAAACGCAAACTTTGCTTTCAGGCTGATTTCTGAAGAAGTTGACTTCAAGAATTTAACATTGTTTTTACTATAAGTGTATTTACAACAAGTATCAATTTAAACATTGCTTTTACTATGTTTTCAATAAGATGTAAAGAGTATAAATAGGAATCTGCCGCGAGATGAATCCTTAGCTCCTGAAAAAGTTTGTACTGTATCGTTTGGTAGAGGTAGACTCAAAATAACCATGAAACGTCACACGGCTTGCTGCGTGTGCCAATATTGCACAAGCAACTCGTGTCTGTGCGCCGCAAAATTTGAGACCGCTGGCTGGAGATCGCATGTGTCTGGATTAGGTAAAAAAAACTTTGCAAGTAAGTAGTGGAAAACATTCTTTGTTATTGAAAAAAATGCAATAAGAAATCAATTTTTTGTAAAACTTTTTCCGCTCTGCTTCCATCTATCTGCTTTTGAAGTCACTTTTATCAAAACTTCAAACCCCGCCCTCTGCTGACAAAAAGAATTCTTGATCAGCTTAAAGGTTCTACACAAATGACGCTCTCTCAGCAATCCTTTTCCAGCCAATCACTGCTCGAATTTTTCCTATAGCCATTCCTTTTCCTGCACTCTCTATTCTGACGAATCTTCTTGACAAACAACTGATGAAAAGCTTCGAAAACATTAACATTTTAATCAAAGTAAAACTTTTAATCAAAGTGTTGGAAAAAGTTTTTACTTGAAAAAAGACGGTCATTTGAAAGAAAAAAAAATTTGGGGAAGAAAAACGTTTTTTTGTAGAAAAAAATGCTTTTTTGGCAAAAAAACTTTTTTTGGAAAAAACTTGTTTTTGTGAAAAAACTTGTTTTTGTGAAAAAAACTTTTTTCTGTAATTTTTTGAAAAAAAAAATTTTTATCTCTGGTGCATAAAAGTCTCGGCGCCTAAAAGTCCAGGCGCCTAAACGTCCCGGCGCATAATCGGCGGCGCCTAAACGTCCGCGCTTAATGGTCACGGTCCGACTCTTTTTCGTCTGATCAACCAGCGCCCAAATCTCGATAGGGGGACGCTAACTCTCGATGGTGGACCCGCCCCCTTATGTCTCCCCTACAATTTAAGTACTGGGGATAGCTCATCATATTGGTCTGTCAACCCAGAGTTGTAAACAGGCCGACTAGTTCAGGCCCGATTCCGAAAATATAACCCCGAACCCGACAACTAATTCGAAGCACAAATCATGCCCGAAAAAACCCGAAAGCTAAGATAAGTCTGAAAAATTTAGCAATGTTGCCAAGTTATTTTGATTATATTTTTCTGCACCTAAGACAAAAAGCACGTCTCAAGTCAGAATTAAGCTTGAAAGTTTTGTCAACTTTAGGCCCGACCCGAAAAGCCCGGCCCGACTTACGACCCTGTGTCAAGCAAACTGTACTTTAGGAAAATACCACGCTTTTCGCCCTTCTGGGGAATTTGCAGCGCTTCCTTGTGTTCTCTAGGTGATTTCCTTAGCTTAATAAAAATTCTTAAATATTTTAAGACCAAAGAGCGACAGGTCATAGGTTTGAACACACAAGAAAACACAGCCGAATAGCGACGTCATTTTTGAACAACAATTTAAAACAATTAAAGGCGGTGAATCATCCAGCCAATTCCAGTGGTTTACAATAGCTAAAATTGAACTATAATTTTTGATATTTTTTGTTTTAATTTTGGGACTGCGGTTGCAAGGATATTCAACAAATACAAAAAGATGTCCCCCCGAAAAAAGTTTTTGGAAACTCTGAGTTTTGTTCTTCCCGCCAAAACCACAGTAGGCCTAATGCTTTAGAGAACTGTGGTAGGCCTAATAGTTTAGAGATAGTTTACTTCTAAATAGTTTATTTCTGAATAGTTTAGGCCTAACTATCTCTAAAGTATTAGGCCTAATAGTTTAGAGATAGTTAGGCCTAATAGTTTAATAAGATTACAGTAGGCCTAATAGTATAGAGAACTGTGGTTTTGGCGTGAAGATCAAAACTCAGAGTTTCCAAAAACTTTTTTCAGGGGGACATCTTTTTGTATTTGTTGAATGTCTTTGCAATCGCAGCCCCAAAATCAAAGCAAAAAATATCAAAAATTATAGTTCAATTTTAGCTATTGTAAACCACCAGAATTGGCTGGATAATTCACCGCCTTTAAGCATTGGAAAGATACTGCCCCTGTATCTTTTCAATGCTTAATTGTTTTAAATTGTTGTTCAAAAATGACGTCGCTATTCGGCTGTGTTTTTTTGTGTGTTCAAACCTATGACCTGTAGCTCTTTTATTCAATTATCACAAATCTTAAGCCATGCCGTGGCTACCTGTATTAATGGGTGGCTATTGCATATAAATTCGTGTTTCTTATTTTGCAAATTCATTCTACTGATGATGCTTCAAGTTAAAGCGAAACGCGTCTAATAAATTGTTATGCTTAGTTTTATATTGGCAATCGTTTTTGTTCTTAGATTAAGCAGAAACTCCGACCGTTGAGCTCCAAAACTTTACAACCACCTTCTCTAAAAAAGCATTTGCCTGCCTCCCAAGTACCGTGTGTGGTTGCAGGGCTGTAACCAAAGTAAACTGAGCATTGTACTGTATTGTGGGCGTAATTAATAACTAAAAAGTCTTAAAAGCATCGTTTTGCAGTGCTAAAATGCGACGTTTTAAAGCAAAAATTTGAGCCCAAATACAGCAGATGTAAAATGAAGTTATTTTAGCAAAAATATTTTAAAAATTTGCCAAAACTGGGGGCTTTGCGCCCAGACCACGAATTTTTCTCCTGGCCATTCCATTACGCGCCTGGTCAACACCCTGCAAAAACTTTCCCGTACGCCACTGCTCAAATCTCGTTCCCTAGCCTATCTCAACTATATATTTTTTTTTTTCTTTTTAAAACAATTACCCGGTAATGTAGACAAATTAGTTTATCTTTTGTGAGTTTTTCAAGTAGGATTTTATAATTTACTGGCTAGTAAACCAGAGGACTGAGGTTTTCGCTATTAGCCAACGCCCACGTATCCCACTTACACAGACAGATCATTTATGTTTTTGCTAGGCTAGTTTCTTGGCCACGTTTTAAACGCATTAATTTTTTATCAAAATTTAGCCAAAATCAAGTTATTTTTGCAAAAATTGCAAAATCTCTCAGCAATGGGGACTCCACTCCCAGCAGACTCCCGAAACAGTCCACAAATTGAGGATGTCTGGCTACGCGTCAGATTTGCACTAAACCAGGCCGTAACCATAGGCGTAGCCAGTGGGGGCCCAGGGGGCCCGGCCCCCCCCCCCAATCAAAATACCACCAATGATAAAAAATTATGACAGCATAGCCTAGCGATGTTTAGTTGCAGATTTTTTTCAGTAATTATGCACATAACAGTAATTAAAAATAATATTAATGACGACGAGGGAGCCCCAGGGCCCCTAAATAACAACCAGGGGGCCCCAGGGTCCTTAACCGACGACCAGGAGGCCCCTGACTGAAAACCAGGGGTCCCTAACTCCTCAGGGTTCCTATTTGACAACCAGGGGCCCCCAACTGACGACCTGGGGCCCCAGGGCCTCCAACTAACAACCAGGTCGCCCCAGGACCCCTTACTGACAAACAGGGGGCCCCAGGGCCCCTAATTAACAACCAGGAGGACCCTAACTGACCAACAGGGGGCCCCAGAGCCCCTAACTGACAACCAGGAGGCCCCGGGCCCTAGTTAACAACTAGGAGGATCCTAACTGACAACCAGGGAGCCCCAAGACCCCTAACTGACAACCAAGGGGCCCCAGGGCCCCTAATTAACAACCAGGAGAACCTTAACTGACAACCAAGGGGCCCCACGACCCCTAATTATGAACCAGGAGGACCCTAACTGACGACCACTAGGATGCCCGGGGCCCCTAACTGGCAACCAGGGGGCCCTGGGCCCTGACTGACAACCAAGGGTCCCGGGCCAGAGGTCCCTTAATTCAAATTTTTAACAATTTATATGCAAAACCTATGAGAAATCTAAGACTTTTGTCCTAAAAGTTGCAACCCCAGGCCCTCGTTTAACGTTATTATGAACTTAATGCTATAACACAGGCGGTAATGCAAACCCCCGATTGAATAACTGCCAATGATAAATATAATGAGAGCATAGCCAGTATGTTGTCCTTGTCCGTAATTGCAGTTTCTTTGATTCAGGATTTACGCGTACAAAAGTAAGTAATAATTATGACGACCACGTGCCCACGTCATATCAATGTCACGCAATTCTTGGAGGTTTCAAAAAACTGTCGAATGACTTGACTCGAGTTCTCCACGTTTTGAAAAAAAGTTATTTTAATTTTGCTTTGAATGTTTTTTTTGTATTTTTTTTATGAAAGAACCTGAGGGCACGAGCTTATCTCAAAATCATAGGTGTAGCCAGGGGGTGGCCCAGGGGGCCCAGGCTCCCTCAATCGAAATGCCACCAACCACAAAAATTTGACAAAAAAGCGTAGTTTCTTCATTTTCAGTTTCTTTTAGCATTCTTTTGCGTACAGCAGTACACACGTACAACAGTAATTAACAATAAATTGTATTGACGACCAGGGGGCCCGACACACCCCCTTAATTCAATTTTTTCCAAACAATTCAAAGGTATAACCAAGGTGAAATCAAGGGTTTTTGTCCTAAAAGTTGCTACCTCCGGCCATCATCTAAACTTTTTATGAACGTAATACAATAACCAGCGCCGTATTTGCCATATAGCACAGTACCAGGCCCCCGCGCTCAGAGAGTAGGACTTTTATTGGTATTCACTTACATTTGACAGGAAGACGTGGCAAAAATCCCCAAAATGCAAGAGGCCCCGCGCAATGTAAATTCGGCCCGGAAATAGCATGTTTAGTAAGCGTAACCATCTATTGTATCATTTTTCAATAACTAGTTACCTCCACCTTGCCAGTTTTTATGCAAAAAATACTTTAAAATAATAGCTCGAGAAAATGCTTATTGAACAAAATGTTGCATTTCAATTGAGGGGCCTGGGCCCCCTGGCCGTACATGTACTCCTTTAACCGGTTAACTTCATAACAAAACAAAAGTCTTTAAGGAAAATCTTCGAGAGGATTATTATTTACTGCTAAAATATTGCAGGAAGCAATGTGCCTTACTTCCCCCTACATGGACCAAATCACTTACAATTAAAATTTTACACTATAATGCAAGATTTTAAACGTGTTTTGGACTTTAATTGCAAGTAAAAAGAGGATTAAACAATTAAATTTTTTCGATTGGCTTTCAAATGTCAAAAAACTAGTTCCTTCAAACGGCTGTGAACACGTGCAAAATGTGATCCAATGCGATTAAAATAGCTTTTTTTCCCAAAAACTTACAACAATTGTCCAGCGGTTGGAGGCCTTGCCCCCAGACCCTCATAGCCACCGGCGGCTGGAGGCCTTGCCCCGAGACTCCCATAGCCACCGGCGGCTGGGGGCTCCGCCCCCAGACCCTTATCTATGATACGTTTGAATACACTAGCTTGCTCAACACATCTCCTCAGTTAGACATTTGCACTTTTTAACAATTAGTTTTTCCCTTCTTCCTTTTACCAAAATCCTAGTTAAGTGCCAACAGGCTACGGCTTCAGATCTTCCATTCTACGATATTTTTGCCCTACAAAAAGTTCCTTTTTTGAAAATTTCTGATGACGTCATTGCATGTGATTTGTGGTTTGGGCCATCCCCAATCAAAAATCCTGGCTATGCCTATGGCCGGAACACACCAAAAATTTCTAAAATTGTCTAGTTGAAAAACAGTAATTACTCTTTGCACGCCAAATGATTAACAAAAAAAAACTAAAATATTAATATAAAAAAAAAACAAAACTAAACTTAGCAACATTACAGCTGTTTGGTCGTGATGTTTTGGACGTTAGCTAGCCAGAGCTTTTAATATTTAATCGTTTGCGTGCTATCTGGCCTAAAGGCTACCAGCGCGGAAGCCTAGAATAAAGTCACCAGAGTAGTGGAGCAGTGGAAAGTCAGTATAGCAGTGGACCGGAAATCCAAAGGCTGCAGATTCGAATCCTGTCCGAGGATAACTTTTTCGCATTGCTTGCTTTAAGTAGTCGCCGTTCTGGTGACTTTTCCCTAGGCTTCTGCGCTGGTAAACCTTTAGGCCAGATAGCACACAAACGATTAAAAATTATAGCTGCTATTACCATCGTTAGTAGCATTGTAACAATGTCTTATTGGGCGCTAACAATACAGTAGTCTTAATTGAAACTTTGTTCTTGATTTGCAGATCAGTTGTACATTCCTGCAAATCGAAGATCCAATTTGATCAGCTTCAGCCTCTAATTTTCTTCGTTTGGTGATTTCAAGTTGATTTCTCGTAACTTGCATCAAATCCGCAATAACGCAGAGGCCACATGTAACGAATTAAAATGATGCAAATATCAGTTTTTACCTTGTTTTCATTTTCTTTGTTTTTGCCTTACCAAAGCAATAAATTGTGAGTTATGATTGAGCAGGGGCGTCGCCAGCTTAGCGAGATCAGGGGGGTAAAGCTGAAAACTGGAGGGGCAAAGTTTTGACGGTAAATTATTGCAGTATTTTAAGAGTTAAGTAGATTGTTTGTGTGGCGGGGTTGTAAATTTCGTTTCGCCTTTGAGTAATATAGCTATTTAGCTTTGATTAAGTTCATAGAACCATTTTCAGCTTTATTTTACAAACTAATTACTAATTTTGCAATGAAACGATTACTAAACCGTATATTTATTTAATGCCTGTCTGACGTGCATGATTGTCTTTTACCTAAGAACAACATGGTATCATATCGGTTAGTATACCACATTGTGACAAAAATTTTAGGCAAGCAAGACACAAACTTGCAACAAAAATTTTAGGCATATTCTATGGCTATCGCGTTGGTAAACATATAGAATTAATCTAAATAATAAAAGTTAAGAACTGCGCATAAAAAACTACCTCGAATGATTTTTGAATAAATGCAGAAAGGAGACTGTCTCTGACATATTGAAATATTGACAAAGCCGCTAACTCAACAATTGCTGAAAAAATAATGTAAATCTTCTCATTTAACTAAACATTAGGGCGGGTCGAATTTGCCCCGCAAAAACTTTTTTTTTTCATAACAAACTTGTAATAGTGCGGAAAAGTTGCATTTTTAGCTAAAATCACTTCTGGTAAAATTTAAGCTCAATTGAATAATGTTATAAATCACCTCAGGTCCACTGATATTTTTCACTTAAAAAAAAAAAGAAAAGCGAATTTAACCTTTTAATTACAAATATGTAAACAATTTTACAGCATTTAACAGGGTTGAAAAAGATTTTAAAGCAAGTGCGTTAAAAAAAAGCAGAAAATCACTTTCAATGATATACCATTGCGCTTAAACATTGCCACATAAGCTCCGTCCATGTGAGAATTTGACGAGCTTGATATCAGTATATACACTAAATTCAGCATCGTGAATACGGCAAAGCAGTAAATTTTGAAGGCCAAATAACTTAATAAATTGTAAAAATAGTAGCCAAAACCCAAAGGTGAGTTGAAAACACTAAAAAGGTGAAAGTTAGGTCTCGCCGCTAGTACTAGATAACTTTGTCAAGCCAATTTTACGTAAATAGACAGTGCTGCCTTTCTAAACGAAAAAGTAGGTAGGCTTCAGTAATTAGAAATGATATGGGTGAGTCATGAAAAAAGAGGGTAGGCCCGACTAAAAACTAGTAGGTAGGCTTTCGCAGAAACAGGCCAGAGAATGTTGCTTCTTGCCGTCAAATGCAGGTAAAGACCAAAAAAAAAAAAGAAAAGGTCTTCTTCACTAAATTTGGTTGCAGTTTTTCAGAATTCGAGTATGGTTTTCCAGCCGAATTAGTGAAGACTATAAAAAGAGGTATTCACCCATTTTGAGTGCAGTTATTCCGTTTTCGCTTTTTCGTGCATTATCTTGGCGATCCGCGTATTTTATGTTGGAGGCTACCCAGGTCTATCGTGCTAAAAGGGGATATAGGCTTAGCGTACCGAGCCTATGTCCTCAACGGCAGCACTGGATACAGGATTGTAACCTATAAAACAAAAACAAAAAAAATCCTAACAACAGTTTTATCGCTGAATTCAAAACAGTTCCATTAAAACAGTAGATCACACTAAATCAAGTCTTTCTTTGACTCAAGTCGTGGCGTTTTTCGACGTGATTCAATTATTGCTCGTATAAAATCATCTCGACTATCTTTCCCACACACTTTAAGAGATGCTTCAGTGACCAGTTTGATGCACCGTTCAACTGCTTGAGTGTGGCATGGAAAATCAAACAATTTTTCATCCAACTTTTTTATGTTTATGTTTAATTCTTCTTTTGAAATGGCCATAGTGATTGGAGGCTCCGTTCGTTGATGATCACTTTCCAAGTGAAGAAGCTCAGTGTAGTTTTCAGCATTGATATTGATTTCTGGTAGTTTAAATTGCCGAATGATTGATGGATGTCTTGATGTTTCTTCAGACTTTTGCCTTGCTTTCAAAATTTCCCCGAAATCGTAGTTCACGTAGAGGCACATTATTATCGTAAATCATTGCAATAAGCGCATTCTCTTGGTGTGCATAATGCGCGTCTCTTTTTACCACTGATTTCAGCACTTCTTTCTAAAAAGTTTCTGAAAGATGTTGCAACCTCCTAATCATGTTTCACAAATGTATTGGTCCAATTATGCATTTTGGTTGACATTTTATATCAAACCACGTAGGTACGTAAACGCTGACAATAAAATCGGCCCAGGTTTTCAAATTTTTAGAAGGTGTTGTGATGCTTGCATAGCTAAAGTCAACCACCCAGACCGACATATGTTTCCAGGGTTTTTATAATCTAAATCATCGTGAAACTGGCCGGAAGTTACTGCAAGACAAACTGCATACAGATATTTTTGGTCAGTGCTCAAGTCATCAACATCTATGGAACGTAATAGTTCTCTAGCTTCAATTGGCTCAAAACGAACGACTGGATTTTTGTCGCAAGTCTGCAGTGCTTTGCCGATAGTACCAGAAAAAGTTCTTGGGCCTGTGGAGGACCATCCAAAGAGCTAAACAGATGCCGCAAAGGCAATTCGTTCATATGCAGCAGGCAGACAAACCAGTAAATTGGGTTTTTAAATGGTTTATCCAATAATCGAACTACACCCCCATTGATACCAGTATTGACTGCTGTTGAGTCGCAACCAATTGCTAGTATTTGTTTGGTATCAACGGACTTTTTACGCAATAAGTCTAAGATTTCCGAGGCAATCTCCTTTGCCTTGCCGCTGCCTGGAGTAACATGATCTACGTATCTTGATTCAGGTTCGCTGACCATACTTAAATGTGCTCTTCCCGAATCGTTCGCTGATGAAGTCTACCATCTTGTTCAGTCACTTGAATCAAGGTCTTGTCCTTTCGAGAATCAAATTAGAAATCTTGCATTGATTGTGATGCCAGCGCGCAATCACAGCTCTGAAGTGCTCTTCTTTGTTTGGAACGCTCACGCCTGACTTTGCTTTTATCAATGAGCAATTGCGTCTTTTCTGGGGTGACAATTTCAAAGTCACGTAAAAGCGCAGAAGAAAGAGCTGCAGCAGCTCTACCGGGAATATGAAATCTATCGTAAGTTTGCGTAAATAATTTCATACCTTTACGCATTTGACTACTTGGTGCAGTTTTGCTAGTTGATTGGCTGGCTTCATATTCTGAATTACGATCAGCTTTGTAGCTCGGATCATCGTTTCCTAAGTGGTCCATTTCTTCTTCGTTCTCATCGCTAAGAGATGCATTGCCGTCAAATGATGTCTATGTTCACCAAATCTTTTATTTTGCTCTGAAAATTCTCTTGCTTTCCTCTTGATTTAATGTTTTTCAAAAGCGATGAATATTTTTTTATCGTATGTCAAAAACAATTGCACGATTCGTGTATGTGATAGTGTTGGTATGCTTAATGTTACCTTTCCTCCAAGTAGCCTCAATTTTTTGAGCGACCTCAGCAGTAATTTCACGCAATGGTAGCTGAGCATTTTTCCTTTCTACCTTTAAAATAGGTCTTTTATATAAAAACGGCTTCATGACATCCAGGTACGTGGGAAATTGATTTTCTGGCAAAGGTTTTGGTGCTCCAAAAATTGGGCATTTGACTGCATCCCTAGTTTGATAGGCCATTGGTTCCTTCCTATTAGAACTCAACTATCACTTTCTAACCTGAATGCAAAGCAAACTTAATAGTCCATTTTATTCATTTCAGGTAAGAAAACTGTGATAATCACCGTGTTTGTAATTTAATAGTAAAAACAATTCAGGCATTCTTGTTTTGACAATAAACAGCCAAGCACGTTTTATAGCGTGTATTCGCGCGGCGAAAAATTGCACAAAGTTGTGAAAAAATGCTTTGTGAGGATTTATAACTTTGTTCAATCGGGATCAAAATTTTCCACAGATGTTTTTAAGGTAAAAGACAAGTTTTTTTTGCTATTACGTTAAAAAAGCAAATTTTTGACCAAATTCGACCAGCCCTTCTAAACATGATTACAGCTAGCATAACGGCTGGAAACGACTGACGACAGGAATCTCCAGAAAAAAATACAAGCAAAATTTAATATCGGTACCTCAATGATAAATACTGTGGCTAATAATATACAATTGTGTATTACAAGCCAAAGTAGAAAAACGAACAGTTTAGCATTTATACTTGAATGCCTATATTCTGTTTCTGTATTGCCTATAACTTCATTAAGACAGGTAAGTGCCGATCCAGGGGGTGCATCCCCCAAAAGAATTTCTGCTGCATCCCTCCCAATAGTTCGCATCGGTACGGTGTGCAACTTTGGTATTACAACTTGCAACGTTACTAAACGATGCATTTTATCCTCGAAAAAACGTCGAAAAAGCTAAAGATTCCGGACCCCGCTGGGTAACTTACAGCGCTCCCTCAGACCCCATAGCTGGCTTTCAGGCCGTTTCACCATAACTTTTGCGTTTGAAAATTCTTAATTGCCACCAGCACTCCTTCCAAACCTTAGTAAACGTTTCTGCGGACTTTTTTGCTGGTATTGGCGAAAATGAGCGTTGAACTTTGCTCCAAAAATCTCCATAGTTTGAGCATCATCCCTCCTCTCAATGTCCAAAATTATCAAAAAATAAAAAAATTCCTTAAATCATCCCCCAATGGTCAATATGGATCGGCACCACTGATTACTGTATCGGTAATGCACCAGGACTGTATTACTGCTCCAAAAAATCATCACAAATCGCAGCACCAAACAGCCAAAACGGTACTATAGGCTACTAAAGTTTACTCAAAATCTCAGATATCAATGACGTTACTAGTGCCGAGAACATTGCTTAGTTTGCTTTGCTACCGGTACAAATCGATCTAATTAAATAAACTATACGGTAATGGCCACTTCTTGCAAATCTGAAATTCAGAAAATTCCCGTAGTCTAGCTATTAAAGAATTGGTCAATGGATTCCGATTTGGGGGAAGAATGCAGTCTGTTTCTATGTTAGCTCAGAGTTTCTGCAAATCAATTACTCATACTGCTGAACAAGATCCCAATCAAAATACGGTATGGTTTGAGTTGCTAAGCTAAGCCTTCCACTTCCAGACATGGGCTTGTCAACTCAACTCACTTTTGCTAAGTTTGTTTACCCGTAGCCTACGTTTGCTACATAGCCTAGAAGTGCAACTAACCGATCAAATTCTAATCTTTTTTTTTTCGGGAGGCATTTGGCGATAGTCTATTTTTCTTTCTGTATCTATTGATTGCACGGTACATTGCGGATGGTTTGTACTATGCGTGTACTACTTACTGATCACCAACTTATAGCCTACAGCAACTTACTGTACATTACCTTCAACAGTCACAACACCTGACTTGTAATAAGGCCTCGCATATAAGTGCTGCTGTATATGACATCATAATCTACGATACCACGCCCACTACACAGTACACACAAACTGCTGCTAGCTGTATTATTATTACACCGTACTGAATTGATTTGTTGTTGAACCTGACTCAAGGATAGAGCGTCTGCTACTGAAACGGTAAACTCGGGTTCGATTCCAGGTCGGGTCAAACCAAAGACTATAAAAATTGGTATTCACAGCTTCCCTGCTTGACGTTCAGCAAGTGAAGGGACAGTATGAAGCCTTCGCCGTGTGTAGTAGACAAGTGGGCAGGTGGCAGCTTGACTCGAAGACCGAAAGGTCCCTTCGCTGTCTCCTGGCCAAGGCAACTTGGTGAATAAAATGTAATTACAATTACAATTGTGCTGCGTACCGTACCCTAGATTGCAGAGGTGGAGTCCTCGAGGACGTCCTTGGCTTCGAGGACACATTTTGAAGTCCTTGGCCTTGGCCTCGAGGCCTCAAGTCCTCGAAAATTGGCCTGTCCTCGGCTCGAGGACAGCAGCATTTTTTGAATTGTTAAAATTTTGTTGAGCGCTTGAAAAATTTTTTGGAAAACGTTTTTTTGTGGAGATCGCCAGAAAAATTATTGTGAAGACCTTTTTTTTGGAGGGGGGATTGCCTGAAAAATTTTTGTGAAGATCTTTTTTTGGAGAACACTTGCGCTTGTGTCCTTGGTCCTTGGCCTCGAGCATTCCTGTCCTTGGTCTCAAGAGTGTCTGTCCTCGGAAAGGCTGTCCTTGGCCTTGGCCTCGGATATTTTTTGTGTCCTTGGCCTTAGCCTCGAGCCTTGTGTCCTCGACTCCACCTCTGCTAGATTGTAATATAGACGTCAGGATACGATTTCGGCCAGTGGCCATTTTTAGCTTATTCAAATACAATCAATCAAATAGAATCGATGTCAGGATAGGGGATGGAACAGTTAAAATTACTACTATTTTAACTGATGGAGCAATGCTTACTTTTAAGAAAAAATACAGCGGGAGGACAAGAAATAAATCCGGAGGAGGCAATGCTTCCTATGCCCCCTCAACCCCGTTGGCGACACGCCTGTGATTGAGGCTTCAAAGTATGATTGACGTACTGCTAAAACAACAAAACAGATAAAACATCGTGGGAAAAAGCAATGAATAAGATAAGTATACGTAAGCCTGCTACATACGAAATTAGTTTGATTTTGACCGCAAGCAAAAATGCATTTTCATATATTACTTCACCACAAAGTTCCTAATGTAGTAAATATTCAAGCGCCATCAAGCTGTTTCAAACCTCAGAGCTTGAAATCAGGCCTTGGCTAATTTGCAGTGTGCGCTTACTCTCACGTTACTTCAGAGTTTTCCTTGTGGAGAACTCTGGGTCCACCAAAACTCGCTTGAATCGTTAATCCCAATTAAACTTTTTTTTGACCAATTTATTAAATTTTTTGTTATAAGGTTTGTAAAACTGTTTTAATTTCTGTAAGGTTGATTTAGTACATTCATCACGTGACTTCATTCTAGTTCTTCCTTTTGTTTTACTTAGGCATTGTAATGAACCTAAAAATGTACTGTTTGCAGATTTGCGAACTAAATACTCTGTTGTGATTTTTCTGTAGCAGAAAAAGCCGGTATCCGGATTTTTTGCAAAGTCTTGCTTCCATACCAACTTAGAAAGTCCTAGAAATTCTTGAACTTCTTCAATGATCGACCCTGGATCTCGAACAAATCTTTCCCCGTCAATTATCATTAAATTTCCTTCATTAAAAAACGTCATCCAACGCTGCATATGAAAGAAGTAAAGCCCAGAAGTTATTGGTAGTTTGGAAAGATCCGTCCCATAGAAACTCGATAACTTTCTCTGAATCGCATGTGGAGTGGCATGTTTTTTATCCAAGTCCGCCAAATCTTCTTTCAAACTTTGTAATGTGATGTTAACATAAGCATCAAAATTCGAAATATTATTTAACAAACTATGACCAAATAATTCTTGTCGTGATCTCTGTAGAAGAAAAAAAGTTAAAACTTAAAATCATTGTAAATTATTGTACAAGTCCAAAGTTATCATAAGCATTAATTACGTACGATCCCACACAAAATTTGATAAACTATTTATTGCAAAATAAAACAAAATTGAAAAGGAATACCATTTAAAAAGTACATTACGATTTACAAAAGCAATCGATCAAATATCAAAATTCACAGAAAACAATTAGTAAAAGCAGACAAAAATTTTCTGTTTCATGCCTAAGACTACAGCAGCTGTTCAGCCTAATTTAAAGACTTGTCAGTAAGGCTAGCGGGGCCGAAATGACAAAATACTGTATTGCCGTGATTTTCTTATGTTCGTGTGAATTTGATGTTTGCTCGATTTCTGTGAATTTTGATGTTTGGTCGATTGCTTTTGTAATATACCGGTATCTTTTAAGTGGTGTTACTTTTCAATTTTGAGTTAATACATAATTACTGCACCCACTCGGTTTGGATGGATTTCCTAATGTTACACCTTTGTTGTCCCTTTCTTTTGTATTTATTGTGAGCTCCAAACCGAAACTTTCTAAAAAGTTGATCAAAGTCAAATCGCAAAAGAAGTTCAACATATTCTTTGCTTCCTTGCCAAACTCAAAGGACTGGTAATATTGAGTGATGCCGAAATCAAGCGCTCATTGAAAAATTAATTTTGTTCGGTGCCGTTTTGTATTTAACAGCAATAAATTGACTTACACTCTTTATGTTTTTAGCTCAAGTTTATGAAAACACGCTCAATTTTTTTTTTTATGTAAGATTAAATTACGAACAACGCCAGCCGCGACATGAAAAAGCAAAGAACCCAGGCAAAATTTGAAAACAAAAAATCAATTTCTGTTATTGAGTTCATACTGTAACAACCCAACAAATAACCAAGTTTAAGCTTGATCATAACAAGACTATACTTCAACCAATGACGTAAAACTAGATGATACGCAACTCTTTTTCCCACTCTTTCTCCTCTTTGTTTCTTTATTATGCGGATTTTTGCTCTGTCTTTGCCCGCGCTGATCTGCTGACAGTGACTGTACTGCACAGCCGTAGCCTTGCTTAACAACCAGCAGGTAGCAATCATAATAAAAATTGTTGTCTCTAAAAGTGCGTAATTTGCTTTGCGTAATTTGCTTAAGAACTTATGTCAACTGCTAAATTACCATCCAAAATCCAATTTTTGAGTAACTTTTGCTGGAAATGACATAAATAATGTCATAAAAACTCGTAGTTTTTTGCTGCATGCAGTTAATGGTTGGTTGCTTGGTTAGTGGTTAGTTTGCACGCTTTCATTTTTTTAATATAATATTTTTTAAAATAATATTTAATATAACATTTCATTTTTTTAATTTTAATATAATATTTGTTAATATTTTGCCGCATTTAAGGTGTTTTTGAATAAGACCGCATTTTAAGACAAAGTTTGGGATGTTTTTAAGCGCTTAAAATCGAAGTCACGTTACCATGTCACCACGTTATCTTTTTTTTTTTTTGTATTTGAATTGGTTTTGTTAATTTTTAAAACATTGACTTCATGATATTTTTGCGTGAAATTTCGGCTGCTAAGTTTATTTTGGGGGGGTCGCCGCTCAAAATAATTTTGCCCTTTTCAACAAAAAATCGAAAAACAGTCGATTTTAAAAAGTTTTAGCGAAAAATTTCAAATTTGTATGTGATTAAAATATGGTGTCACCTCCAAACTGTGAAACCCTGAGCCGACCCCCCTCTTTCTCAGTAACGCCACTGGTTCTTATGTTATTGGTTTGCTTGAATTTTATTCTCGCTTTTGTCGCCAATAGCAATAAAATGAAACTTTTTGCCATTGTTTCAGATTTGTCCGGTGTTGTGTGATTTAATTTTATTTATGATTCTTTTATTGACTAGAAACAGCGCAGTCCCGTTAAGTGTGGAGTATATTGTGGAAGTTCTAAGCGATGCTGAGCTCCATATCCATTCTGCTCTGGATGAGGCTGGACCGTTTCATACGTTTAGGTGAATCACTTGAATGTCCATTGTTGATCACAACGATAATCTCGGTTTGATTTCACTTGAAAAGCATTATTTTATCCAGCGCCGGATTTACCGTATGGCAAGCTGGTAAATTCCAGACACCCCGCGCTTACTCGCGTGACCTTTTTTTCTGTTTCTTTTTTTTTTAGATCATATTTTCTGGAATAAGAAAACTGTAACTCAATGGTCGATTCTTCTCCGTTCGCCTGGGGATCTGCGCTTTGTAAATCCGGGCCCCCTGTTTACGTTCGACGCATACACCCTAATCACGAAAACTATGTGATAAATAAGCACTATCGCGCCTGTGTTACCAATATTTATTGAACAGCTCCAACACTGCTCAAAGCAGTTCAAAACAAAGAGAGGAATGAAGCTGAACGTGCAGTCGCAACACATACAAACACTAAAAAGTCAAGATAAGGAACAGAGTATAAATGAAATTCAATACTACAGGTAGGCTAGCCTACTGTTCTTCCGGTAAAAGGACACACGATTAGCATAACGCTAATTTATTCCCTTGACGTTTCGCTCAGCCGAAAACGCCGAGCATCTTCAGAAGTTGAGTTGGAGGAGTGTCGAGCACTCCTCCAGTACTAGCACAAACAGTTATACATATCGCAATGTCTAAAATATCCAAATAAATATCAAAAGAACCGAATAAATTGAGTTGTAGATGATTATAACGTCATAATGACCAACTTGCGATTAGGACTAATTCAATGAAACGTAAAAATTCAATTGCTTTACTGTGATAAAACGAGAGAATGTGACTAAGTCATATATGGTAAAAAAACATTAGCACAAAAAACAGCATTTACTGAGCACTTTTGGCTAAAGATCGGTACACTGATGGCAATGTCTCACCATCCGAACGGTTGATAACGTTAGTGTGGGCATTGATAAACCAACTTTCAGCAATTAACCGTCTACGATAACTATTAACATATTTTAAAACAGTGGATTCTTCCCAATTAATACGATGATCAAACATGTTTGATGTTTGATATTCTTTTGATATTTATTTGGATGTTTGATCATCGTATTAATTGGGAAGAATCCACTGTTTTAAAATATGTTAATAGTTATCGTAGACGGTTAATTGCTGAAAGTTGGTTTATCAATGCCCACACTAACGTTATCAACCGTTCGGATGGTGAGACATTGCCATCAGTGTACCGATCTTTAGCCAAAAGTGCTCAGTAAATGCTGTTTTTTGTGCTAATGTTTTTTTACCATATATGACTTAGCCACATTCTCTCGTTTTATCACAGTAAAGCAATTGAATTTTTACGTTTCATTGAATTAGTCCTAATCGCAAGTTGGTCATTATGACGTTATAATCATCTATAACTCACTTAATTTATTCGGTTCTTTTGATATTTATTTGGATATTTTAGACATTGCGATATGTATAACTGTTTGTGCTAGTACTGGAGGAGTGTTCGACACTCCTCCAACTCAACTTCTGAAGATGCTCGGCGTTTTCGGCTGAGCGAAACGTCAAGGGAATAAATTAGCGTTATGCTAATCGTGTGTCCTTTTACCGGAAGAACAGTAGGCTAGCCTACCTGTAGTATTGATTTTCATGCCCGGTAGACCAGATGGTTCTAGAAACCACTCTTATTCAGTTTTTGAATTTATAAATGAAATTATTAAAGTATCGGGCAGGCTTAGTTTTGGTTGTTGCTTGATTCAATAACGTCTTAGAAAAGTCGTTAACATTCTATTCAACTCTTTCTTAGCAGTAGCTTAATTGTTTTTAACAATCTTAATTTCCGTATTGAAGGTGGCTACTAAAATCACCAGATGTTTTCGACTAGGATGCTTTTTACAATATTAAATTGACATATATTTTGCCTTCCCACAAAATTTAAGCAACATTGAATAAAAGCAGTTTCATTACTGAAAGCTTGGAAGAATATTTAATTACAGCACAAACGTAACATTACGCTAAGCCAGTAAAATGACACAGCGATAAAACGATCCACAATATTATACATATTTTAAAATCTGACAATTGTGCAGGGGCGCCGTCGCATGTACAACTTTTTCAGGGGCTACTGTCATAACAAGAGAGCTTTTCGATATTATTTCTTTAGCCTATTCTGTAGACGTACCATTAACAGGTAGGACTACGTTCATGAAGAAAATACTAAATGCCCTTAGCATTTCTTTTCAGCGTGGCCGAGAGGGTAAAGGCGTCGTTCTTACGACGACTCTGATCGCATGATCATGAGTTCAACCCGCACCCTGGTCACGCTGTTGCGTCCTTGGATAAGACGCTTAACGATAATTATTTCTGCTTGGTGGCTTCGAACAAGCAGCAAATTTACGTGGAAAAAAGTGAAATGTCAACCGGAAAATGGTCAACTACTAAGCGGGTGCGGTTTCGTCCAAAGCATAGCGCACCGTCGCTTTCTCGTGACAGGAGGATAAAGATACACTCATCAAAAAAATCAAATTAAGTAGTTAAGGCGCTGTTTTTTACGGATACTCTTTTTTAACGCAGAAAAACTCGAAAGCAGATGCGGTTTAGTCCGATATAAAGCGCCACCGTCGTTTCGTGACAGGAGGATAAAGCAGAAACAAATTACCGGAACAAAATACGAACAAAACTCAAAATGTCGTTTGACGTTTACCGTAAATACCTCCAACCTGGAAAAATTATATTTTAGCAAGTTCTTGCGAGAAAACGTCAACGAATCGTTATAATACCTACCAACTTTCCTATATATAATACCATTTAGTACTACTATTATATACCATTATTATATACCATACATTATATTTTAATGCCATTATTATATTAATACCATTATTTTATGCCCTTTAATACATTCTTACCTATGTTAACTAACATCATTATAATACCATTTGTCAATACCTACCAACCAACAGAAGTCCATAAAACCTGCGAATTCTGAACTTGGTATCAGTAAGTTGGGTAACATCCCTGATCTGAACAGGCTACCCTAAGCTACAAAATCAGCAACAACCTTAAACATATCGCTTTTACTCAAATGACATGAACATAAATCCAGACTAGTTTACTTCAAACACTATTCATAACCTTGCAGGTACATAATTAGCGCTTTAACCGATCTATGTCGGCACGCACGCAAATGGCCAAAACCAGAGAAAACCAGAAGAGTGGGGCCTGCAGTGAAGCGTGACCAAGAAGAGAATAAAATGAGCGCATTTGCGGAGTTTCGAATCATCTAGTTTTATGTCATTGCTTCAACCATCATGACCAAAAACAAAAGACAACTTTTTACCAAGAAAAGTGCGGTTTTTGGTTGTTTCTCCAATGCAATTTAAGAACAAATTAAGAAAAAATGAGGCTGAAATTCGTGAAAAGTTAAGGACAGGAAGCCGCTCAACCATCTTTTACAGAAGGGTGGGCATTTTTGCCTCCCTTCTGGTTTTTTTTTTTTGTCATAAATCCCTTCAACAAACAGATTTTTATTTCAAATCATTTTGACTTTGAGTCAAGTTTTAAAACAAACGACTTTTGAAAATTTTAAGTAGCTAATGTTGAGTTATTTTGCCATCACTTTTGGAAATCTGAGCATTTTTTGGCCAAAACATAACTGAAGTAATGCCATAAGACGTTTTTGTGACGTAACTGCTTTGACTTGATCATTTTATGATTCAGTATAGACCGGTTTAGTGGGGCGTCACAATGCCCATTGTCTGGTTCTTACTGCAGATCGTAGTAAAATTCGCCCATTTAAATCAATGGTAAAATTCTTACATGCACGCAGCTTTAAACAACCACTGTAGGTTAGTGGGCGGCGTTTTTTGTTTGATTTTACGTTTACTTGAAGGGCCAAAGCTTCGTAATTCCATTTCAGGTTATTTCCGGGGTTAAAAGTTTTTATAAATGCGTATTGAACTCATTTTAAAAAGGGCACTTTTGCACCGGAAAATAGCGTTTTAACGCTTATTTAATGACATGTGATATTTCTGAGCTGAGTTGCGATAGGCATATAGGATAAAAGTGTAAAATGGTAATGCGTTTTGTACCAGGATGCGATCATACAAGCGAAAAGAATAGTTACAAATTTTACCGATTTCCTAAGAATAGCAATTTGGCTTCAAAGTGGGAATCACGCTGCAGGTAAGCTTGTTTCATAATCAAAACTAATCATTATATGAAGTCAAGTTTTTTGATAGAAGATTAGGAGAAGATACGAACACAAAACAGCCAGGTTCTTCGATGGAGGAGGAGTTGAGCAAATAGACTCTAACCCTGACGAAAAGGAAAACTGTTAAGTTTTCTAATTTTATTTATTGAGCACATTTTTTGCAAATTTTTTGACTAGTCTCAATTTCTGTCAAAAGCCCTGCACAAAGGACGTGTATGGAGCGCCAGGAGTCCAGGTCCGAAACTGGAGCGCCTCGCTATCGTAGTAATGATCTTTTTTGTTTAAGTTTTAGTCCCTTTTTGGCAAAGACACTTTTGGTTTAACAAGTAGTTTTTAAAAAACTTTAAATACTTCCTCAGTGATGACCTATGGCTGTAACCATGATGTCTGAAGTACGACCTCGGTATTCTACAGTAGAGGTAGATCCCTGGCGGTAATATTTTCATTTTTGAGAATAGGGCAACTAGGTTGGGTTGTTCTTGGAGTGCCGGCTAAAACATCAATCCCGTCCAGTGGTGCACCCAGAATTTTCAAAGAGGGGAGAAGAAAATTGTTCAAAAAAGGAATACTTTCGCTGCTGAATTTTTGGCCTTTTTTACTGAAAATAGCGGTTTTCACGCTATTTTCAGACAAAAATTGCCAAACTTTATTCTCGTTTGCTAATACCGTACATTGTCAAATGAATCGATCTAATCGCTTTTTTGGCGTCGCATTCGCCCCGCTTTCAAAAATTTTGGATACGTTTGTTTAAAAATCGTGACTTTAATTGACATCTTGGTCCAAAATTTCTCAATATTTTTTTTTCGGTTTTACTTAGGCTTTTTTTGGTTTTACATAGGCGTTTTGTGCTGCCTCGTGGAGTCGTGGCGGAGTGTAATTTAAGGAAGAAATAGCTATTATAACAGCAATTTTTTTTCTAAAAAGCCCTTTTCTCTACTAAATATCGTAAGTGACTTTGCTATGGGACTGGATGTAGGTGGATTTAGCTCTCCTAGACGCTAGACCTTACCAGTGGCGGATTTAGGGGGGGGATGGGGGGGATGCATCCCCCCCACCAGCCTAAAAGTAACGATTTTGGCCGAAAAATCAGCCTCTATTTCGAACAATCCACCAGCCTAAAAGTAAGATTTTGGCCGAAAAATCAGCCTCTATAAAAAAGAATCCGCAACCTGAGGATTCCAGCCGAAAAACTAACCTTAATATCGGTGAAGACTTTTTTTTTGGGGGGGGGAGACCACCTGATTTTGGACGAAAAAAACGTATGAATTTCCGATTTCGGCCGATAAATCACTCTCAATTTCGGTGAAGACATCCCAATTTTTGAGGTTATGTGCTTAAAATCCCCCCCACCAAAATTTTCTAGATCCGCCACTGGACCTTACCCCTGCAGGCCCTGCCGCGCTTACCGTATACGCTTGTATATATGCAACTTTAATTTTGCATTCACAAAATAATACAAAATCATTTACTTTGCTTTGACCTTTCTACACTATGAGCTGTCAATTTAGAGCTGTAGCTTTCATTCATTTCTAAAATCGTTGTTGACCTTTTTTAGGTCTTAGATTGTTCTTGACTTCACATTTCGCTATGTTTATGATTGTGTAGCAATTGATTTTCTGTAGAGTACATCCTGTGAAGTTGTCTAAAATGGCTATTCTGTGTCATAATAGTACCCTTTTTAAAATGAGTTCAATACGCATTTATAAAAACTTTTAACTCCGGAAATAACCTAAAATGGAATTACGAAGCTTTGGCCCTTCAAGTAAACGTAAAATCAAACAAAAAACGCCGCCCACTAACCTACAGTGGTTGTTTAAAGCTGCGTGCATGTAAGAATTTTACCATTGATTTAAATGGGCGAATTTTACTACGATCTGCAGTAAGAACCAGACAATGGACATTGTGATGTCATCACTAAACCGGTCTATTGAAAAGAAAACCTACTTACAAAATTCCAACCGCTTGTGATGTTATCTTAAAATTTGTCATTTTTTGAAAATATAGCCGTGACGTCACAATGATAATGTTATAACTCAAAACCAAATGTTTTGAAAAATCTTGGTAAACACCAACCCAGCTGCGAAATTTGGTGTATCCATGACTTTTGGTTTAGAAGTTAGTTTGAGGGCAGTTTTGATTCTCCATAGGTGTAAAATGCGTTGGCCAAATATCTCGTGTAAAATAGGGCTCGTGTATAATAGGGTTAACGTAAAATATATTGGTTTTTAGCAAAAAAAAGATGGTAATTATGCGATAGGTTTGAAAATGCAGTCGCAGCAAAACTGATTAAATGTAACGTAAGTCTGTGTGAGTTAAACATAAATAATGTAATTAAATATAACAGCGGGTTTCAAAACGTGCTCATTAACGAAGAGTTGGAGCAAATGCTGTATCACCCGCAGTAGACTATACGACAGTATTAAAACATTAAATTTAACATTTTAATACCGTGGTAATCTGCTGTAAACTAAATATAATGTATTTGCTGACTCACTTTCATTTTTTTCCTTATTGTTACCTTTTTTGCATCAAGCTAAAGCATCAGTTGATTATAATTTGTTTATGGATCAAATACAGTATGACAAAGCCAAATATCTTCTAACCGATCAGTGATCCAAGATCGTATACTACCAAAATGGAAGACTCGGGTTCTATTCCGGTCGGGTCAAACCAAAAACTATAAAAGCTATGCGCCCACGTAGATTAACTTAAATCCGCGTATGATCATGGTTCTATTTTCTTATTTTAGTGAACTCTCTAGAATAAACTGAATTCGCCGTAGCATAGAATTAACTTAAAATTAAGCATTTTTTTCTGCAAAGCTTTTGTTAATCAGTGGGTTAAAATTATACAAGGTTAAACCACCTTGATGCATGATACAACTTAAAAATACAAAAATCTTGGGGGTCACCTCATGGACAAATTCGGAAAACACACGTTGAGAAGGTTCACATACAACTAGCAGAATCTTCACTCCAGGAAGAGAGTTCGCAATATTTTCAGGAAGATTGTAAGGAAGATCATCGAAATATTGAGGGGTCTTTTCCATTGTCATTTCATTCTCATTGATCGGAGGAAAAAGACTTCTAAAGTAATCAAAACTGTATGTAGTAACCTACGGCAAAAAGCAAACAGCAGATAGAAGACATTATCCCAAAATGATTTGCCAACAAACTTAAGAAAACCATGCATCCAAACCAGATCTGCGCAGGATCCGGCGTACAAGAGTCAGTTCAGTTCACATGCTTTATTGTCACTTAATAGCGGTAATAAAAAGGTGAAGAAATAGCAAAAACCACGCAGTGACGAAGAGATGCGAAAAAGCAGAGTTGCGACCATTGGGTTGCACGGTCGCCGAGTCTGCATCTCCTATGCCAAAAAAAGAGAGAGAAAACGCAAAAACACAAAACAAAACGAGAAAAAAATCTCACGACAGAACGAACAGAAGGTAAATGTAACTGGGATTTGTTGATACACAAAAATTTGTTACTTAGTGTGGAGTGAGTTTAGTTAGTAGGCCAATAAAATGAAGAAAGTTTTTATTCCAGCACTCCGTTATATAATATGGTCAATTTGATTAAACAAATTGAAATCAACTGATACACAACAATTAAGGGCCGGTGTACTCTGTGCGTACAAAATTTCAAAATTTTTTACGCTCGTACGTCGAGGATGTCTACACTATACAAAACGGCGCTTACGAGCGTTACTGTTTAACAGCGTATTCTGTGGGTGGCCATAATATTATGCTGAATTGGATGACGGAAATCATAGATTTATTACAATTCTTTGTTGTTGCGGTTAAATTTGGGTCAGATTATGCATCACGAGAAGTAGTATTGTCTTTTTGATAATTTGAACGTGAATTTTTTTCTACCTTCCTCACAAAAAAACATAACAAAAAAAACATAACGTGATCGAGTGTCTGTTATTGAAAAGCTAGATCTGGGTTCGATTCCTTGTTTAGCCTTCAGCAATAAAAAAGAACACCGTAAAGACTCCACAGTGTGTGGTAGACAAAACGTGGCAGCTTAACTCGAAGACCAAAAGGTTTCTTTGCTGTCTCCTGGCCAAAGCAACTTGGTGAATACAACAAAATTACAAAAATTAACTTATAGGCCACTGATGCAGGCCCGGCGTCAGGATAGCGCGACTAGGGGGGCAGAAATAAATTTTTGGGGAGCACGAGAAGTTTATTTACGTGAATTCAAGTGTGTGGATCAAATGAAAAAGGTAAAGACGTGAAAAAAAAGGCCTTCAGTTCAAAAATTTTCACAAACTCTGGTTTTCATCTCAAAATTTTGCGATTTTCCACGAATCCTAAAGTGAAGACCAAAAAAAAAAAGGTCTTCATCCCCAAGGTTTCATGAAATCCGGTGTGAGTCCACAAAAACTACGAAAAAACAGTTCTTACTCGCAAATTCTAAGGCGATAAGCGCCAATTTGGATGCCTTGGGCCTCGATTTGCACTTCAGTAGCCCCGAGCTCTCTTCAGAGCACAGTCCTTGCTTGGGGCACACATGCAGTCATTTGGGGGGCACGGCCCCGAAATGCCCCCTCGTGGCGCCGGGCCTGCACTGATGGGCACTAGAGGCTGGTTTCAAAGATCCGGTTCTTCCTCTTTTGAATTCCTCTCAGCGGAGAGTGACTCGGTGGAAAGATCTGATCACAATGTTTTGCAGGGTACCTTTTGTTTTCAGCTTTCAACTGTTTTTCAGTTCTACTGATACATTCCGTTTACAGAGGTGGAATCCTCGAGGACACATTTTGAAGTCCTTGGCCTCGAAGCTTCAAATCCTCGAAAATTGCCCTGTCCTCGGCTCGAGAACAGCAGTATTTTTGGAATCCTTAAAATTTTGTAGATCGTTTTTTTGAGAACACCTGAAAAAAATTTTTGAAGACCCTTTTTTTTAAACGCGTGAAAAAAAATTTGAAGACCTTGTAATTTTTTTTTTTGTTTTGAAGAACACTTGCACCTGTGTCCTTGCCCTAGAAAAGGTCTGTCCTCGGAAGGGCTATCTTTGGCCTCGGATATTTTTTGTGTCCTTGGCCTCGAGCCTTGTGCCCTCAACCAGTGGTGCAAATCTTTGTTGAGCATTGGGGGAGATAATTAGCAATTTTACCCTAATTTTGCCCTATTTTCAAAATTGGGGGGATGAACCTCGACCAAGACTTTTTTCAGGCAAATTAAGTGAAGACCAAATAAAAGGTCTTCACTAGAAATGAAACACTTTTTTTCCCCGATTTCATGAAGACCAAAAAAATAAGGTCTTCGCCAGAAATGGAACATTTTTTCCCCGATTTCATGAAGACCAAAAAAAGGTCTTCACTAGAAATGGAACACTTTTTTTCCCCGAATTCAGGTGAAGACCAAAAAAAAAGGTCTTCACCAGAAATGGAACAATTTTTTTTTAAGGACTGATCTGCGCTCAGATGCACACCAGAGTCAAACTATGGGAGGGAATGCAGATGAAGACCATACTCAAATTGTTGGGGGGTATACAGCCAAATTATTGGGGGGGGATATATCCCCTCTTGTTTCGGCACCACTGTCCTCAACTCCACCTCTGTCCCGTGTCCGTTTAAGCCAAATGTTGAGCGTCTTTCGCCTCTCACCCATATCAGCTTTTATATAAACTTTATCCAGTCCACCCCTGGAAACACAATAGACGGTACATGATGCGTAGCATGCACGTACTGGTTATCCTCTCGAATTGTCGAACGGTTTGAGTGCGCGAACACATTAAACTGCAATCTTTTCCGCATTTAATCCCTTCTGCAAAAACAACACGCATTTTATCATTATTGTATTGACTCCTACCCCCAAGCGGTTTGAGTTAACTCCTTGCAATCAATCAGATTGAATTGCATTATTGCATTATAACTTGTGATTTCATAACTAAAATTTTTGTTGACATGGTTATTGCAGTATTCATCTTTTCTTTTTTCACACAAATGCTTCTACTGAACGCTTTTTTTTTACAACCACTCTGGTAGTTTTGAATCACAGTAACGCACAAGAATTTGATAATAAAAGTTTGGGATTCAATACCTCACCCGCTAAACCTAAACTTATTCGGAAAAATACTTATCCTAGCATTAGCCGAAGATTGAGAGAAATCCCACAGATGCTTGCACTTTCATAAAACATAAAACGGAAATAGGGCGAACTATGGGAGCTAAAAAATTTCAATTACCCTATACTGCAGTAATATTATTACCACTGAAACTGCAGAAAATTGATCGTGTGATTAGAGCATTCAATAAGTTTACTGTACTCCGAGAAGGAACTTTTGAATTCTCTCAAAAAGACAGATATTGCAACTTTTGTGATACAACTGTATTCAATATTTTCAAAAACTCAATAAACTAAATTTGTTGCAAGCAAAGTACAAAAATTTAAGTGCAAAACAGTTAGCCTAATATTTCAAAAAGTAACACATCGGGCATCTTTTACGATTGTAATGTTTTGGAGGGAGTGAGGAACCTTCCATCTACATGTCGCTTCACGTAGATACCAGCGCAGATTAGACAAGCACATATTATTGTTGATAGTATTGATGTATAAACAAGTGTAAAGCGAAAGCTACCTCAGAGATTTAATCAAAACTTGTAGGAAAGTTCATCTCCAGAGTTTTTGCTTAAAGCAAAAGCTGTCTTACAGGTTTAATCAAAGCTTATAGGAAAAAATAACCAGAGGATTAAAAAGGATGCCAATGTCCAATCAGTCTCAGAAAGCAGATATTTTATTATACATCACCAACATTTCGATTATAAAACTTGAAAATGAGAAATGCCTGGATCCTGGATAAGTCAAGCAGCAACTCTATGAAGCATTAATAATCACCAATGTCTTGATTGATTTCATGGTGGGAAAAGAAAATGTCACAAGTTCAGCCAACAGCACTTAACCCAAGCCATGAACAATTTTCATTACGGTGTGTTGACCATGAGGCATGTTGAAGAAAAACAGAACAAACATAAATGAAATTTGATGGCTTTACTTCTGCTTTTCACTTTTATCACTAAAGGAGAAAATGTCATATTGTTAGTCAACAGCACTTAACCCAAATCATGATCAATTTTCAGTAGGTTGTGATGACCATAAAGCATGTTGTAGAAATACACAACAAACATTAATGGAACTCGACGGCTTTACTTCTGGTTTTCAATCATGCAGTTCCAACAATTTTCCAATTATTTTCTACTCATTGGAGGACCTAGAGTACAACAAATAATAATTACTCCTACCAAAAAAAGTTCAAAATTCTGCAAAGTGTCCAAAACCGTCATGAGCAGTAGACATATCAAAAAACGTACCAATTATGCATAAAACAGCTGCACTAAGAGAAGAGTCCAAAATTTTTAGAGGCAACCAGTTGACACAAGGCGATTAACTAGTTCAACTTTAATCTTAGTCCGAACCAGACTCGAAAGATTTTGACGCAAAACCCTAACCATATCGATGCGGCGTCAAATTTTCTAGCATCAAACCGGTTACATTATAAATCTCAAAAAAGCGCCAGTACTACATTACAGAACAATCAAATCAAGTAAGCAAAATTAAAGCAAAAAAAACAACTTTTTTTAGCACTAAACAAAGAATACTTTATTCTATCAAAATTAATTCTAGCAAAGATATCACTGCAGCATTTTTTAAACCATAAGGCGCAGCAAACTGGAACATATAACTGTTAATTGGCGCGCTGTCGTAGTATCAATAAATGGCTTCTATAATTATTATTTTTAGCATAAAGCACACCAAATGGCTTCTATAGCTTTTGTTTTTAGGCACAAAAAGCACCAAACTATAAGATGCACTACATTACATTAACCTTATTAAACTCTAAAAAACTTTTTAAAAATCTATATGGTTTAACTTTGAATGAATTAATGGAATCAAATCAAGTCTTTCATTATACATGCTGTAATACATCGAAGCGCATAAAGTTGGCAGGGCCCACCACAGCATCATTGCACCCGAGCAACATAGCTGCCTTCAAAGAAATGTCGCAGCGATACAAAGCCACTGGCAATGCTGTGTTTGATTTGATCAGACTGATTTAAATCTCAGACCTCTACTCCAGAGACGAATGCATTACCACTTGATCAACTGGCCGTAAGAGCATAACCGGAAGTACAGATTAAATGCATCAGAGTATAAAGCACAAGTTGGATTTCTTAAAAAATTTAAGTATCATTGGTGCACCTTATGGTTTGAAAAATATGACACTTTAAAATCTTAGTTGCACCTAAGAAAAACAAGCAATGCTACTCATATGTTACAAGAAACTTGAAATTGTGTAGTTAAGTTGCAGTGATGTGAATACTGTCTTGTCACACCATCACATTAGAAAAAATTTTACAAGTGACAAATTTTCTTTGGTCCAGTGCTAATTTTACATGATTATTTTAACTAAAAGCAAATAATTTAGATAAAACTTCCAAGTTTGTTTTTTTATTTTCATTATGAATACGCCTGAAGTTTTTGTTTTTTTTAATGAAAGCTCAAATAGCTGGTAAAGATTGTCAGTCTAGAAATGCACATGACTAACCTTGAAAACCTGACAATGCCATTGTTAGATTGGTCATCATTTTTGAAATCTTTGAGCATTCAAGATCAACATTGTTTCATAAATTCATCAATAAGTCTCTTTGAATCTGGACTAAAGTACCATATCATTGATAAATTTGTTAAATTCCAAGTACTTACAGTTACTATATTTTGTTCATTACAATAAATACTTGCTAATGGAGTCTTAACTTACAATTCTGAAAACCAATTGCAGAATACAAAAAGTTTTGATTTTACTATCTCTTATTGACATGACAGTAAGACAAACCTATTGGCTTGGCAGTGTCTGCAATTCAACTAAACTATTTGTAAAAGTCTAAAACCTGATAGTTGCTGAATAATAAGTGAGCACATCTTGAAATAGAATAGTTTTACATGCCTATATAGCTGTAACTGCACAGCCCATCATAGTACCAGGGTATGGCTAGATTGTAGCATTTTAATTCTGCTTTTATTACTGTAGGCTAACTGATACTGTAGGCTCTAATAGTTTTGAGTTTCATTGATATAAAAAATCAGAGCCTAGATTTTATTGGCGGACTAATTTTTTAACTTTGCATACCAGTATTTTCTGACAGTAGCTTAGGCTATTAAGTTGCTCGCTTACCAGCATCACTGCTCCTGCAAAGTGCACCCGTAGGTTAAACCTTTTGAAGTAAACATCTAAACTAACCTACAACAGCTATCAGGCTAGAATTACCAGTTTACTTTAACAACGTGGTATATTACACTCTAGGTACGAGTACCACCAAGACGTAGACCTACCGTACCATACTGGTAGGCCTATTGGTACTGATTTTGGCCTAAGCTAGTCCCCCTGATCAGGACTGTGATCTGCATTACCACACCATACATCAGTTTTAATTTTCAAATTTCTTTACTTGGAATAGGCTAACCAAATGTTACGTAACAACAATCAATTTATAATTCACTTTTGGGCCTATCCACCTAAGCCTTTTTTTTGCAGGTTTTTCCTCATAGAGCCGCAAATATGACATTTTCTCCTTTAGTGATAAAAGTGAAAAGCAGAAGTAAAGCCATCAAATTTCATTTATGTTTGTTCTGTTTTTCTTCAACATGCCTCATGGTCAACACACCGTAATGAAAATTGTTCATGGCTTGGGTTAAGTGCTGTTGGCTGAACTTGTGACATTTTCTTTTCCCACCATGAAATCAATCAAGACATTGGTGATTATTAATGCTTCATAGAGTTGCTGCTTGACTTATCCAGGATCCAGGCATTTCTCATTTTCAAGTTTTATAATCGAAATGTTGGTGATGTATAATAAAATATCTGCTTTCTGAGACTGATTGGACATTGGCATCCTTTTTAATCCTCTGGTTATTTTTTCCTATAAGCTTTGATTAAACCTGTAAGACAGCTTTTGCTTTAAGCAAAAACTCTGGAGATGAACTTTCCTACAAGTTTTGATTAAATCTCTGAGGTAGCTTTCGCTTTACACTTGTTTATACATCAATACTATCAACAATAATATGTGCTTGTCTAATCTGCGCTGGTATCTACGTGAAGCGACATGTAGATGGAAGGTTCCTCACTCCCTCCAAAACATTACAATCGTAAAAGATGCCCGATGTGTTACTTTTTGAAATATTAGGCTAACTGTTTTGCACTTAAATTTTTGTACTTTGCTTGCAACAAATTTAGTTTATTGAGTTTTTGAAAATATTGAATACAGTTGTATCACAAAAGTTGCAATATCTGTCTTTTTGAGAGAATTCAAAAGTTCCTTCTCGGAGTACAGTAAACTTATTGAATGCTCTAATCACACGATCAATTTTCTGCAGTTTCAGTGGTAATAATATTACTGCAGTATAGGGTAATTGAAATTTTTTAGCTCCCATAGTTCGCCCTATTTCCGTTTTATGTTTTATGAAAGTGCAAGCATCTGTGGGATTTCTCTCAATCTTCGGCTAATGCTAGGATAAGTATTTTTCCGAATAAGTTTAGGTTTAGCGGGTGAGGTATTGAATCCCAAACTTTTATTATCAAATTCTTGTGCGTTACTGTGATTCAAAACTACCAGAGTGGTTGTAAAAAAAAAGCGTTCAGTAGAAGCATTTGTGTGAAAAAAGAAAAGATGAATACTGCAATAACCATGTCAACAAAAATTTTAGTTATGAAATCACAAGTTATAATGCAATAATGCAATTCAATCTGATTGATTGCAAGGAGTTAACTCAAACCGCTTGGGGGTAGGAGTCAATACAATAATGATAAAATGCGTGTTGTTTTTGCAGAAGGGATTAAATGCGGAAAAGATTGCAGTTTAATGTGTTCGCGCACTCAAACCGTTCGACAATTCGAGAGGATAACCAGTACGTGCATGCTACGCATCATGTACCGTCTATTGTGTTTCCAGGGGTGGACTGGATAAAGTTTATATAAAAGCTGATATGGGTGAGAGGCGAAAGACGCTCAACATTTGGCTTAAACGGACACGGGACAGAGGTGGAGTTGAGGACAGTGGTGCCGAAACAAGAGGGGATATATCCCCCCCCAATGATTTGGCTGTATACCCCCCAACAATTTGAGTATGGTCTTCATCTGCATTCCCTCCCATAGTTTGACTCTGGTGTGCATCTGAGCGCAGATCAGTCCTTAAAAAAAAATTGTTCCATTTCTGGTGAAGACCTTTTTTTTTGGTCTTCACCTGAATTCGGGGAAAAAAAGTGTTCCATTTCTAGTGAAGACCTTTTTTTGGTCTTCATGAAATCGGGGAAAAAATGTTCCATTTCTGGCGAAGACCTTATTTTTTTGGTCTTCATGAAATCGGGGAAAAAAGTGTTTCATTTCTAGTGAAGACCTTTTATTTGGTCTTCACTTAATTTGCCTGAAAAAAGTCTTGGTCGAGGTTCATCCCCCCAATTTTGAAAATAGGGCAAAATTAGGGTAAAATTGCTAATTATCTCCCCCAATGCTCAACAAAGATTTGCACCACTGGTTGAGGGCACAAGGCTCGAGGCCAAGGACACAAAAAATATCCGAGGCCAAAGATAGCCCTTCGAGGACAGACCTTTTCTAGGGCAAGGACACAGGTGCAAGTGTTCTTCAAAACAAAAAAAAAAATTACAAGGTCTTCAAATTTTTTTTCACGCGTTTAAAAAAAAGGGTCTTCAAAAATTTTTTTCAGGTGTTCTCAAAAAAACGATCTACAAAATTTTAAGGATTCCAAAAATACTGCTGTTCTCGAGCCGAGGACAGGGCAATTTTCGAGGATTTGAAGCTTCGAGGCCAAGGACTTCAAAATGTGTCCTCGAGGATTCCACCTCTGTAAACGGAATGTATCAGTAGAACTGAAAAACAGTTGAAAGCTGAAAACAAAAGGTACCCTGCAAAACATTGTGATCAGATCTTTCCACCGAGTCACTCTCCGCTGAGAGGAATTCAAAAGAGGAAGAACCGGATCTTTGAAACCAGCCTCTAGTGCCCATCAGTGCAGGCCCGGCGCCACGAGGGGGCATTTCGGGGCCGTGCCCCCCAAATGACTGCATGTGTGCCCCAAGCAAGGACTGTGCTCTGAAGAGAGCTCGGGGCTACTGAAGTGCAAATCGAGGCCCAAGGCATCCAAATTGGCGCTTATCGCCTTAGAATTTGCGAGTAAGAACTGTTTTTTCGTAGTTTTTGTGGACTCACACCGGATTTCATGAAACCTTGGGGATGAAGACCTTTTTTTTTTTGGTCTTCACTTTAGGATTCGTGGAAAATCGCAAAATTTTGAGATGAAAACCAGAGTTTGTGAAAATTTTTGAACTGAAGGCCTTTTTTTTCACGTCTTTACCTTTTTCATTTGATCCACACACTTGAATTCACGTAAATAAACTTCTCGTGCTCCCCAAAAATTTATTTCTGCCCCCCTAGTCGCGCTATCCTGACGCCGGGCCTGCATCAGTGGCCTATAAGTTAATTTTTGTAATTTTGTTGTATTCACCAAGTTGCTTTGGCCAGGAGACAGCAAAGAAACCTTTTGGTCTTCGAGTTAAGCTGCCACGTTTTGTCTACCACACACTGTGGAGTCTTTACGGTGTTCTTTTTTATTGCTGAAGGCTAAACAAGGAATCGAACCCAGATCTAGCTTTTCAGTAACAGACACTCGATCACGTTATGTTTTTTTTGTTATGTTTTTTTGTGAGGAAGGTAGAAAAAAATTCACGTTCAAATTATCAAAAAGACAATACTACTTCTCGTGATGCATAATCTGACCCAAATTTAACCGCAACAACAAAGAATTGTAATAAATCTATGATTTCCGTCATCCAATTCAGCATAATATTATGGCCACCCACAGAATACGCTGTTAAACAGTAACGCTTGTAAGCGTAGACACCCTCGACGTACGAGCGTAAAAAATTTTGAAATTTTGTACGCACAGAGTACACCGGCTCTAAGAGTGAAAAAATGAACTCCATTATTGCAATCCTGGCAAGGTGTTTAAAATAAAAATGCGCACCCTCTTTCTACAGCACCACGATTCAATCACAATTTTTCAACCATTACGTACAACTTTGAGAATCGCAAAAAAATGTTTTAAAAGTTTGAATAAAGTTTTAAGTTCGCTTCAGGAGTATTTCTTTTGATTGATTCGGGCAAGTTATTCCACATTTTAACTCCAGAAGTTTTGACTGATTGTTGAGATTTGACAAATTAATCCGTTGCAAGCAGGGCCTCAGAGAGAAACTTTTCCAGGAGGTACAAAGATCGACGTCGGACCCCCAAAATTAAGTGAAGCACTTGCAGATAAATTAAAAAAGGTCTTCACTCAAATTTGGTCCTACTTTTTGCCCAAAATTTGGTGAAACCAAAAAAAAGAAAAAAAAAAGGTCTTCACTCAAATTTGGTCCTGCTTTTGGCCCAAAATTAGGTGAAGAGCAAAAAAAAAAGAAAAGGTCTTCACTCAGATTTGGTCCTATTTTTTGTCCAAAATCAGGGACGGATGAAGGGCAAGGGAGAAAAAATTTTGGTCCAAAACTTGACGCGTCAACCTCAACTTTTCCGGGCCCCCTGGACCCGGGCCCGGGTACGATGTACCCCCTGAACTCCCCTCTCGCAGGCCCTGGTTGCAAGTAATAATTTTCAGGCACTGCAGCTCGTGTGGGATACGAGTGGATTGAAGAAACCTTTGCAAGTTTAAGTTCCTTATCACCAATAACTGGAAGTTTGTTTGAATGGACGGACCTTCATCATAAATTTTGCTAATTCTAATTTAGAAATTTCATTGATTTGTAAAAATTGAAGTTTTTGATACAAAGAAAGCAATGTAGTCTTTTTACAAAACGTTTGCACAATGTTTTAAAAATGCAATTTTGTCTAACTTGTAGTTTATGAATGTAGAGTAATGCGGAGTTTTCCAAGTTAATGATTGCGTATTGCAAGTGCGAATATACTAAATTGTAGTACACCGGAAATAATGCACTGAGAGGGAGATATTTACTTAATTTAAATACGGCACCGCCAACTTCGGAGTACAAGTTTTCAAGTTCCAATATTGGAGCTAGAGTGGATATTTTTGGTAAAAACTGAAGCCAAAGCAGAATTTGAACATTAAAGCATCTGCAAATTTATCGGTTTATCTTTTTTTGATTTATTGTATTTACAAGTTTATCTGCAGTAGCAAGCCACAAACCACCATCCACTCTACAGTTCTATGTAAAAAACTACATCGTTAAACAGTAGGTCAACGGATGCAAGAGTCGATAGGCGTGGTTTAGTCAGGCAAGAGTCATACTAAAAGCAGACGTCAAGCTCTATCGAAAAACGGAGAAAATCGATCGGCCTAGAAATAGCAAAAAGGTCTCTTAAAAGATTCTTCTTTCAAAGTCTTGCTTGAAGCAAATAATCCTTTTTGGCAATTTCTGAACGTGTCAAAGGAGAATCTAAAACCTGTCAACCTGGCAGTTCTTTGTAACTTTATCGCAGGCTTCTGAAAATAATTCAAACTTTTACAAATGGTAAACAAAAAACTTAGAAAGTTGAAGAAGTTACTCCGACCAGTCTGCATGACCACCAGACGGCAAAAACACAGTTTTTAGTTAATTAAAATATTATAAAATCATATGCTTACCTGTAATACTCCAAAGAATGGCTTTGAGATTTTCTATTAAAAAAAAATGCCTCGGAGCTGATCTGCTCGGGCAATTTTACAAGAGGATGGTGGTAAAGGAAACTTATCAATCCGTCTGTTCCGCATTTCTTCACTCCGATCCCGATCGCTTTTGGAAAATTTTTTTTTCGATTCTGCAAATTGATTCAGCGAAATCTTAAATTTACTATAAAACATTAAAAATAATAATTACATTTACATATTCTAATATTGCAATGCCAGAAATACAACTTTTAACTAGTTAATTTAATCTTTTTCATTAACTTTTTCTTTTTCACTTTTTTATTAACTAGCTAACTTTTTCATTAACTAGTTAATCCGTTAAAAAGTTTTTGCATGTTAACGGACTAAATTAACTCCCGTTGAGTTCTGTTAACGGACTAAATTAACAGAGGTGGAGTCGAGGACACAAGGCTCGAGGCCAAGGACACAAAAAAATCCGAGGCCAAGGACAGCGTTTTCGAGGACAGACACTCTCGAGGCCAAGGACCAAGGACACAAGCGCAAGTGCTCTCAAAAAAAAGGTCTTCACAAAAATTTTTCTGGCGATCTCCACAAAAAAACGTTTTCCAGAAAATTTTTCAAGCGCTCCACAAAATTTTAACAATTCAAAAAATGCTGCTGTCCTCGAGCCGAGGACAAGGCAATTTTTGAGGACTTGAGGCCTCGAGGCCAAGGCCAAGGACTTGACCTTCGAGGCCAAGGCCAAGGACTTCAAAATGTGTCCTCGAGGACGTCCTCGAGGCCAAGGACATCCTCAAAGACTCCACCTCTGTAAATTAACTTCCGTTAAGTTCTGTTAACTTCCGTTAAGGTTTTTATCGTTAATATCTTGCACCATTTATTCATCGTACCGGTACAAACCAGTTTGCACTGGTAACACTTGTTGCGTATTAGCACGAATTTTACAGAAGAGAGCGAAAAAAGGAGCTCTTTTTTGTGGCAAATAATAAGCTGCAGCCTCCTACGTCAATTAATTATCGCTGTTCACAATTTCCAATGATTTTCCGATTGCAGCTTCGTTAGTGCATTTGAACGTATTTTTATCTTTAAATTAGATTGGACTGTGAAATGCAACTTCCAAAACACAAAAAGACCACCATAGCAATAAATATTTCCTTACAATCAGCTCAACAGCGTCAATTCGTGTTCTAGAAGCGAGTGAATAAAAAAAACGTAAATTACATGCAAAATGTTAACGAATTAACGGACTTCATTAACTTCCATTAATTAAAGCTGAAAATAACGGATTAACGTTGACGGAGTGTGAAGTTTGTTAACGGACTAGTGGTTAATGAAGCTAACGTTTTGCATTCAGGGTGTCGAACCGAACCAGAACCCGAACCGTAAACCCGAATGAACCGTTTCATTTTGGTGAACCCGAACTGAACCTGAACCAGCAAAATTTTACTTCAGTGAACCTGAACCAAACCTGTACCCTCAAAATTGTGCTCAAGTGAACTCAAATCGAACCTGAACCCTTAACAAAAGTAAGAATATATTTTTCCATATCCGGATGCCGCTGGCGCTGGTACACGCACAATAAGAGCAGTGGTGATCATCAACAGGATCAGCAATTTCTCCTTTTTTTTTTCTGGACGAAACGAGTAACGACAGTTAAATTTTAAGTCAATGAACCCGCACCGAACCTGAACCAGTAATATTTTACTTAAGTGAACCTGAACCTCGAAAATGGTGCTCAAATGAACTCGAACCAAACCTGAACCGCTAAAATATTTTGAGCAGGAGCTAAACCTGAACCCGAACCGTTACTTGAAACGGTTTGACAACCTGTTTGCATTAACTTGCCCACCTATGCTGACATCAAAAAAACCGGCAAACTAGATTAAGCCGTTCAAAAAATTGATTTTTGGGGGGTCCATTTGGGGGTGGTCCGAGGGCATGATACCCCAAACGATGTCAAAATATTTGTCAGTTACATATCGACTGATATCAGAAAAAACTGGCACCCTCGGATGAGCAAGTCAAAAAATTGATTTTTGGGGGTGGTATTCCCAAAGTATTTTAATAATAAGTCAATTAAGATGTTTTTGACGTTTGCAGCCCAGAGTTTTAATGTTTAATCGTTTTGCATGCTTCTGGCCTAAAGGCTACCAGCTCGGTAGCCCAAGGAAGAGCCACCAGAACGGCAACTACTTAAAGCAAGCAATGCGAAAAAATTGTCTTCCCACAGGAATCGAACCTGCAGCCATTCGATTACCTGTCCACTGCTCTACCATTTGAGCTACAGAAGGAGTCTCCTCGCATGCTTAATTTTGGCTATTTCAACCCAGCAAGTTCGATTCTTGCGGGAATACAAATTTTTCGCATTGCTTGTTTTAAGTAGTCGCCGTTCTGGTGGCTCTTCCCTAGGCTTCTGCGCTGGTAGCCTTTAGGCCAGAAGCACGCAAAACGATTAAACTTTAAAACTCTGGGCTGCAAACGTCAAAAACATCTTAATTGACTTATTTTTAAAATCATTTAACAAGCGAGTTGCTGGGTTTAAATAGCCAAAATTAAGCATATGAGGAGACGTCTTCTCTAGCTCAAGTGGTAGAGCAGTGTACCGGTAATCGAAAGGCTGCAGGTTCGATTCCTGTTAAGTAGTCGCCGTTCTGGTGGCTCTTCTTTAGGCTTCCGAGCTGGTAGCCTTTAGGCCAGAAGCACGCAAAACGATTTTTGCTGCCACCGCTATCTAAAAACTGTGTGGTAAGTGATAGAAGTAAGATTTTTTGCATGTTGAAGCTATTTTTTGTTAAATTTCTAAAAATAAAAATTTTGAGGTTGCGACGTCAGGCAAACAATGATGACGTCATCAAAACCAGTAGGCCTAAATCCTTCCAACAGCGTGCAAATTTGTCTGAATTTTGCGAAATATTATTTTCAGCAGGGACTTTTGTAATTTCGAAGACATCTCTGATAAAGTCACAGCAGATGATGACGTCACATGCATGATGACGTCATCATGCATGATGATGCCATCTTTAATATATAGTGTTTTCTATTATTTCTAATTTTTTGTAATTGAATTATTGTATAATTCTCAAAATTTTACAATATTGCAGTATTATTTTCATTATATCATTCAACACTTGATGAAAATGAATATTTCTTTTATGCAAACGCAATTTATTTTGAGAAACAGCAGAAAAAGCAATATTTTTGAATTATAACGTCATCAATGACGCAATGGTGATGCAATGCATTTATCAGTAAATAAAATAACTTATTTCAGCTAAAGATTAGCATTGATAATGAATACGCAGTACAATGAATAAAACACGAGGTGTGATAAGCATGCATTGTGCTCAAAATTGCATAAAACTCCTTGGAAGCCTCTTACAAAGGCAAATATGACGTCACTTCCGGTTGTTCGGCTGACCCCAAAGTTTCTGAAAATGTTTGTTATTAAATTTGATTCAAAGTCAGGGTGCATCAAAACAAAACTTTTTTTAGTTTAGGAGCTATATTACAATAACTAAGAGGGAGGGCAAATTTGCCCCCCATCCGGTACAAATAGGGTTAAATATTTACTGATACCAAAAAAAACTAGTGCCCTAGCTTCAGCCATTCAAAAAATTGATTTTGGGGGGGCCCGGGAGAGTGGCCCCCAAAAACGTTGGGAGACAAAATTACGTTTGCAGCGCAACAACTTTACACAAAGATTAGATTTTGATGCTTTGTGGTTTACGAGAAGAGCGTACAAGATTTAGGAAGAACAAAAAAGAAAAAAACAACAAACCTCGCCGCGGCCAAAGTGCTTTGGTAGGGATGAAAGGGTATTTTAAGACATGAAACCAGGTTAAATATTTTTTGCTGTACTTAAGCCGCTTTTGAATAAGACCGCTTTTTACGCCAAATTTCGGTACGATTTTCGAGTCCTAAAACCAAAGTCACGAGACCTATAGCCTCGAAATTTGGTACAAACATACAACTCATTAATCTCAAACTGATGTCAAAATTTCATGTAGCTAGACCTAACCCGACCGTTCTGGAGTTATGAGCAAAAGTCTGAAACTTCGCACTTGTTAGTGTGAAAAAGGCCGAGTAAAAACAAACGAACACGCGTCGCGAGCGTCGCTCGTTCCAATTACATCACTTAGTTTACTTCAAGCAAATACCATAGTGACGTGTGACCGCATTTTTTGAGAGCCAAGCAAAACCTTGAAGTCAAATTGACATCATAATAATTGCTATAGCGTGACATCGTGAGCGGATTCGAATTATGCCAAATGATGGCGATTGTTCTGAAATTTTATGAATTTAGTCTCCACCATTAAGTGCTTCCCCCTTTTCTACGGCCCTAATGCTGATTTTGGCTAGGTTTTGGCAAATAAAAGTAATAGTACTGAGCTACTGACTAAGTAACTAAAAGTATAACTACCATATTGGGATGTTTTACAGAACACATAGTGCGTGTATTTTTAGGGTGTACCGGGGCTTGCAAGTTGGACAGTTTTGCAAGTTGGACAGCAACATCCAAAAATCGATGTTAAATGTCTTTGATTTCAACTTTTATTTAAAACTTGAATACTACAGTGGAATGATGCAATAATTTTTAAATTTGACAAAACAATTATGGTGAAGCACGTTTTCCTACCGTAGTGTTGAAGTCAAGAATATTACACTATTACAATCGTAGGGTCTATTGCATGTTGTACTACGGAAGTAAAACAAAAACACTCCAAAATAGTAAATCCAGAGGTGGGCGTTTCGCAAAATAGTCCGCAAGTTTCGCAAGTTGCGAAAATTGCGCAAGTTGCGCAAATGTGCAATTTGCATTGTGCACTGTGACTTTTTTTCAGCGCTTGCGCAATTTGCGTTGCGCTCTATGTCCTTTTTTTCAGTGCTTGCGCATTTTGCGTTTGCGAATCGGTCAATCTAATATTTGCTGCGCTTTAATTGCGAATTTTTCCCAAAATGTGCAATCAAAAAATAAGTTGTAAATGTTGATCTGCATGTCCCTGTAAAAAAAGAAATAAATTTTGATTTTACAGATTTAAAGCATTGTCACGTGATAGTTGATGCATGCTGATTGCTGATCAAAAGATTTTTTTTCTTGTTTTGTTTTCTTCTACGCTATCTACTTTTTTTTCTGGTTTTGTTTTTTTCTGCGATATCTATTTTCAAACCACTAAACGCGCTGTATTCAAAGTTTGAGCGATTGAAGATATCAAGGAGAACTAGTTTGTGACAGAAATCAAGGGTGACAGGTTAGGGGATCTCCCTCAATCGGGTTCTCCAAAATTTTGAACTTTTAAACCGTTAGAGCTATAGAAGAATCAAATTTTGGAATGGGTAGATATCAAATATAAAGTAAATGTAACTAAAATTGGGGGTGCCACAATGGAAGTTTCCTTTTAACGAGCCCTCCAAAATTCAAACTTTTTAACCTTTTAAGCTAGACGCAAGAAATTTTTAACTTAAGTAAATATAAAGGAAAGAATAAACTTGACAAAATTTTGGGGTGCCAAAATGAGGTCCCCCCAAACAAGACCGTCAAAATTCAAACTTTTTAACCACTCAAGCAAGGCACATGAAATTTTCAGGGTAGGCATATATGAAAAAAGTTTCTCCATACGGGGCTCTCTAAAATTCAAACTTTTTAATCTTTTAAAATGGATACATCAAATGGTGGTCCACAAATTTTCAACTTTCCTATTTTAAGCAATCTTTACATTCCTGCACCATCAGCTTCTTCCGAAAGGTGCTTCTCCAGTGCAGGCTTGACTGTGAGCGAATTAAGAATGCAACTAAGAGTGAACATCTAGAAGCATTCAATGTCATGCACTGCAATAAAGCGCTGCTTTAACCCTAAAGAGCCTGGGGGGGGGGGGGGGGGGCGAAAGTGCCCGCGACCTCTACAATTGCATGCAGCTTTTAAACGACTAGTCCTATGGACTTCATATTCTATGACTTTGTCCAAAATTTATTTTTCTACCTACAAATATAATTTTCAAATTGTTTGAAGGTCAAAAATTGCACTTATTTAATGATATTCTAAAAGTTATCAGAAAATTTTTGATACTTGGACACATTTTGTTTGCGTAGTGTGTTTGCAAATCTTCTTAATACTAGACATATTTAGACAGAGCAGTCGTGGCAAGCGTTGTGTCAACAAACAAAATTCTACAAGTAACAGTACCTTCAAAAAGTAAATAAAAACTCCAAACCAAGTTTGAATCTTTTCTCACAAAGCCATATATAACTAAAGTATACACAAAAACTGCAAGAAAATTTGAATCATTTTTGCGTACGTACGCATAAAACAGTATTTTTCTAGCAAATTTTGGTAAAACTTGGTTCGCATTTTTTTAAATGTTCTTGGTGAATCGGAAGGAACTTCATCTCAGTTTGATTTGTCCAGCAGCGTGGCTCTGTATCGTTCCCAGGGATAAGTAAGAAAACGGTGGGAACATTGTAAGAAAAAAATCAGTGGACCCGGAGCTAAGCAAGCAGAAGACAAGCTGTCGAAAATTCTTAGCCAATGCCAAAGCTGTGGCAAAGCCGTATGTCATCGTCATTCAATGCGTTGCTGCTTAGATTGCCGATAATAACACTACAGAGAGTATACCGGCTTAGCAGAGCTTGCCTTTTGGTCACTGCATGTTTTTGTTTTTTTTAAGCATAACATTTATAAGCATACGGAGGCAGAATGTTAGAAAATGAATCCCCAACTATTCCTACATAATGCTAAAAAGCTGCAAATGAAATAACCAGCCATTGTGTACCAAAAATTAAAAAATCGTAATTATACGCAATACAAAAATCTATCGGTCTATCAATTCATAGAGCCAAGGCTGTTATTAGTACTTTGCGAAGATATGGTGCTACAAAGTTTGCGATTTTCTCAGGAGTTTTAAAATTTTAGTGGTCCAACATAAACTTTTGTTAAGCGTAACTTGAGCTTCAAATTTGAAAATCGCTCAACATACCTGAGCATGATCTCCCAATCTTTATATGTTTATAATAAAACATGTATCTTAATTCCTGCTACTACATACTGTGCTGTGCTTTTGTATAAAATGCTTTTTGCACTGCGGTGATGAGACCGACACCACTAATTTGTGTGTAAAGAGTTTTGTTTCTTTTATTGCAGTATTCAGGAAAATAAAATTCTGAAACTGCGTAAGTGCATATCATTGTCTATCTACCACCCAAACCCATATTACCGCTACACCGTAGCCTACGTTCTTCGTGTTCTAGTATTGGTTGCGCTATGCCCAGGGCCACCTAGAGGGGGGGCAGGGGGGTACAATGACCCCAGGGCCCATGGGGTCCAGGAAGGCCGTTGGCTTCAGCGAGCCCAGCAGAGGGCCCATGAGCTCAAAAGGGGCCCATCGAAATGACCCTGAGAAATCAGCATGTGAGGCCTAAAAACTTTTTTTTTCTGGAGATCACCAAATTTCGACCAAAAATACCGTTAAAATTTTGGTAAAGACCTTTTTTTTTGGAGATCACATCATAATTTGGACAAAACTGCGGCATTTTCTCCGTCTGTTTTGGAGTTTACAAAACCGGAAATCCGTAATATTTGTGCTGGCCCCGGGCCCACGTTCGGCTCTCGGTGGCCCTGGCTGTGCCACCACAATAAAACCAAAGGAACATCACGAGAAACGCAGAATGCTAGTCATTTAAAATTTTTACAAACAAAAAATGCTACAATTAATAAATGAAAACCTTTACTTTATAATAAACCCGAACTAAATCATCGCTTATTCACATGCTCATTTTTTTTCGTTTGTTTTTGAAATGCTAGGATGATAGAACTCTGCTTTATATTGTTATACAGCTTGCATAGTACCGGTATGGGCTTTGCTTGACGCTTTGAATGCAGTTTTTTGTATTCTGTGTGTTGGATGTTTTTGCAAATTTACAATTACTCATTTTTTTTATTGTACATACATCGCATTTACCTGCATGAAAAACGGTGCTTAAATTTTATTAATAATCTTCTGAATACAAAAAATCTTGATACTCTACGGACTATGAAAATACTTTTTTCATATTTATTTGCCAATTTGCTTTCTCCATGCACGAGACACTAAAATGACCATGTAATCTTCGAGTCGCTGCTATTTGTCTATATTACATCTAGGAGAAACTTCCCCTACTTTTCAAATGCTGAGTGCCAAACAAGGCAGCGCTGTGAATACTGTTTTCTAAAATTTTTGGTATAACTCGACAAGAGAATAAACCGGTGTTTACAGACTGCGAGACGAACGCTTCAGCCACTACACGCCCCACGCTCTGTTCGGGCAACCACCATGCTGTGCTAGTAAAATTATGCACTTTTTTTTTAGATAATCAAATAAGCAAACTTGGATTGATTGTACAGTAAAGGAGTATTCATAGCTACACAAATCAAGGCGCTGCAGCAGATGTCAGTTTGCCACTATTATTCAAGTCAATGAATTCATCACTGTTTCTTGACCTCAGAAATAAACAATAACAATGCCAATCCGCTTAGAGCTTTTTTTATAATTTATAGTTTTATGTGCTTCTAGTAACGATAGAAGTTTTCTACAGAATTTCGATTCAACAAAAAAATATTGCCAATAGTGCCAAACTTATAGCGACATGATTATTACAAAACGATATCATTATCACAAAGAAAATCAAAACAGGAAAATTTATTAGCTAATTGGAAAAAGCATTTTAATTTAAAGTAGCGTTTTGCTAGCTTGGGATTGGCTGATTGAATTCCTCTAAACTATCAAATTTGCCATAAACCTGTTCGTACATTACCAGAAGTAACTGATTTTAATACGAGTGTATCAACAACCACGTATCAACTACCTCACACAACACAAAACACACTAAAATGTTTTGTCTATATTTCTGAATGGGGTAAGAAGTTGCAATACCACAAAAAACACAACATGTTATCTAACTAATAATTGAACTCAGGACAAAAACTTCGCATCAAAATAAACAAATTCCAAAAACTGCTACCTTCAGCCCGTCGTTTACACAACGCAAGTTGACGAAGTTGGTATACACAAAAGATTAAATTGAGTCGCCAAATACTGCAAGAAGTTAATCGGATTAGTCGGCTTTCTGCCCGCATCAAAGAGCAATAAGGCAGTAAAAGAATATTTTGATGAGTTTTGTTTGAAGGCATAAACCGAGAAATTAAAAACCAAAATTTGATCACAAAAGTAACAAAATAACCGCTGTTGAAATTTCGCACCAGCAACAATTTTAACCACGATTCTAGCTTTAACAGAAGCTAAGCAATAAGTGTTCAAAAACGGCGGGCAGTTTCAACCCCCCTCCCCAGGCCTACAACAACTTTTAGAGCCCAGGCATTATAGGGTTAATTAACCAAATCGTTGAATAAATTTTTTTTGAATATTAGTGGTGGTTGACTGGTTGTTCACTTTTTCAGCAAATTAAGTTAATTTAAGCCAGAATAGGATTCGGTATTCTGGATTCGTTTTGAGCTATTCGGAATAATTCTGGAACAGCGTACTATTCTGAAATGCTCATCCGTAGTGGTAGTACTGGTGCTTTAGATAAACTATTTGCTGTATAGTGCTGAAAGACAAAGAATAATGTATTGATATTGCCCGTAGGGCAAGTGTCATTAAATGTCTATTTGCCCAAGAAAATTTTAACTTGCGCAAAAAAATGTAATCTAAGTTTTGAGGTTAACTTGGAAAAAAGCACTGAATTTGCAAAATACGCGTAGTTTCGAGAATCAAGTTTTTGTGTGCAATTGTTAAGATAATCTAATGCAATAAGTAACTTTTTCCAATCATGCATAAGCAAAAAATTGATTTTTCGATAGTAAATATTTCATTTAATATTTGACAATCATAATTGATAATTATCGTTGTGGTTTGTTCAGCAAATATTTTGGAAACTACACCAGCTAGAAAGCCGAAATTTTTTGCAAAAGTTATTGAAGCTAAAAGATCTTCAAAATAATCATAACAAAAAAATTGCAAATTTCTTGACGTTATCTTCATGCAGCGCAGGGTAGTAATTGTGGTATCTGAAACAGCTGTTAACGTGGCAAGCGTCGGAAAACCTTTCCAGAAAAAAAAACATAACATTTTGTGCAAAACGGTTGTTAAACGCGTCTAAGAATCAAAAAATCTGCGTGCGATTAAGAAGTGTTAATTGCGATTAATAATGTGCGTACAACTAGACAATGCATTAATTGTGATAGTTATACAGTGCTTATACTAAAATAAAGCAAAGAACAGCTTTCTCTGAGTACATATTTTACTTTATTGCAACAAAACCAGGGCTAAATTGCGTCTTTAAATAATATTGTTTGAAGTTGTTTAATACTTTAAGCCGAAAACTAATTGGCCCGAGGCGATTTCAGTTTGCCTCAGGCAATTGTTAGTTTTGAACCCTGTATTTGCTTTAAGCTACCTTACTTAATAAGCACGAAATACCCCTTCTTTTTTTGTACTGTAATTAGTAACCGAAAACTTTGCCGCTACAATAGAAAAAAGAGTAGATGAATGGATCGGAAGAGCAAGCGACAAAACCACCAAAAGTTGTTTTCCTGCCAACAAGAGAAATGCGTGTTTGCAAAAATTCAAAAGATTCAACACCGTTATTCCTAGTTCGGCCGCAGTCAAGTGATTATTTGCTGTTGGTTCTGACATTTTGTGATCGAAACGATCGTCTACGACGAAGAAAAATTTTGAAAAGTTTGTTTTGCTGCGTGAGAATGGAAAGTCTTTAAAAAAGTCAGTTTTTCTCCATGAATTACGCATTATTTCTTAATGTGAGTACGTAGTGCTTTTTTTCCTTTGGTGTTTATTTGTTTTTATTGCTGTTTATTTTTAATATTTTTTTTGTTTTAGTGTTTAATTGCTTTTTTCAACTATAAAAATAATTCTTTCTTCGCTCATAGATATGTACCTTTAGTTATAAAAGCTAAATGCATTGCAGTTGGTTTATTCCTGTGCAGCTTTGCTGAAGATGATACCTTGTTTGTACTTTTATATTTTGCACTTACCATCATCGCCTGCAGCGCGCTTTTTAAACTTCGATTATTCAAAAATTTGTGCTCAAAAAAATTTTTTTGAAGCAAAATTGTGTGCGCTCCTCAAGCAATCAATTTGTAGTTGCGCCACAGAGAACTATATAAATCCAGAATGAACACAAGGCTGTATTACATCACGTCACGCATGAATGAATTGCGAAAATTCTTCCAGCTAAGCATCTGACTGCATAGAAAGTAAATGGAAGCAGACAGAATCTGGACCAGGTACCGACGCAAATTGGCCCCCCCAAAAAAATATGGGGGTGTAGGCGACAAACGAAGTGGAATTGGAGAAAGTTAGTGATGTCTGTGATATCAAGAAAAGCTTGTTTCCTCGAATGTATTCCGATTTTTAGCCTAAAGACGCCTGTAATGAGCTTTTTATCCTTATTGTCAAGTAGTTTATTGTAAATATCTAAAACGGCTTCATTTGTTGAGCAATTTTTCTTAAAACCATACTGGTTTGGACTAATCAAATTATTGCTTACAAAATAATTATTCAGTTGATCAAGCAGACACTTTTTAAATAGTTTGGCAAAAGGATTTAAAATAGAAATAGGGCGATAATTACTGCATAATTCTCTTTCGCCTTCTTTGAAAATTGGAACAACTTCGGCGATTTTTAACACTTTTGGAAAATATCCTGTTGATATACATGCATCAAAAATGTTAGTTAGAACTGAAGCTATAACAGAGGCTGACATTTTTATATACTTTGCAGGAATTCCATATCTTCCTGTACTTTTTGATGGATTCATAGCTCTGATGTAATTTACTACTTCTTCTTCAACTATTGGTTCTAGAAAAAACGAATTGCAACTACTCTGAATCAAAGACGTGGCATTAAATTTGCCATCAATTGTAGTTGGTGTTTCGATTGTAGATGCAAGGTTAAATTCTATCTCTGTGAAATATTTATTGAACAAGTTACTAATATCCTGTGTACCTTGTGCACTTTCACTTTTGGAAGCATACATTTTATTAGGAATGTTATTTTTCTTCACGTTTTTCAAGTGAATAATTTTATTTATAATTTTCCAAAGCGACGAGGTGTCACGCTTATTATCATTCACCAAATTTTTAATGTAAATTCGTTTTGCATATTCCTTAATATGAGTCAGTTTATTTCTATAGACTTTGTATTGTGCCCATGTATTACTATCATTTAATTTAAGGGCTTTTTTGTACAATAAATTTTTTTGCTGGATTGATTTAAGGATTCCTTTGGATAACCATGGTTTGTTTTTTAGTTTTGTTTCCTTTCTGCTTTGTTTTCGTAATGGTGCATGTATGTTTAATGTCTTATGAAAAATGTCAACAAACTTTTCAGTGTAGTTGTCAATGCATTCCTCTTTGATATCACCTAATAGCTCCATTCCTTCAGTTAATTTGTCTAGAAATTTTTCTATATCAAAATTTTTTGTATCACGAATTAGGGTGACAGTTGATTTTTCACTCTTGGGCAAGCTTAAATTAGAACACACCATTACTGGCAGGTGATCACACATCTTCCCCCAGAATAAAGCTTTCATGTTCACCCACTACAATGTTTGTATAAACATGATCTAAAAGAGTTGAGCTTGTAGTGGTTATTCTTGTTGGATGTGTGATTAAGGGAATGCAGCCTAAGCTATATGTTAAATTCATAAAATCTTTTCTATTGGTATCAGAGTTACTTTTCAACAAATCTGCATTGAAGTCTCCTCCGATGTAATACATCAATTTTCTGCTATTCAATTTTTTAATGGTTAATTCAAAGCTGTTGCAAAACTCTGATAATTTCTGTTTAGGGTGTCTGTAAATTACTCCCACTATACATTTTTTGTTATTCCCTAAATCTAGTTGGATCCACATATCTTCACAGTTAGGAATGTTTAAATCAAATTCCTTACAAATTGTAATTGATAAAGACTCCTTAATAAACAATCCTACTCCTCCCCATCTTGTAGTTGTGCCTTTGTGGTAAAAATGGTACCCACTTAACTTTGCATTGTATACCTGTGACAATTTAAGTTTGGTTTCACTTATAGCAATGATATCAGGTAAGATATCATAATTTGTTAAAAGTTCATTCAATTTATCAAAATTTGCATTTAAGCTTCTTATATTTATTCAAAGCAAAGAAAATTGACACTTTTTGTTAATAATATTGGCTTCGGCCAGTGAGCAGTATTTTGAGTCATCCAAACCAGTATTTAAATCATTTAGTAAGCTTTTTATCTTGCTGTCTACCTGTAAACATTTAGCTGGGAAAAATTAATTATCTCTGTGATTAATACCAAAGTTTAGTTTGTCATCATTTCTCATTTCATTTTACAATTGCTTATCATCTAGGGCATGAAAAGGAAACAATTCACAGTAACAATTTTGGCAGTAGTATGATTCAGTAGAAGAACAAAGAGTGTGAAATTTAAGGGGACTAATGACTGTGCATTTGAGGTGAATCCATCCATCACACATATCACACTGAATTGCACTCTGGTTCCTTTTACAAGGTCTTAAACATATTTCACATGGACATTTAACTGGCATTATCATGCAGGCAAACAATAAAAGATATTACACTAGTTAGACAAAATAGCAAAATTTAGAATCAGTCACAAAATATGCAGAAAAAGTAGTTTTGAAGCTAAAATGAAAACAGGTAAAAGGTATCTTTCAATATACTGGTAATTATAAATTTGTACAAAAAGGCACAGAAAAAAAAAGTCAGATCTTACTATGTACACAAAAAATACAAAACTACGTACAAAGTTGAATGGGTAGTACACTAGGCTACTCTAGCCAGATTATTGAATTGGTTATGTTAATTTTTTTGAATGTCAATTGTATTGAATTGCATTTAAAAAAATCATTAAAAATTGTAACTGTCAATACATCCAATTCAAATTGCTTTCACACCACTCTTCTCAGAACACTTACATCTTGTAAAACTTCAACAATAACTTCTGCAATCAGTTTCAATTCATCAGCATTCGCAGGATCATGAGCAAAGGACACTTTTACCAATCGTTTTGCAGCTTTCTTAGGTTTTTGAGCCGTTGTTTTGGGAAGAGCTGACTTGGCTTTTTCAATCTTCACAAAATTATTAGGAAACATGCCTGATTTTCCCTTCAGCATTCCTTGACAACAACCTTCTTTAATTTTATTTACCGTATTTAAAACATCCCCTACTCTCAGAGTGTGTTCGTCGGATGCTTCAGCATCATAATGAAAAATGACAATGGCTTTTAATTTGGTCATCCTTCATACAGCGTTGAATTTACAGTATAACTTTAGATTTCCAGGTCACAATTTAGATATACCAGATTTGACTACAAATTAATATTTTGACATATCAGGAGATCTATAAAAGTAACTGTCACTTGTAGACTGGTAGACAAGGCTTCTTCAGTGTGAGTGTTAATTCCTTGTTTTGTTGTCACAGATCAGTAAAATCAGAGCAGGTATGAAGTGATCAGGGAAGCCATTAGGTATTAGTCCAATGTCATCATCTCATCATAGTAGATTAATCCTAATTTAAAGTACAGTATAGCCTACCAATGTCTTATTCAAATAGAATCTAGCCATATTTCTAGCCATTATTAGCCATATTCATATTTCTAGCCATTATTTATAGCCACTATTTATATTCCATTTATACTTTATTATACTATTTACAAATGTACATTACAAATATTATTATACTATATTATTATACTATTATATATATTATTGTATATATTATTATTATATTATAATTGTTATATATATATTATTGTAATTATATTATAATTATATTATATTATTATAATTGTATTATAATAAATTATATATTAATTAATATATTATTAATTATATTATAATTATTATATATATATTATTATTGTTATTATATTATAAGTATTATTTATATTATTATACTATATTATATTATATATACTGTATTATACTATTTATAAATATAAATATACTATTTATAAATATTATACAAGTTATACTATATTATATAAATATATTATACTATTTATATTCCACTATTTATATTTATATTCCATTATATTTCTAGCCATTATTTATAGCCACATTTCTAGCCATTATTAGCCTATTTTAATACCGGTATCAGTTATTTATTACAGACAATAAATTGATTGGAGGCATAAGTTGAAATATTGTTTGTGAGGTAGCTAATCACTGTTGTAGCTGAAGACTGAGCGATGTTAGCCTATTTTGGATCCATATGGCCTATGAGGCAGGTGTGAGGTAGGAATGCTTTATGACTGTATAATGTGCTAAAATATGACAAATCACTGTTAAATTAATATTGTAGTCCTTATACAAGACAGTGAAGATTTAGCGACAAGTTCGAGGTTTGCCTGGTGTGATCTTATAAACAACACAAATCTTGTACCATGCCAACTTGTCGCTAAGATCATATTAACCAAGATCACACCAGGCAAACCTCGAGCTTGCCGCTAAATCTTCATTGTCTTGTATAAGGACTACAATATTAATTTAACAGTGATTTGTCATATTTTAGCACATTATACAGTCATAAAGCATTCCTACCTCACACCTGCCTCATAGGCCATATGGATCCAAAATAGGCTAACACCGTTCAGTCTTCAGCTACAACAGTGATTAGCTACCTCACAAACGATATTTCAACTTATGCCTCCAATCAATTTATTGTCTGTAATAAATAACTGATACCGGTATTAAAATAGGCTAATAATGGCTAGAAACCGCAAAATTTTGCATTTTTGAGGCCAAAGGAAGGCGTCTTTAGGCTAAAAATCGGAATACATTCGAGGAAACAAGCTTTCCTTGATATCACAGACATCACTAACTTTCTCCAATTCCACTTCGTTTGTCACCTACACCCCCATATTTTTTTGGGGGGCCAATATGCGTTGGTACCTGGTCCAAGTTCTGTCTGCTTCCATTTACTTTCTATGCAGTCAGATGCTTAGCTGGAAGAATTTTCGCAATTCATTCATGCATGACGTGATGTAATACAGCCTTGTGTTCATTCTGGATTTATATAGTTCTCTGTGGTTGCGCTGTACTATTTTCAATTTTGGTTGGGGAATTTGTGTTTGAGCTTTAAAGCGTTTAGAATTTTGATTACGGAATTTGCAATTGCGCTTTAAGCGTCTAAAGACTTTGGTTGCGGAATTCGTGTATGCGCTTTAAGCTTAAAAACTTTTGGTTGCGTAATTTGCGCTTGCGCTTTACGATTTGTTTTTTAAACGCCCGGCTCTGGATGTATGCCTACAGAAGCGTTACAGATATTCATAGGTGGGCACAAGTCCGTTAATCGTTAATCCGTTAGTTAATAACATTAATCCGTTAATAACAAAGCTAACTTTTTCACTAACTCGTTAATCTGTTAAAAAGTTTTTTCATGTTAACGGACTAAATTAACTTACGTTAAGTGCTGTTAACGGACTAAACTAACTTCCGTTAAGTTCTGTTAACTTCCGTTAAGGTTTTCATCGTTAATATCTTGCAGCTTCGTAGTGCATTTGAACTTGTTTTTATCTTGAAATTAGATTAGACTGTAAAATATAACTTTCAAAACACAAAAAGACCACCATAGCAATAAATATTTCCTTAAAATCAGCTCAACAGCGTCAATACGTGTTCTGGAAGCGAGTGAATAAAAAGAAATGTAAATTACACGCAAAATGTTAACGGATTAACGGACTTTATTAACTTCCGTTAATTAAAGCTGAAAATAACGGATTAACGTTAACGGAGGTGTGAAGTTTGTTAACGGACTAAGTGGTTAACGAAGCTAACGTTTTGCATTAACTTGCCCATCTATGCAGATATTTCGTTAGAGATTATGACCTGAAACAATACGTGAAACCATTTTTTTAAAAGACCAGCTGTTTTTTTTTAGAGCACAGTCAAGATTTATTTTAGGTCGCAGTCAGTCGCGCAACCAGGGGGAAGGGGCTAAGGGGGCATCAGCCCCCTTTAGCCAAGCCATTTAGAAACTATAACCAAAAAAAGAATAAGCGTTTAAACGTGTTTTGGTCTTGACCTGAAGCATATGGGGCTCAAGGCGCTAGACAATTTAAATCTTTCAATGATTCCTGAATTTTAGCAATTTACTGTAATTATTGATATTGGTTTAAAACGTACAAAATGTGATTTAAATGGCGTTAAAATCGCTATTTTTGCCACAAAATCGCAAAAATCACGCAGCAACTGGGGGCTCTGCCTCCTCTGTGACACGCTTGAGTTGTAACGGTGTGTTCAGCACGGGACCTAAATTAGATAATTTTTGTCCAAAAAACATTTACTTTTGGTTCAAGCCCCTTCTCTCTTAGCAAAACCCTGGTTGCGCTTCTGGTCGCATTCGCTACTGCAGATACATTTTTCAAGCAATTATACGGGGCGTACACGAAATGAGCTAATAAACGCTGCCGTTATAAATGTCTCTTTTTTTAAAGATGAATACAAAATTGCAGCTTTAAAATATCAGTTTTTATGTGCAAAAGTTCAGTCTATTTTATAGTGCCCCCCCATTTTCGGCTAGGGCTCCCTCACTTCGTTTGGTCTGGCGACGGGACTGCTGGTAGCGTGTGGTTATCTCGTTCCTACAGTATTTATAGAAACAAAGACTAAAAATTTAGTCATACGATTAGTAATATGAATGCTTTTTTGCCTTCTGCTGCCTTTACCTTTTTCTGCCTTGAAAAAAAAGTTTTTTAGAATATATTGTTATAAGCGCAAATACTTGTTGTGCCTTGCTATTTGATGGCTTCTCGCAGTAACCCAATGGCTTTTAATCTTCGAATCCCTAGCTTCATTGTAGCATTTTTAAGAGTTCATCAGTGGGTTGTGCATTATGCTTCCATGTAGTTTAGGCACCTACGGTATAAGCAGTAGCGCAACCAGGAGGGCTGGGGGCTACAATCCTCCTGAGCCAAGTCCCTTGAAAACTTTAACCAAAAATACAAGGGTTTAAATCTGTTTTAAGTTGGACCTAAAAAAAAGAAGGGCTGGGCAATTGCTAAGTTTTCCATACCCAAAAGCAGCTCAATAACAAGTCATGCTGTGATACATATACTACAATCAACGGTTATGAGTAATTCTTTTTATTGCGTGGGATGTATCCACCATACGCTTGCTATAGCCTACTTCCCACAAGTCACAGCTTTTGACTTATATTTGCTAATCAAATCTCAGCAAATCATTTCGGGACATGGTTGATTGCAAAACTCTTCCACTTGGTTCATAAAAAGTTGCGAACTTGCGGTGCGGACTTCTAATATTACGAAGTTGCGGACTTGCGGTTGCGGACTTCAACAATTACGAAGTTGCGGACTTGCGGCTGCGGATTCAAGAATCCTGAAACGTCGTCGCGGACTTGCGGTTGCGGACTAAGCTTTTAAACGTGCAATTGCGGTTGCGAATTAAGAAAATTGAAATTCGGTTGCGGATTTGCGGACTGCGGACTTAAAAAAAACTTGCGGTGCCCAGCACTGCTGTTAATAACGTCACAAATCACGCGTGAGGCCTTGTTGTTTCGGTGGCCACGGACAAGCCCGGCGCCAGAGTAGCGTGACTGGGGGGCATAAACAATTTTAGAAGGGACGCAAAAACTTTGTTCCCTCGAATGCGAGAGTGAAGACTACAAAACAAAGGACTTCAATGCGAAGCATGAGCAAATTCCACGGATTCTGGAATGAAGACAAAAAAAAAACAACGAAATCTGCGGAAGAACGGTTTTTGCTCACGGATTCTGGGGTGCTGACCTTGAAATGGAAATCGGTCGGATCGAGATTCTTCGACCGGCCAGTCAAGCCGGTTGAAACACCGGTCAGATTCTTTTTTCTTGCGACTAAAAGACAGCTAGGCGCCAATCCAAATTTATGTACATATTTTACTATAAACAAAACTTTTCATAAAAAAAAAACAACAGTATTAACAAACCACAACTTTTGAAAACACTCGTTGAATGGTTTCAAACTGTGACTAATATGCTGTAACCATTAGGACATGCTCATCCAGGGGCGTATTTAGGTGGGGCATTGTGCCATGCCCCCCCCTTTGGGCCACGGTACAAAGCAAAAAAGTACAAAATAAACGTTAAAATCGCGTAATCAGATTGTAATAAAGCATGCAGGTGGAAGAGGCATACGCTGCCTGGCACTTTAGCACTATTTTAATCAACTTGAGAGTAGAAGAGGCGCAGATTTCAGATTTTTTAGTACATGCTAAAATCTTGCCGCTTTGAAAAGCTTTTTTCAAAATAAATTCCCCTCACTCTACTCTGGACCAAAAAGACATAGCGCTTATTTTTTTTATATCTAACTAGCCGTGGCTTGTTCTGAAGCAGCAGCATTTCAACAAACTGCTGGGGCACATTATATTTCGAATATTTTCTAGCCAATGTCATAACAGTTTAGTGCTTGTGCTCGGCAAATTGCAAGTAGTCTGTCACCAATAGCTAAAAAATTTTAACTTCTTTACTTGGCCTAAGGCTTTATATCATTTGAAAGAATAATTTAGCCTGTGCCCTCCAGTTCTTTTTATGCTTATTTTGTGCACGTTTTTCGCTGCTCAAAATAGGTCTTTCAAACGGAAATTTAACCTAAAAAGGTCTTAAACTTGAGTTATTTTTTGCAAAAAGCGCACAAATTTTTTTTGCGTTTTTTTCTCAGACCCCGTCCGAAGTCACAAATTTCAACACCTCACCCATGGTCCCCCCATTTTTGAAAATTGCATTGAACAGTGAACAAAAACCTTTTGCAAAAAAAAGCAATCAACCGGGCCGGTCAGAAACCGTCGACCGGCCGGTCAACCGGCGTAGATTTTGAAATTTACCGGTCGGGTCGAGAAAGTCCTGACCGGTTCCATTTCTGTGCTGACCTGCATTTGGAGGTCTCAAACCTCAAACTGCACTCCAGTGGCACCGAGCCTGTTACTTTCTTTGGGGCACAATCCTCGCTTGGGGGGCACAGTTCTCGTTTGGTGGGGGCGCACAAACAGTGATTTAAGGGGGGCACGGACCCGGAATGGTCACAGTGGTGTTGGGCCTGGAGTGTGATAAAAAGATCGACTACTTCAGAGCTATAAGAGCGGGGACAGGATCGTACAGAAACTGAATACTGTATGTCACTGTGCTATAACGATAACACCTTAACTTATTTGAGTCGATAGTGATTTTAACTGTTTTTTATTGCCTTTTGTTTGTGTAGAAAATGCAATAAGCAATTTAACTTCCAAGTGTAACTTCCAAGGTTAACTTCTTAAGTAATTTCCAAAGCGCTAGTTTGACCAACCAGCATTTTGAAATCCTTGTTTTTTTGAAAGGAGCCGGCCAACAACCAATTTTGTCTACTATTTAAGCCTGCTAATGCCAACTGCAACCTACAACGATATTTTGAAAGCTTGAATAATTAACTTTCGCAAAAAAAAGTTAAAATTTTACCTTTAGGTGGCGTATTTGAAAGCCATCGTTCTCTTCACTATTTATTTTTTTAAAGTAGCGGCAGCGGTCGTTGTTTTGCATGCAAGTAGCGGCAGCGGCGCTACTTTTTTATTTGAGTAGCGATAAGCGGCAGCGCCGCTGCTTTTTTTGCCAAAAAGTGGCAGCGCAGCGCCGCTACTTTTCAAGTAGCGGGTACCCAGCTCTGGTTTTATAGTACTCTGTCAAAAATCACCCAAGGCCTCTGCATTATGGTTCATAATACAAAATTAGTGTATAACACATATTTTCTGTGATGCCGGCACAATGGTGCAAGGAAAGAGACAGCCCTTTAGCTGAGTACGTTTCTTACATCTTGCAATTAATCCAATCGTATTTTGTGTAAGCAATTTTGTGATCACTTTAAAGCTCATCTTTCCTTATTGAAAAAAGTCAAGGGAACCGCAAAAGATTCATGAACAGAATTTGTCAAATAAATTTGGTTTGTCTTGCTTTAGTGCATTTTTTTGCCGCTACGTTTGCTGAATAGTGCCTGTAGTGGGATATTCTTATCCTACTTCCATTTTACTTGCTGGCAAAACCTGCCCTGTTTTTGGGCAACGAAAATATGGTACTAGACATATCATAAATCCTTCAGCAATTTAAAAGAAACTTGCGGGTGTTAAAGCTAGTTGGCGATACAGAGCAAGTTTTGGGAAAAAGAAAAGTGTTGGGCGTCAAACGCGAGAACCCCCCCCCCCCCCCATATCTAAAGTCACCGAAAGAACGAAAAGTTCTAATTTTAGGTTATTTTTACTACTATGATTATGCGACGTCACTCACAAGTGTCGTAACGAATGGAGCGAATCAAAGCCCGAGCTTAAACGTATTGACTCCAATTTTATTTCGATACGAAAAGCACAACGAAAGCTACGCGTACGTCAAGTTACGTCATGGGTATGACAGATGGGGAAAATGGTTACCTTCAACATTTAGGGCCTTAGAAAACAGGGAAGGACTTAACTTCGTTAGGTAGAGACAAAATTCATGAAATTTCAAATCAATCGCTATCATTTTTTGTTTAGCATTGTTCGAAATCTTGTTTGAGCGCCTGATTGTGTTTGCTACTCTTTCGTCAGGCTGGGCCACCACAACAGGTGGACAGCTTGGCCCCAGTGGGATATGCGTGAGGTGTCCTTCCTAAAGACGCAACGACGCATTCCTAGCTCGGGAATTGAACTCGAAGTCAAAAATCTTTCAATCACTAGCCCAACGCTCTGCTATAACTGAGCAATCGCGATTGTAGTTTTGAGTGAATGCATCTGCTGTAAAATATAAATTGAACCTTTATTGTTGCTTGATTGTAGTCGTCGATTTGTTTAATCACTTTTTCCCTCTCTTTCACTCGTTGTTGAAAATTTTCGATTCTCAGCAATTCCTCGGTTAATTCTTGTATAACAAACCGGGTTTGGATGTTCTTCAGTTGATCTATAACGAGTGCGAAAAATCAAAAATTCGTTGAGCTGTTACAGCCTCAGTTTGAACAGTTATCTAACAAAGCTTATTTTAATTTTTACCCAAGGTCTAACCCAAACTTAAAACTGGAATTGAGATCTAAATATCTATGTAAAACAAAAAATAACTTAACAGCTGATATTGAGCCGAGATGTAAAGCTTTTTCTAATTCTTTAATTCAAAATTTTTCTTTTCATTTTTTTCTTTTTTTTGTAAATGTTTAAGTATCGCGTAAGCTTTTGGCGGAAGTATAGATTTGGCAAATGCGGCTCTTTCAGTTACAAGCTTTTATACTGTTTCTATGTTGCTGTTTATAAACATGTACAATATAGGAGACTTCTAAACTCAATTGTAAAACTTCTAACGTCATGATTTTCTGTTCATTATTTTGATATTGCGCTAATAACTTATTTTTGGCACAATTATTTGTAGCATAGTAAAACCTAAACTTTAGGGGATAACAATATTTAATATGAATAGATAATAAGGGCTTGAAAGAACAAATAACTACAAAAAACACACAAATAAATAACAAAAATTGCAATACAGTAAAAGGACGACTAAAACAAACGATAAGCTTTTTTACAACACCAAGTGGAATATGCAGTATAAGCTTACACTATTATATACAGAAAACATTATGCAATGGCTTAGAATTTTTTTAAAGGTGGTGTTGCATCAAGCTAAAATTGTGTGCATAAGATAAACAAGCATCTTAAACATAGCTTTACCAAATTTTAGCTTTCTACGACTTGTCGTTTTTTGGATATTTCATTTCAGAGTTAGAGAGATTATTCCTACAGTGTTTCCAAGTAAAATTCACGCTTTTCTCAAATTATGTTTAAGGTAACTGTCTTTCACAAATACTGTATTTTGAAAAAGCATAATTGCAAGGCTTCAGCAAAGAGTCACTGGGTCAGTATAGCAAAATAAATAATTTAAGGAAAGTTGAGTAAGAGTCCAAAGCATATAAAACTAAACTTTTAATGGCAACATTGCAGGAGAGATCTTTTTGATTTTGAAATGAAATATCTTAAAAACGATAGGTTGAGAATGCTAAAACTTGGAGAAAATTCTTTCAGTCATATTTCCGGCTGGATGCTCTGCCCCTTTAAAGCCGATTAGTTTCAAAATACATTTACCAACAAAATTCCAGGACCAGTCTACGTACATTGTGTGTAAAATTGTGAGTGTACTAGCGTAACTTTAGATTGTTTTAAAGAAAAATTGGTTAGGCCCAGCGTACCACCTAACCAGTGTGAAATTGCCAGCGCAAAAAAATTGAAAACAGAGTATTAAGGTCAACAATGTCGTCACCAATAATTTAAGTATCAATGTCTTTGTAATCTAAGCTTAAACATTGCATCAGCTTGTATTGATTTTACAATTGCAGCAAACATATTTCGTCTTTGCGGCAACTTTAGTTCTAAAATTCTTATTTGAACAGAAACCTTCGACCAATCTTTTGAAATTAGAGAAAAAATCTAATTAACTGTTTCTTAAACTGTCAATGATAAGTTAGTATGAATATGATGCATGCTTGTAGGGGTACCATATTTTCATTGACCAAAAGGAAAACAGTTCCGAAAAACGAATCCCATTCGACCAAACTTGCAGAAGGTACCGGAAAGCGGACCGACTGAAGACCTTTTTATTTATTTATTTTAGATCACCATTTTCGAAGGGCAAAATCAGCCCAAAAACAAATGGTCTCCAAAAAAAAAAGAAAGGTCTAGGGTTTAGGCAGTTCAGTTGTGTTCGAGGCGGCCGGAGTTGAACGCGAGTTTCGACGGAAGGATATCGTACTTGGTTGGTTAGGTCTTCGACTCCTGCGAGCATCAAAAACGAGGACATTTGGCTACTGTTTGGGTGTCTTGGAGGACACTTCATTTTAACCGGAAAAAGAGGACAAATCCTCTTAAAAGAGGACGTATGGTAGCCCTACATATTTGTATATAATGAAAAAAATCTAGCAAATTTCAGGCATTTAAGGTGCTGTAAGTGCGACTAATGATTTGAACTGACATTCCAATGAGCATAAATCAAAAACAAAAGTCACTTCATTTGTAATGTGTCTCGCTTAGTTTTGGCTTTAATTCACCAATATTCTTTGCGTAATTTCAACCAGGTTTGCAGAGGAACAGCTGTCGAAAACCAATTGGTAGCAAAAACAGCTTTTATTCCAAGATCGCAAGATAGGTAGAGGCCTTAGGAATGTGCAAAGTGTGCACAGGGGCCCCCCACTTCTGGGGGCCCCCCATTTGACTTATCGCGCGCAGAAAAAATTTGATTTTGAAAAACTATAACAAATTATGACAAAAAGTTATGCACTTGTTTTAAGTGTCATTACATACGTACTCCCTCCCTCAAGATGCACTTGTTTCAAGTGTTACTACACATATCCCCCTTTCCCAGACAATATTAGCTTTAACTTTGAAGTCAGATTTAGTAAACAAATAATTAAAATTTACTGGTAAAGTCAACTTACTACACTTTGTTCTTGCTTGTGCTGTTAGGCTACGCAGGTCATAGGCGTAGCCAGGGGGCCCAGCCACCCCCCTCCCCCCCCCCCCCCCCCCCCCGATTGAAATGCTACCAAAGATAAAAATGTCACAAAAAAGACTGTTGTTTATTCAGTTTCAGTTTCTTTTAGCATCTTCGTGTACAACAGTACACTCGTACAGCAGTAATTAACAATTATATTGAGCCAGGGGGCCCGGGCCCCCTCAAATTAATTTTTGCCAACGAATTTAAATGGCCCCCTACAATAATAATTAAATGAGCCCCCAACAATAATTTTGATCCAGGGTGCCCCTTAATTTTAAATTTTGCCAACCAATTTAAATGGGCCCCCTACAAGAATATTTAAATGGCCCTCAATTTAAATGGGCTCCCAACAATAATATTGTTTTGGGGGACCAGGGCCCCGTCAATTTAATGTTTGCCAACCAATTTAAACGTATAACCCGAGAGAAATTAAGCGCTTCTATCCTAAAGGTTGCTAACTGAGGCCCTCATCTAACCTTTTTATGAATGTAATGCAATAATCAGCAGGGACGGATTTAACACATGGCACAGTGCCAGGGGCCCCGCATTCAGATAAGACTTTTTTTAGTCTTCACCTGTATTTGGCAGGAAAAATATTGCGAAAATCTCAAAGTGCCAGGGGCCCAACTCAATGTAAATCCGACTCGGGCAATAACATGGTTTGTAGGCGTAACTATCTAGAGAACATTTTTCCATTACAATTCACCTCCACCTTGCCAGTTTTCATGCAACAAAATACTTTTGAAAAAAATTATCTACAGTAAGGAAAATGCTCATTGAACAGGTTTTTGAACTGATAGAGCCTGGGCCCCCTGGCCGTATATGTTTTCCTATAACTGGCTGTTTTCAAGACAAAACAATAATCTATAAAGAAAATAATCGACTGGATTGTTATTTACTGCTAAAATATTACAGGAGGCAATGTACTTTACTTCCCCCTACCAGGGCGAAATTACTAACAAAATTTAACCACAAAATGCAAGATTTTAAACGTGTTGAAAAGGAGGACTGAACAACTTAATTTTTTCATTTGGCTTTCAAATTTTAAAAATCTAGTACTTTTAAATGGCTCTGAATACGTGCGAAATGTGATCCAATGGTATTAAAATAGTTTTTTTTTCCGAAAAATTACAAAAAATTGCCCAGCGGCTGGGGGCTTAGCCCTAGACCCCCACAGCCTCCAGCGGCTGGAAGCTCCGTCTGTAATACGTTTGAATTACAGTACACTTCTTTACTCAAGCACGTCTCCCAATTTAGACATTTTCGCATTTTAACTAAGCTATTGGTTTAAGCACTCTCCTTGAACGAGTTTCTAGTTACATGCCAACACCAGGCCACAACTTCTGATTTTCCATTCTGCTATATCTTTGCCCCAACAAAAAATTCCTCTTTCAAAGTTTCTGATGACGTTATGGCATGTGATTTGTGGTTTGGGCTCCCCCCAATCAAAAATCCTGGTTACGCCTATGACTCAGGTAGTCATTTTTCTACTTGTTTTTTTTCAACTGTTTTCAGCAACTGGCAGTAATAGGTTTTTGACTAACGTATGCTGTACATCATACGCTAAGCAGCATAAAACATTCAAATATTATTGCTAAGTACTTAAGCATATTCTGTAACAACTCTAGAATACTGAAAGTAATTGCTGAAAGTTTACGTTAATTTTCTGCTATTAATTGAGTTGATATGCTAGATGAGAGGAACTTATAAACAAACATTTGATTTAATTAGGGCTGCAATAGCACTGGTCTACTGGTCTTATTATTTGTGAAATGCATTGTTGCGCTTACTTGCATGTGCAGATAAATCATGGTAAAGTGGTGTGTAAAGAAAAGGCCCATTTAATTTGCACATGGGCCCCCCTTTCCTAAAACCATCACTGAGCAAGATAAAACCGAACATGACATGCCTGTCAAAACGTTAATTTCAAGTGGTTATTCTGAGTGGGTTATGCGGATACCGGGATACGACAGTGCAAAACGAATAAATCTGATAGATGCGCGCGAACCACTTTTTCTGCCACGCTTAACTACACTTACTGGTATTGGTCGCTTTTGCTCACGTATGAACAAAATACTATGATGGACAATATAGTGGGATATGCTAATATGCAGTGCACAGTCAGTTTTTTCGTGAGTTCGAAGTTGGCAACTCCGCAACCAATTTTCAATTTTCTTAATTCGCAACCGCAAGTCGGCAATTGCACGTTGAAAAGTTTTAGTCCTCTACCGCAAGTTTACAACGACATTTCAGGACTGCTGAGTCCGCAACTGCAAGTCCGCAACTTTGTAAATCTTCAAGTCAGAGTAAAATATTGCACGCCTCTACCGTAAATTTTTACTTTGCTGCGAAGAGATTCGAACCCTTGGAAATGGTTTATAGGATATTTTGAACGTAATTTAGTATGCAAATCAGTTTTTCTTACAGCTACCTTATTAAGAGGCAAAGAACTGCTCAGACTGACCTAAATTTCTGTTTTGCGTTTGTTGCACATCCTGTTTGTAACGTTTATGTGTTCAAGTCAAATCAGTTAGCAGTTGAGTCTTATCGATGTAATGTCAATTATTTTTGTTTTTTTTTAAGCTGATAAGCTGAGTAAGTTGCTAAATTTGAAAACTGCAATATTGGAAATTTTCAAGAGCAAACCACGGTATTGCCACAATACCGTACTGCACTGTCGGCTGCTGTCCACACTGTGATACTTTTTTTCCGTCACCGTTACAGTCGTTTGGGCGAAACAATTTAAAACCGCTCGCTTGTTTGTTCGATCGCTCGCTCGCTGTTATATTGTTGTATCTTGACCGCCCAATAAAGAACGACTGATCTACCCGCTTGGTAGAGAATTGGGCAGGAATTAAAAAGCCGAATTAAGATCTGAGTTCTGAGCGCGTTTCGCTGTTAGCTAATCATTTGGGTGGCATCCGGAGTGCACCCAAACCACTCGATTAAGACGGCTGCGCAACAGTCCGCAACCACGTAATTCTTTAAGTACGCAAATGCAAGTTTCCAACTGCGAAATTTTTTTAAAATCCGAACCGCAAATCCGCAAGTTGAAAAAGTCTATGCGGCAAACACGTCAAAAAAAGATAACAATTAAGAAATTATATATAGGCTGCATATTTGAATGCACAGAGACTTTTTTTCTTACCTATTCGAGCAGAAAGTTGACACTTGACATCAATCAGCCTAGAACATTTTTTTTGTAAAAGTACAGCGTTTTCGTGTCGGCCTACGTACATGCGAAACTGCTCAGCAGTAGAAGAATCAATCTCTCAACTTATTGTGCTAAAATTTGACACTATTAGCCGTCGCGCAACCTACAAAACTATTACCACGTTACCAGCAAATCCACAGGTTTTCGCGGCACACCTGGCACCATATTGACAAACACTAGCGCCAGCGACACAAATTGAAAATCGCTATTTTCGATCTATGTTTTTGCGTTATTTTCAACGTAACAGAACCACAGAAGGTAGCTAAAGAAGGGCTGAAAGTCCTGCTTCTACTTCTCTTCTCTACATCGTCTACTCCAATCGCTTCGGTTTTAATAATACAGGGTGACCCAAAAAAAACGGGCCCCAGCTTTAATTAGGCCCCGTTTCTTAGTGTTTGGTCCAAATGAAATGAAACTTTGGTCATAACTAGTTTATTATACTCAAAACATCACATCAAAACACTAGGGTCTTTGGCCTTTTTTTCTCCGTTCTACAGCATGTGTTCTAGATGGCCTCCATTTAGCTCCGTGCATTTCTTGAGGCACAGCACAAAGTTGTCCATGACGTTCTTACAGACTGAATTGGTAATGGCTCTCATCTCCTCCCTGATGGCTTCCTTGAGTTCCGTGATGGTTCTGGGTTTCCCTGCCTACACTCTGTCCTTAAAATAGCCCCAAAGAAAAAAATCTGGGGGGCTTAGGTCCGGGCTATAGGGTGCCCACTCCAAATCAGTCTTGAGACTGATCACTCGGCCTCCAAAGTTCTCTTTCAGCCAATTTCGTGAGAGGTTTGAGGTGTGAGAATTTGCTCCGTCTTGCTTGAACCAGACCTTGCTCATGGGCGACGGGAAGAAGGTCTGGAGCTCATTCTTGAAGGTTTTGAGGACCTCCACATATCGCTCCTTGGTGACTGTCACTGCTGCGCCAGATTCTTCGATGAAGATTGGTCTGATGATGCCTCTAGCCGAGATTGCAGCCCACACCGTGCACTTAGGAGAGTGCAGGGGATTGGTGGCTTGCACGCTCCCCCTGCACTCTCCCAATCCCCTGCACTCTCCTAAGTGCACGGTGTGGGCTGCAATCTCGGCTAGAGGCATCATCAGACCAATCTTCATCGAAGAATCTGGCGCAGCAGTGACAGTCACCAAGGAGCGATATGTGGAGGTCCTCAAAACCTTCAAGAATGAGCTCCAGACCTTCTTCCCGTCGCCCATGAGCAAGGTCTGGTTCAAGCAAGACGGAGCAAATTCTCACACCTCAAACCTCTCACGAAATTGGCTGAAAGAGAACTTTGGAGGCCGAGTGATCAGTCTCAAGACTGATTTGGAGTGGGCACCCTATAGCCCGGACCTAAGCCCCCAGATTTTTTTCTTTGGGGCTATTTTAAGGACAGAGTGTAGGCAGGGAAACCCAGAACCATCACGGAACTCAAGGAAGCCATCAGGGAGGAGATGAGAGCCATTACCAATTCAGTCTGTAAGAACGTCATGGACAACTTTGTGCTGTGCCTCAAGAAATGCACGGAGCTAAATGGAGGCCATCTAGAACACATGCTGTAGAACGGAGAAAAAAAGGCCAAAGACCCTAGTGTTTTGATGTGATGTTTTGAGTATAATAAACTAGTTATGACCAAAGTTTCATTTCATTTGGACCAAACACTAAGAAACGGGGCCTAATTAAAGCTGGGGCCCGTTTTTTTTGGGTCACCCTGTATAACTCAATGCTGTTAGCTTTCACAATGTATATCGCGCTGGACAACGCCCTTAGACAATAAAACTGTATACGTGGAGTAGCGCGGAAAGGGCTCAGAAATTTAATGCCGAACATTAATAATGGAGTTTTTTCAATGACTCTAAAAATGAGGGAAATTCTTCTAAGTGGCATTAAAATCATGAGCGTTAACTCTGGATAAGCAAAACGTCCAGCGAACAACTGAACAGCCTTTAAGGAGCAATTACATCACTTTCGTAAAAAATATCTGTTGATTCATATTTATATGTTTAACAATATTTCTACTTATGCTTCAAATCGATTATTTTCCTTTAAGGTCAGAATCACACGATCAAGTTTTTTTGCACAATTTTTTTACATCAATGTTTTTTTGAGCTATCACATCTAGACGCAATTTTCTTGCTCAGCTTTTTGCCAGACGGAAGCGTCTGGGTTTTTTAGCAAACAAATTGCCGAAGCCAGAGGTGCCGTAACCCGGAGGGGATGGGGGGATATACCCAGTCAATAATTTGACTGTATCCTCCCCGATAGTTTGAGCATGGTCTACATCTGCATCCCCCCCCCCACTAATTTGACTCTGGTGTGCATCTGAGCGTAGGTGTCCACTTGAATTTCGGGGAAAAAGTGTTCCATTTTTAGAAAAGACCTTTTTTTGTGGTCTTTACCTGAATTTGGGGAAAAAGTGTTCCATTTTTGGGGAAAGACCTTTTTTTGGTCTTCATTTAATTTGCTCACCTGAACAAAATCGTGATCGAGGTTTATCCCCCTATATTGAAAATTGGGCAAAATTGGGGTAAAATTGCAAATTATCCCCCCAATGCTCAACAAAGATCGACACCCCTGGCCGAAGCTATTTTTTGCTGTTAAAGCATTTTTACGCAGTAAGAAATTTCTTTGAAATTTGCCGCGACGATAGTAATACTATAACACTTTCTCGACTCATTGGAACGATCGACGCTCGCGTTGCGTGTTACTCTGTTTTTACTCGGCCATTTTCCAACTAACGAGTGCGAAATTTTAAACTTTTGCTTATAACTCGAGAACGGTTGGGTCTAGCTGCATGAAGTTTTGACAGCAGTTTGAGATTAATGAGTTGTATGTTTGTACACTTTTTCGAGGCAATAGGTCACGTGACTTCGGTTTTAGAACCCAAAAACCACCCCGCAAGTTTGGCGTAAAAAGCGGTCTCAGTCAAAAACGGCTTTAGTACGGCAAAAAATATTTCATTGGGTTATATGTCTCAAGATACCCTTTCATCCCAACCAACCCACTTTTGGCCGTGATGAGGTTTATTTCTTTTTTTTTTCCTTTTTTTCCTGTTTTTTCTTCCTAAATTTTGTACGCTCTTCTTCTCCTAAACCACAAAACATCGAAATCTAATTTTTGTGTAAAGTTGTTGAGCTGCAAATGCAATTTTTTCTCCCGAAATTTTTCGGGGCAACTTCACCGGAAACCCCCCCAAAATAGAGCCCCAAAAAATTAATTTTTTGAACGGCTCAAGCTAGAGTTTTACTTTTTTTGATATCAGCAGATATTTAGCAGACAAATATTTTGACATAGTTTGGGGGTGCCAACCCCCCGGGGACCCCCCCAAATGGACCCCTAAAAAATCAATTTTTTCTATGGCTCAAGCTAGGGTGCCAGTATTTTATGATATCAGCAGATACTTAACAGACAAATATTTTGACATAGTTTGGGGGTGCCAACCCCCCGGGGACCCCCCCAAATGGACCCCCCAAAAATCAATTTTTTGAACGGCTCAACTTAGAGTGCCAGTGTTTTATGATATCAGCAGATATTTAACCGCCAAATATTTTGACATAGTTTGGGGGTGCCACGTTACCCCTTCGGGGACTTCCCCAAATGGACCCCACAAAACCAATTTTTTGAATAGCTCAACTCAGAGTGCCAGTGTTTTATGATATCAGTAGATATTTAACAGACAAATATTTTAAAATAGTTTGGGGGTGCCACCCCCCCAAGGACCCCCCAAATGGACCCTCCAACATCAATTTTTGAACGGCTCAAGCTTGGGTGCCAGTGTTTTATGATATCAGGAGATATTTAACTGACAAATATTTTGCCTCCACTTTTTGGGAGGTTCCATAATCAGATATTTTTGAATAATTGCTGATTTTATGGTAGACAAAAAGTACTTTTGAGCGTCACAGCATTAGCTATGCATCGGTCGTTCACTGGGTTTGCTGGCAAACTCCCATCTAGTTGTTATTTCTCGTTTGCCAAAATGATACGAGCACGTTCACAAAAGCGAAAAGCTGCAGTTGCAGTAATAAATAGCTATTTGAGTTCTGCCGCAAATTGCATGATTTTTTTTTCGACCTGCAATGAAATGAAATAGATATATGAAAATGGCAAAATAACTTTGCTTGTGTGGAACTCTTAAGCGTATACCGTAGCATTTTTATGCTATGTTATCTATCACCAATAAATTTGCATAACATTGCATGACTAGTCAAGTAATATTAAACCAGGTATGTTCTTTCCCGTACTTGCAGTTTTGAATGTCAGGGTAACTTGAAACTTCATTATTTTCAAATAGGAATAAGAGCGTTTTTGCTTGGTTTCTTATAAAATCAGAAATAGCTAAAAATTAGCTGATGAAATTTATCTTAACTGCTTAAAAATGCTTAACTGCTTAACTTCAACAGGCTCTTTTGTCAGTGAACGTGTCAAAATTTTAACCAAAAAAAATATTATCATCATCACAAATTTGGCACTAGCAAAAAGCTCGGCCGAAAACTTTTTTGCGATTAGAAGGAAATTTTCAACATCTTGATTAAACCAGATCACACATTGAATACTTATTGCAACCTTGTGCAGAAGTTTGAGTAGCAAAACTTCATTCAAACATGTATAAAATTGCTCATAACGTTTCATTGGTTCTCAAATATCCAGAAAAATGAAGAAAAAAAACTTGTGTTTGCTTTAAAAAAAGAATTTTTTATCAAATACAATTTTGCCAAATTTTGACTTAACCCAAAATTTTGACTTTATAGATATGTTCATTTTCACAAAGAATATGTTCATTTTGACTTTATTTTGACTTATAAAATCTACCTAAACTGACTCCAGACACAGAGCACCCGAAACCAATGTTGATATACGTTTGATGATATAACAAAGCCCTGAAAAAATTTTGACTTTATTGACTTTTGCGGGCCCTAGTTATAATACGTCATTGTCAATTAAATCAAAAGCGGCAAAATTTCTTACGACACTTTTGCTTGAAAATTGTGAAGCATTCGTTTTTAGCGTTGACTTCGGCGATATTTTTTGTATTCTGCGGCTCAATATTTTCAAAGTCACGGCTAAAAGATAAGTTTTCTTCGTTGAGAACGGCGGCTTTTAGAAAACTTGCTGGCAAAATAGAGCTCGGTTCTATTTCTCCGCAAGAACTCAGCAAGACTTTCTAGACACTGATTTTCATTCTCACACGACTGTGCAATAAAATTGCCGACAGGTGCCCGCAATACTGAGTCATAAACTTGCGCGACCTTTGACACGATTGATCCAAGAAAATTGAGCAAAAAACTTGATCGTGTGATTCCGGCCTAAGATTTTGAAATAAATAAATTGAGCAGCTTTATGACACAACGTTCTGGTTAAGCTGAGTTTTGTTTGTGACGCAATAATTGGTTCAAAGAAGGGTGGTGATGTCCAAATTCTAATAAAGACTAAAACGAAAAATTAAAAATGCGAAGAAAGACGCAAACCGGCTTGTTGGTCTAGCAGTAACACGATCGTCTCTGGAACAAGTGGTCTGAGGTTCACATCTCGGGCCGGTCAAATTGGACACAGTGTTGCTAACGGCTCACCACCGGTGCCACAACGCGGATGTGGGTCCCGCAAACTCGTTACACGCTTGTGCGTAATACAGGGAGTATAATGAAAGACCTAATTTGAAGAGTGGCGCAGAAAATTGCTTGCGAGAAATAGCACAGGTGGTTCTCGATCAAGGACTGAACCACTTTTAGTAAAATAACAGAAACAAATATAACAGCGATTTTGCTGAATACCGGTTTTTGTTATTGCTGACTATCGTGTAGAGAGCGAATTTTAGATAGAGAGAATGTTTGGAAAATCTCGCTAAAATGACACAGAAGCACAATAAACTACCTACTTTTTAACGACAACTAAAAAATTCGTAAAAATACAATAAACTTTCCCTTCAACTTAGTTAAAATTATGTTTTATGAGGATTATTAGTTTTTATTGCAAGTTTTATTTTAGATTTTTACAAAGAACATTATTGGATTTTTTCGTTTGGTGCTAAAACTGAACAAGAAATTCAGCCAAAAAACTACTTTAAATTAAAAATCGTATGCACCATCGTGAATTAACAAAACTTTTGGGGAAATATTTGGACAAATGGCCGGCAATTTGCTAAAATGGTTATTGGATATAATGTAATTAAAGAATAACTTCTCTGAACATGCAAAATCACTATAATTATGTTGATGTAATAAGTTCAACAGTGTAAAAAATAAAAATTGATGACCCGCTGATCAAACTTAATGTACGTTGGTGCATATTTAGAGCTTTGTATGTTTATTGCGCAATTAATTAAACAATAGCTTGCAGGTATCGGCCCCAGAACCTGCTGAGGAGTTTGCAACGTTTTCTTATGCTCTCTTGGTGATTTCCCTGGCTTAATAAAAATTCTTAAATATTTTACGACCCCTTCTTTAGGAAAATATCTGCCTGCCTCGCTAACAACTTTTCTAGTTGCGGGGCTGTAACTACAGTAAGTTCAAGGTTGTATTGAAAGCCTAATTATTACATAAGAAGTCGTAAAATCATCGTTTTGCACTGTTAAAATGCGACGTTTTTAAAAAAAAGAATTTGAACCCAAATAGATTTTAACTTAGTTATATTAGCAAAAACATCTCAAACAATTTCTGAACTGGGGGTTTCGTCCAGACCGCCAATTTTCCTCCTGCCCATTTCCGTTTCGTGCTTGGTGAACACCTTGCCAAACTTTATCGTAATTCACTAATTAAAATGGCTATTCAAAAAATCCTTTGCTCCTAACTCTCATCTTATTCGAAATGCCGTCTTCTATAATTTACTTAAGACATATAGTCACTACATGTTAGTTTTAGTGACTATGCTTAAGAAGCGATATACATACGTAATAATAGAATAAATTATAGTTATCGTTCAAGTCCTTTCTTGGCGAAATCCTGGCTGCAAGACTGCAATCTTGGTCGTAAAAATGGCGCTATTTTAGCTCTCTTGGCGACGCTGCCGACAAGCACAAAAATACAAGATTAATCCAATTTTGTACGAAAGGTGACGATGTGAATACCTATGAAAAGAACTAATAAACCAAAGTATATTACCTATTAACACGTGCTATAAAGTGCTTTTGTCTAAAAATGCATCCAAATCTTTTTTCAAGCCGAGTGATGAAATAAAACTAATGGTGAACTGTGAAGAGTAGACAGCATAGCATTAAAATTCTAACACACATTGGGCTTGCCTACTGGCAGGCGCGTAGCCAGAAATTCGCAATTAAGGGGTATTTTGGGGGTCTTGGGGCGAAGCCCCCAGCTGCTGGAGGCTGGGGGTCTGGGGCAAAGCCCCCAGCCGCCGGAGGCACGGGTTCTGGGGGCGGAGCCCCCAGCGCTGGAAAATTTTGCATTTTTTTGCAAAAATAACCTAATTTTAAAGCTATTCTAATAAAAAATAATGCTTTAAAACGTGGCATAAAAATTGGCAGCGTAACATGATTCAAGTGGTTGCATTAATGGACTATGTGGGAAGTGGCTAATGAAAACATTGCAGTTCTCTTGTTTACGTGCTGGTAAATCAATAAAATCCTATTATTCAATAAAACTCACTCGGAGTAATCTATTTCGTCTATATTTTATAAAGTAAAATAATTGAGGGGGGAGCTAATCAAAAGATATTTGCGAGAAATAATTGGTAATTAAGTAACATTGAATAGCCCCCCCCTTATTCCTGAGTTTATGATATATTCGTTGATAAAACCTATGTTTGGCGTTTTTACACTAGCGATCAAAATTGATTGTTTAGCATTTTTTAAAGTTTTCATTGATTTGTGACTTTAATTTTTGACAAATTAGCCCCCTCATGAATATATGTTTCAAAAGATGCTTTAAATCACTTTTAGTCAATTCCAGCGCAAAAAGCAGTCTCAGAAGAGCTAAAAACGTGGTATTTTCCTAATTCTGCATTTTGGTTGACAAGCCAATGTGGGAGGACTACAGCCCCCTCGCCCCCCCCCCCCCCCCCCCCCCCCCATGGCTACGCTAGTGCGTATCGGTAGTTAGTTTTTCTCACTGTATACTCCCGTCATTTTGCAAAAGGGAACATGTTTAATTTTTCAATTTTAGCTTTTCAAGATAATCCAGTTTTTGTGCGACTTTGTTGTCGAACTATGACGTAAGAAATACCGTGTGAAGTTAGTCTTCAAATTTTAAGCCTATTATGGCATAAGGAAAAATCACAATGTTCCCTTTTGGTAAATTAAAAACCGTTTTTCAGTTGAAAAACATTATGTTCTTTTTTGCCAAATTTAAAAACGCATTGTAGAGTAAATAAACCATGCGCTAGTTTGTTTAAATTGCCAAGAAATCTTCTAATAACCAAAAATTTAACGGCGTAACATCTCTTCAAAGTTAAAACCTGAAAATCAAGCTTAATTTGAATGAAATTGCGTTGGATAGAAGTTATTTGATGTCTAATTAACTATTCTGCTTATGTTTAAAGAAAAATTTTACAAAAATTACAGTTGATGATCAATTTCAATTCACTTTTTTTTCGGCTTCTCATCATTTATTAGGAGTTTGCAACTATTATGGCCGACAACATGTACCGAAGTTGATACCAAAGTGAACACAGCAGAATAAAATTTTTACTAAAAAAAAACTGCAAGGATTTTTCGGAGCGCATTGACTGAAGCCAGAGATTGAATAAGATGAAATAACGGAACCCGCAGTCGTCTTAAAATGAGCATCTTCGTGGCTTGAAAACCAGTAAATTTTCTTGCAGCTTCTTTTCAATGCATTCATAAAGATAGAAAGGAACAAAAAACTGTTTTAATGTTCAACACGGTCGACTTTTTTAGGTGTTATAATGCATATTTTCCAATTCCTATTTGACTGTTCTTGTTGGGACTTCACACGCGCGCACGCGTAGGACCTTGGTTTATATACACTATAGGCCATTTTGATAGATGAGCAATTGAGATTCTTAACTTATTTGATTTGCTTAAAACTTAAAAACCGTTAAACCAGTAGGCTAATTTTTGGACACAACATGGTAATGAATAAAAGCATCACGTATGCCAATTCCGGGGACCATTAGTCACCTAATTGGGGTTTAAGAAATCAAAATTTGGATGAAAACGGCCAGTTTTTTGTCGAAAATTTATTAATTCGCTTTTCTCTCGAAAACGGCTGAACGTGGTAAGCTGAAATTTAGACACACCATGGGGCAAATAGACTTCATACTTCAGTAAATAAAGCATTGATACTGTACGTCCAATTTTAGAGGCCAAAAATTGTCAAAACGTGTTCAAGATTGAACCAGTATATCTCGGTAAGTTCCGATATTGAAGAAAAAATTTTGTGGTGTTCGAACACGTTATCAACCACATTTTTTATGGTTACATTCATTTACCCCGATTGACTTGGATACTATTTTTCCTTTTTTTTTTCCGTTTTCTTCCCAACTTACCTACTTTTAAACTGCTAAACGCAGAAAATTCAAACTTTAAGGCATTGTAGGTGTTAGGAAAGACAAGTTCCTGTCTGAAATCGGGAAGCCACAATGGGGGATTCCCCCCTAAATGGGTCCTCGAAAATTTAAAATTTTTGAGGCATTGGAGCTGGATAGATTAAATTTTCAGAATGGGTTTATATTAGAAATAAACTAAACATAGCAAGAATTGGGGCGACACAATCGGGTTATCCCTTAAAAGGGGCCCTACCAAATTAAATATTTTTAACCACTCAAGCTAGACACAGTCATGAAATTTCAGGATAGGTATAAATATAAAAAAAAGTTATAACATAACAAAATTTGGGAATACCAAAATGGGGGTCTCACTCAAACGTGTCCTTCAAATTTCAAAAATTTTAACCACTTAAAGTAGATACGTGATATTTTTAGGATTAAAACAAATAAAAAATGTAAACTTTGGCAAAATTTGGAGGTACCATAGTGGACGGTCCTCCCCAAACAAGTACTCCAAAATTTAAACTTTTTAGCCACTCATGATTGACACTTGAAATTTTCAGGATAAGCAAGTATAAAGGGAGGTTATGATATGACAAAACTTGGGGTTATCTCAATAGGGGGTCCTCTCAAACGAGTCTTCAAAAATTCAAAATTTTTATCCGCTAGAACCAAAAAGCTGAAATTTTCAGGTCAGGTGATTATGAAGGATGGAGAATGGAAAAAGTTTTGCATACCACGTTATAGAGTCCTCCCCCAAATGGGCCTCTAAAACTTTGAAATTTTTTAGCAGTCAAGTTAGAAAAATGACATTTTTTATGGATAAGTTTGATGAAAGATAAAGCATGACAAAATTTAGAAGTTCGACCTTGAAGAATTTCCCCTGAAAGAAATGTGTTTGTTTATCACGCTATAGACAAACAAAATTTTCAGAATAGGTGAGTATAAAAGAGATGTAAACTATCAAAAAAAATGGAGATGTCACGACAGTGGAACACCCCAAACAAGTTCTTTAAAATGTGAATTTTTTAGTATTTGAGGTAAGCAAATAAAATTTTAAGGATAGGTTGATGTAACTAGATATAAATGGTTTATGACCATTTTGGAGGATTAAGGAAGATTGAGTTGATCCACCAAATGGGCCCTCCAAAATTTTAAAATATTTTTTACCGCTTAAACTAGACTCAGCATTATTATTAAATGACAAGAATTCGATTTATATTTGTGAATTTCGCCTGTGTTCTTAACTTATATCTTTTTCCATCGAGATTATTCAGACAGACATTGTTCTGATTTTGTTTTTAAAATTTGAGCTGATTGTCCATCGTTCTTTTAAAAAAATGCCCCGACATGCTATTTGTGAATTGTGGATCTAGGATTGGGTTCTAGGAAAATATCGCATGTCAAATTTCTGGTCAAGTATTTCAGTTACAAAATCCGAATTAAGTTACAAAATATTATTGGTAGTTTTGCTGTTGTTGATCAAAAAAATTTGTTGCTACTTGCAGTGCTACCGACATCAAAAAACGCATTTCCACACCCTTTGTTCTAGCTTTGTTTTGCTAAGATGTAACTGGCGATGTTGGATCACTTCCATGCATAAGTTTGTCTTGAAAGTTTGTTTGTTAATAAGCTTACTAGGGTTGTTCAAAACAAACTTTTTTTCAAATTTAATCCATCACTCCCACAAATTATTAGGCTGGTGATGGAAACTCCACATACCAAATTTTAGCTCATTCGGTTCACAGGGAGAGGAGGGCATGCAATTTGAAATTTTCGTCGAAAAATATGGATTTTTTGTCCGTTTTAGCATTAATTTTTTCAGTCAAAATACCGCGTATCTAAACTTTTTTTCATTTAATATTGCTCAAATCACATATTAGACCCAGTCTTAACCAGTTTCGAGTCATCTAGTGTTTATTTTATATATTCATTAACAAAAAACTCTCCCGTTTTTTCGCTATATTGACTAAAATATGTTAAGGTGCTTATGCTATCTTGACTGCTTTCTAACACCAATACTGCCCAACAAACCACTACATAAAATGAGAAAAACTCCGATTTCTACCTAGAAACTCATCTAACGTCCTTCTTCAAGTCCAGGCGATGACATACACCGAGTTTTTGAAACTATGTTTGGCAAGTTCAACCCGTAAGAAATATGATTTATCATTACAATCACAACTGGTATAATGTGAGTCAACAACTAGCAGTTGATGAAGTTTCAAACATTATCTTCTCGCCGTCCAGCATTTCTGTGCTGGTTGTTTCAATTCTTAGCAAGAACAACTTCATGATCGTCCCATGTTTTGACTTTTTGATTTTTCAAGGTACTGTAAAATAGTAAATAGGTGAAAGTTTGAATGATTCATTGCGAAATGTTAGAAAGTTTCGGGTCTAGGCTAGCCGTTTTTTTAGGTAACTATTAACAATGCTTAAATTCTAACCTGGGTTGTTCCCGTAAATAAGGCTAGCCAGGTATGTTTCGTCTATGCTGTTGTTGTTGCGCATGTGTATCCTCCTGCAACCAGACAGCGTCAGACGCTAACTGTAGGACAATCCGCACCTGCTTAGAAGATCCCAATGTTCTTGTGGATTAAAAGAACTCTAATTCATTGACTTCCTGTGGATTTCTTCGAATTCTAGTCCACTGAATTTTCTGCTTGTTCGAAGCCACCAAGCAGAGATAATCATCGTAAAGCGTCTTATCCAAAGACCAACAGCGTGACCAGGGTGCGAGTTGAATTTAGATCATGCGATCAGGGTCGTCGTAAAAACGACGTCTTTACCCGTTCGGCCACGCTGCCGACATAATGTTTTCGATGCATCGACCAACCATCACGTATACACGATACGGTTTTGGTTTAGGGCATTCATCTTCTTGTACCAATCAAGCTTTAGACGAACTCAATAACAATAGTAGTTAGAGCCCTCTCATATGCAAGGTTGGCCATAAGTCGCTCACCAAAAAAACGTGTGGAGTGTGATGTAAAACAATGTCAAATCGAGAAAGGAACACGTATTTTGTGCACTTTGTTATGGTATAAACTGTATGTTCTTTTCTATAGCAGTGAAGCAGTGCATGTACGATTCAGTTAAATTAATTAATTCATCAAAAAGTTGGTGTACTGTTTTGAATGCTTTGGTGTACGAGTTATGGCTCACCCTATATTTAGCACATCATAGACAAAAGCATTAAAAACCCTTCTGCTTTACTCTTATAACTCAGCGAGATCTTTGTAGGTTAACTCCTAAAACGATTGTACAGCTTAGGGTGAAACAGAATGAAGGGTTTTCAATGTTTTATCTGTGGTATGCTAAGTATATGTTTTTACAACCAATTTCATCATCCCAATAACCAACCTCTCGTGGTCTTCTCGTTCAAACAATGCAAGACAACAGAGTGGTAGTAGTGTTTCTCAGATGTGTGGCTCTCAGGGATTTTATACCGAACAATCTTAATTTGCCCAACAGTTTATAGTCTTTTGGTTGCAAACATTTCAAGTCACAAATATTGGTGAATGCTCTGTTGGCTTCAAAGGCTACTTTTTGGACGCAAAATACAATAGCACTAATAATGTGTTCAGGAACAAATAATGCATTTGCCCATTCAAAATGGGTATGCGGCAAGGTCGTGCAATGTTGTTTCAGGATCGTGCGAGTGTAGTAAGAGATTAGAGTCACCATCTAATCAAACAGCAGTTTTATTTTTGTGGAAAAACACCGTTACCACTTATTTATAAGGCGTTAGTTGTAACCACAAGAAAATAGAAGGTTGTTTGCTAAGCTAGTTTTGCTATTATACAATACCGCGAAATCAGTAGCACTAAAACGACGTACAAACCTGTGTTTCCTGCACTTTTGCTGAACCAAATCACTGTATATAATCGGTTAAATTAGGTGATAATTTTGCGTGTGGTCTTGAGACTTAGCAACATTTCGCTACGAATCATTCAAACTTTCACCTATTTACTATTTTGCAGTACCTTGAAAAATCAAAAAGTCAAAACATGGGACGATCATGAAGTTGTTCTTGCTAAGAATTGAAACAACCAGCACAGAAATGCTGGACGGCGAGAAGATAATGTTTGAAACTTCATCAACTGCTAGTAGTTGACTCACATTATACCAGTTGTGATTGTAATGATAAATCATATTTCTTACGGGTTGAACTTGCCAAACATAGTTTCAAAAACTCGGTGTATGTCATCGCCTGGACTTGAAGAAGGACGTTAGATGAGTTTCTAGGTAGAAATCGGAGTTTTTCTCATTTTATGTAGTGGTTTGTTGGGCAGTATTGGTGTTAGAAAGCAGTCAAGATAGCATAAGCACCTTAACATATTTTAGTCAATATAGCGAAAAAACGGGAGAGTTTTTTGTTAATGAATATATAAAATAAACACTAGATGACTCGAAACTGGTTAAGACTGGGTCTAATATGTGATTTGAGCAATATTAAATGAAAAAAAGTTTAGATACGCGGTATTTTGACTGAAAAAATTAATGCTAAAACGGACAAAAAATCCATATTTTTCGACGAAAATTTCAAATTGCATGCCCTCCTCTCCCTGTGAACCGAATGAGCTAAAATTTGGTATGTGGAGTTTCCATCACCAGCCTAATAATTTGTGGGAGTGATGGATTAAATTTGAAAAAAAGTTTGTTTTGAACAACCCTAATGCTTACGTCATCTTTGGCAGTACCGATATGTTGATTGTTTCGATCTTCTTCATTGTTTCAAGAAAAAGCGACAGTGCAGCTAATTCTTTTGGACCAATCCCCTCTTGCTTAGCGAGCCCGTAGCCATTGCTGAAATCAGGAAGAGGCATTTGGATTTTGAAAGTGTGGTAGTGCGAAGCAAAAATTTTTAATAAATCAAGTATTTATTGTTATGTTTTGGATGCAGAAATCTGGTGTCAAAGCCTCTAGCCGCTCTAAAATTTGGTATATTTTAATTAACTTTTAATGGACTGTTTTTCCGGATTTATGTTTTTATTAACTAAAAGTTGAAGTTTTGCCCTGAGCCCCGAGGAAAAGCCCAGCGATTGCGTTATCGTTTCGGAAAAAAAAATTAACGTAAATTGGAAGAATAAACCTCAAATTATTTTGTGGACCTCACACATATTGTCAGAGGTGGAGTCCTCGAGGACACATTTTGAAGTCCTTGGCCTTGGCCTTGGCCTCGAGGCCTCAAGTCCTCAAAAATTGGCCAGTCTTCGGCTCGAAGACAGCAGTATTTTTTGAATTGTTAAAATTTTGTGGAGCGCTTGAAAAATTTTTTAGAAAACGTTTTTTTGTGGAGATCGCCAGAAAAATTTTTGTGAAGACCTTTTTTTGGAGAGCACTTGCGCTTGTGTCCTTGGTCCTTGGCCTTGCCCTCAAGCATTTCTGTCCTTGGCCTCGAGAGTGTCTGTCTTCGGAAAGGCTGTCCTTGGCCTCGGATTTTTTTTTGTGTTTTTGGCCTTGGCCTCGAGCCTTGTGTCCTCGACTCCACCTCTGCATACTGTAGATCTAGGATAAAACCATCAACTACCAGAAGTTACGAGTTTGGAACGGAAGCCCGCCAATAACCACTTGGATTACTGCCTTAAAAAAAAAATGTTTTTATAAGTAAAATAAACCGTGCCATAACTGAATTTTTTTGAGTTTTGCTAATTTTTGAGCTAATACTGAAAATTTAGACTGCCTACTTCTCCTAGTTTTCAAGATATTGACTTTTTCAAAAAAAATTTTTGCAAAAGGGAACGTTTGCTCACATCTTATTACGTAATAAAGGATCTTTTACAATGAAAAATTTATGTATTTCTTGTGCGCTTGAAAACGAATTGAAAATCAAGGATGGCAGTACGGTACGGTAAGTAGGTACGGTACGTTACGCCTCAACTTTTGCTAAGAAGTACTCTACGCTGGTACGGTACGCGTTTTTTTGTAATGGTACGGGTATGGTATGTTCGTACGCTGTTTGAATTTGCCTACTCAACGTTTTGTGTGCAACGTGCATCCATTAATGAAGATTCGTGCAAACGTGCCCGGCGTGCACATAGTCTAGGCTATTTTCAAGCCATCATTATAGCCTCTTAATTTGTCGTTACAATTGTGTTATGAATTTATGATTATTTCACAAGTCACAGTCACAATTATGGCCAATTTTGATCTCATAACTATTGTCTAGAGATGCTAGGAGCCTAGGACTATCATGGCATGCCATATATTGAAGAAAAATGTGAACGGAAACAACTGCAACACTTCAGCTGAATACGCAGTGGTTTAAAAATCCCAGCTTTTTGCACATAACGCCGGCTTTTTGTATGCAGAGGCAAAAGACAGCAGAAGCGGACGCAAAATGTGTGAATTGAGATCACTGATTTATCGGCTAGTGATTTCAAAGTTAGTTAAAGTTGCGAGTATTTAAAAGTAAGAATGGCAGTACGGTACGGTATGACACGTAAGTACGGTACGGTGCGCCAAGAAACACGGTAAGCTTTACGGTATGCCTTTTTTGTTACGGTATACGGGTACGGTACAATGGTACGGTACGCTTTAAAAATTAAACTGACCTACGATACCCTGGTACGGTACGGTTCAAGATGAGAGATACGTAGTATGCAAATTCTGAACGCATCGTACCATACTGCCATTCTTGTTGAAAATAATAATTGACAGATCGAGTGATGAAATTGTCAAAATGTGACTGAATGGTTATCTGCAAATCAAATTCAACAATCGAATCAAAACTAAAATTTAAATTCAGAGGTGGAATTTTAATTTAAATTCAGAGACGGAACACTTGCCGCTGGTGTCCTTGGTCCTTGGCCTTGAGCATTTCGGTCCTTGGCCTGGAGAGAGTCTTTTTTCGGAAAGGCTGTCCTCGGCCTTGGCCTCGGATTTTTTTGTGTCCTTGGCCTTGGCCTCGAGCTTTGTTTCCTTGACTCTACCTGTTTAAATTGCCACTAAAGACAAAAACTAATTTCACAGTTTTTCTTTTTTCAAACTATTGCGTGTTGCTGCAAATTATTTCCTTTCATAAGTTCGCGGATTAATTTCCGAGATTTGATTGGTTTGGTTAGTTAGCATGAGCTTCAAGGCGATAGCTCTGTTTGACAAGTCGCGAAACTTGGATATGGATTGCGACAAATACGCAAACGCAATTTTTTTTGTGATTTTTCATACCATTAACAATCGCATTATTAACTTTTTTAAACAAATTTTCATTATCTTTAGTAAAATAAGTCGAGTTAACAGCCGAAATTTTTCTAGGGCTTGGTATACTTTTTTTTTGTTATAGCATTCTGTGCGACAAACTGATGAACAGTTTTTATATCAGTAAGTATTTTCTTTTTTGTTTTTTCTTAGAGTAGACCCAAGCGCTACTGAAGATTTCAACCATTGGGGGCCAAAATTGATTTCTTTGATCACACAAAATTCACAATACTGTATTATCAAATACCATAACTTCATTTGATGCATTAATTCATTTTTGTAAAATTTTCATTTCCACATAAGATCATATAGTTTTGAACTAACTGTCAGTTTAGTTAAAAACTGAGACCGTTCATTACGAGTGTGACAACCCCAATGCAATAAAATCCCTAATTTTGGCAATTTTTCAATCGCGTTTTTGCTAAAAAAGTTAATTGTAATACTATACGCAATTTTTAAATGCTTATTGAACATGTATTCAAATCAAATCTTTCATTATACTCGCTCTAATACGCCGAAGCGTGTAACGAGTTGGCGGGGCTCATCTCCGCGTCATTGCGCCCGGGCAACAAAGCTCCTTTCGAAGAAATGTCGCAGCGGTGGCGAGCCGTTGGCAACACTGTGTCCGATTTGACCGGCCCGAGATTTGAACCTCAGACCTCCCGCTCCAGAGACGAACGCGTTACTGCTCGACCATCTGGCCGGTTGAACATGTATTAGTTGATGTATTATGACGAAACACAGCGAAAATGAAAACTTTTTGCCCTGCTTTTTGCTACATACATCTTTATTGTGACAAACCAAAATACAGCAAGAACTGGATGTTTTTGTTTTACCGTCAAATAACTGTTTATTGGCAAAAGGCATAAAATCGATTTCAACTCAGTTTCGTCAAAAAAAGAGAAAAATAAAAGTTTGAAAATATCAATTTCATTTTGTTACCAAACATTGCGCAACTGGGCGTAAACCATGAGCATCACAGACGGGGTCTGGGGGTGGACAGAGAGACAGAATTAATTTATTTGTCAAGTTGCAGAAAACCAACTATATATGAATAATTAAAACAGCACAACAAGAAACAACAAGATCTCTGAAATAAACTAGGTACTACAATCTCGATAGAAGACTGCGAAGCGACCAATATTTTAGGTCTTCGAGTCACGCAGCCACCCTAAAATTGCAGTCGCTTGAAGCGACATTCTTTTGGAAAAAATTGCTTGCTAATGAATTATGATGATCGTATAAAATGCAGCATATTAACAATAGCTTTCGAGTAATTTCTTTTCATACTCAATTTTTAATTTGTGGAAAGTTAATTGTTTAATTTCAGTTGGGATCGAGTTCCATATTTTAGCTCCTTGATATTTAAAAGATTTTTGGGAACGTGCTGTAGAAAATTTTGGAATGTAAAGTTTGTTTTCGGTTTTTGATCTGGTAAATCGCTCAAGCACTGAGGAAATAGAGTGAAGAACGTAGAAAATGGTTGAGGAAGTGTATGGTGGGAATATTGGTGTATAAGTTGAGCTATTTCCAAAGTGTAAAGCTCAGGCAGTTTTAGTATTCCTGGTTTGTAAATTGTAATATTGGGGGTTAGTAGGCTATCTTAACTTGGAGTCAGTAATAATTCGTATAGCTTTATTTTGCAAAGGTTGTAGTTTATTGAGGTAAGATTGGTTGTTCAATGGAAGACCAAATAAAAGATGAGGGTGAACTAGAGAATGATATAACAAAAGCAGTGCAGAAGAAGGAAATAGGTAACGAAGCTTGCTTAAAATGCCAAAAGATCTGGCCACTTTGTTTTCGATAATGCATATGTGGGCTTTGAAATTAACTTTGTTATTATGGTTTACACCAAGATAATTTGAGGATTCAAAACAACTAATCCCGCGTTTGATATGAAATATACTCAGATTTGTTGTTTGTGCAGTTAATTTAGAGGGAATCACAATTATTGCAAATTTGTCAGTTTTTATCTGAAGTTCGTTAGCACAAAACCATATTTGCAATTTATTCATTCCTTTGTTACATTCATTTTCCAAAACAGTTAGTGAAGGGCTACTCACGAGAAGACAAGTATCATCGGCGAAGAGGCGAGGATTGCATGACGCAGAATTGGGAATGTCGTTTACATATATAACAAATAAAAGAGACCCTAATATGAATCCTTGAGGAACACCAATATTAATTGGTTTTTAAGAGGAGTGGTGGTTTTGCACGGATACAAATTGGTTTCAAAACGAGCGATAACTATCAAGAAGTTTGTATGCACTGCCACGAATTCCATAATGATACAATTTTTGAAGCAGAATATTATGAGAGACAGTGTTAAATGCTTTACGAACGTTCTTAAGTAGCAAGGCAGTTTGCTGTTTCCTTTGAATTGCATCTAAAGCAAATACGTTAACGTTAAGTAACATGTGTATCACACTATAATTTTCCCGAAGTCCATACTGAAATTCGTAAAGCACTTGATACTAGTCAAAAAATTTTATCAGTCTGGTTTTGATAAGTTTTTCAAGGATTTAAGGTAAAGTCGAGAGAAGTGAGATAGGACGATAATTCTTGACTATTCGTTTATTTCCAGATTAAAAAATTGGCACTACGTTTGCAATTTTAAAAATAGATGAAAATATTCCCAATTCAAAAGCATGGCCAGGGGCGCCGAAAAAGGGTACAATGACCCCGGAGCCCATGGAGTTTAGGGGGCCCATGAGGGGGCCCCATGGGCTTTAGCGTGCCCAGCAAAGGGCCAATGAGACCGAGAGGGGGCCCATCGAAAAGACCCTAAGAATCAGCATGTGAAGCCTGAAGACCTCTTTTTTTTGGAGATCACCTAATTTCGACCAGAAAAACGGTGAGAATTTCGGTGAAGGCCTTTTTTTTGAGATCTCATCATTTTTCGGACCAAACTACAGCCTTTTCTCCGTCTATTTTGGACTTCACAAAACCGGAAATCCGTCATACTTGAGCTGACCCGAGCCCACTTTTGGTCCCTGGCGGAACTGAGCATGGCAACAACATAAAGACAAGATAGGTGCTAGAATTTCCCCTCCCATTGGTAAAAAGAAAGAAGAAATAATCTCGTATCCAGATACTTTAATGATATTTAACGAGATAATAGGAGGCCTCAGCTGCCGGGCAATTCCTTTTTTTTTGGAAAAAAATTGCCATTTGAAAACCATTCATATCAAGTTTCGTACTTTTCAGAGCCATTTGAAGAACTAAATTGCAAAAATGTGAAGGAGATTAAAGAATTGAATTGCCCAGCCTCTTTAAGCCCCCTCCTCTCCCTTATTTACAGGCCAAGTAAAAAAACGAGAGAAAACATATAATTTCAAAATGTTTTATCAACGTATGGTAATTTTTTTTGGTTAAATGTAGTAAATATATGAGAAAGAATGTTTGGCAACAAAATGAAATTGATATTTTCAAATTTTTGTCTTTTTTTGATCAAACTGAGTTGAAATCGATTTATGCCTTTTGCCAATAAACAGTTGTTTTACGGTGAAACAAAAATACTCAGTTCTTGCTGTATTTTGGTTTGTCTCAGTAAAAATGCATGTAGCAAAAAGTTTTCATTTTCGCTGTGTTTTGTCATAATACATCAACTAATGCAAGTTCAATAAGCATTTAGAAATTGCCGATAATTTTATTGATGGGGTATCTAAGGTTACATCAATCGTATTAGAGTAGATTAGTTTTGACTCCATCCTTCTTGACCAACCTCTTCCAGAGATATTCTTTTTCAAACACAACGTAAGGTCCTCCATAATTATAAAGTTTATTGGCAACCATTACGTTTAAGTGCAATAGCCTAGTCCATAGGGTCTATAGTAACCTCTACCATACTGTAATAATAAAAAAAACAACAATAAAATTGTTAAAATATTGCCTCCAACAAGCTGTGTCGCCCCTACGCTTTTCGGAATACCCTATACTGTAAATGGGTTGAAAGACCTCTGTGGCTTAGCCCAAATGGGACTGTGCATTAGCGCGTTGTACCTTAAATTTTGTTTGAGACTTTTAGCAGATGAGAATTGATTTGCTGATAACGAGCAAACGCTTAAACTTAGAAAGTTTAAATCTGGACTCAACATGAAAATTAAAGAAAGCGTTTTGTGTACCAATTTTGAGGATCCTAGTCACGTGATCGTGAATTGACTCACAAATAAACATAAAAAATGACAACTTTTGGTTTGAAAGGTTATTTATTCGCCTATAACTCATAACTACAAAAAATCAACAAGCGAATTGGAGGGAAAGTTTATGATTCATTTCTATGTAAAAAAATTGACAATGTGTTTGTTGTGCTTGATGGTAATTAATTACGGTTTGGTGTGGATTTTTATTGGTAAAGTGCATACCAATTTGCCAATCCCGATGAATTTCACCAATGTTAAGTTAAGCTTGTAGCTGTGTTTGGCAAACATTTAAGCTGGTAAGGCCTCAGGGGCAAAAAATTCAACTTTAAAGCGATTTTATAACCCGAAATATCGCAGCTTTGGAAACTGTTTATCGCGCATCCGCAAACAAAAAAATAAAAACGAGCTAAAGTTGAATATTTTTTGAAGTTTAGGCGGGTTTTAATCATTATAGTGAAAATTTGAAGTGTCGGTCTTTCCTGGAATTGAGATATCGACTTATTTCAAAAGTAATTCTGCAAAAGGGAACATCTCCTCACATCTTATTACGTAACAAAGGATACTTTTGCGATAAAATTTTTTTTAAATTCTTGTACACTTGAAAACAAATCCTTTTTCTTTTAGGAATTATACCATTTGTGGCGTGTGCTTTTGTTGCAATTTTTTTTTTTTATAAAATAAATGCATATCAAGTTGCCGAAACCTGATTAGTTTAATCAGCAGTCAGCGCGTAAAAGCTGTTTGCCTGTCAAGTAAGTCATACAACTTGCATAGACTACTGATTGCGGTAAAGTAAAAATAAAAAAATTTCGAAGCAATTTTATATCATCAACCTCTGCATCAACTAAAATTGTTTTCAGTTTTGTGAAAAGTCTTGCAAAAAATATTACGCAAAGTTTTAGTTTCTCTTGCAAACCTTCAGCGACTACGTAGTCTTTGGACTTCAAGTAGCCTTTGGTACTTCTTATAGCGGTAGTGTTGCAGTCTCCAGCAAGCGCGCAACCAGGATTTTGCTCAGGGAGGGAAGCGGGGTACGCAAATCGTTTAGTAAGAAAAATGCACGGGCCGGTTATCGACAAAACTTTCATGATAAATTAGTGGTTGTTTTGATAACCCGGTTTATCTGCCAAACTCTCATGGAAACACACAAATAAATAGAACAGGGAGTTTCGAGGAGACCTCACGATCAGCCAAGTCAAGCGGCCACCCAACAATTAGTCGTGTCAAGCTGCTGGGCGTGTCAGTTTTTCATGTTGATTCGAATATGGTGCGTATAGGTAAAATTTGAGCTTTTGTCATCTTTAATTAATTTCAGAGAAATGTGAATCATTTGTAATTCAATGATACATATTTTTTGTATTTAATTTAAATGACTTAAATGTAATTTTCTTTTAATTCATGTGGAACCGAGTTTCAAATTTTGGCTCTTTGTGACTAAAATCGTTTTTTGTAATTTTTGTGTTTTGTACACTAATAAAAATTAAGTTCAGATGAAGCGAGGCGCGTTGTTCGAGTGTGTATTGCACTAACAGCAGTGAAGTGACAATTTAGGCGATTTTGGTAGCTTTTTATGGTGAACTTTTGCGCATTTTGCTAGTTCATATACATAGAAGTCTTTCAGTTTTAAGATTTGTAATCGGTAATAAAATGGTGTAACTGTCACTGCCCACTTGCCGCTGTCCACCTGCAACTATTTTGACAGCTTTATTTTGAAGAATAATCAATCTTTTCAAATGATTATTCTTAATTTTATTACAATCCTTATAATAAATAAATGAGAGTGAATCTTAGTATAATACAATTTACAAAGAGCTGTAAAATGTTAGCTGTTCCTACATTTAGACAAAATACCTACTTAGATCGAAATATTTTACATGTTACATTGATAATATGTTGTGCAAAGTTAAATTTTTCATCAATTGTAATGCCCCAATATTTCACTGGCTTATTAGCGGAAACTGCATTATTGTTGAAAAGTACAGTATTTCGATTGGTGAGATAGGATTAATGATTTTTAAGGAGGACCAATATTAACGCTGAAAAAATTTTCGGATTAACAGTTATTTAATTGGCTTTCGTCCATTCTAATACATTCTGTATGATTTGTAGTATCACGCAAAATTGATTTGTATAATCACGATTTGTATTATATTTATCATGATTTGTATTGTCTCGCAAAATTGATTTGTATTATCACGATTTGTATTGTCATGATTTGTATTGTCACGCAAAATTGGTGGAGTGTCGGCATGGATATTACTAAACTCGTATCATCAACAAATAATCTGGGGTTGGGTTTAAGGCATTAATAATGCCATTTATATTAAAATCAAAAGAATAAAGGGCCTAAGTTATATGCGTTAAAGCACTTCAAATTAGTTGTTGACTATTTCGAATTGCAGATCTTGATGAGCACGATATTTTTGTCTGGGCAGGATGTTTTTGTCTTCCAGATAAAAAGAAGCTCATCAATTTGTGCGCAACTTCTCGGTTGCCGTAATGTTTAAGTTAACTTAATATTAACGTAAGGCAAACAGTATCAAAAACTTTTGGAAATTTAATGGTACTGTGCAAGTAAAATTGTTATCATTAAAGTGGTCGTAATAGGTGGTCAAAACATCCAGAGTAACATGGGTTGTAGACAGATAGATTGTTTAAAAAACCATAATGAGACTCAATCAATACAGAATGGTTTCGAAAAAATTTTGTAAGTCGCTTGCACATTAACTTTTCAAAAATTTTCGAAAAACACATTGAAATTAATTCGGGGCCATAGTTGGTTGAGATGAATTACTCTTACCATTTTACAACTACGCGGAAATAATCCAATAGATTCAAAGCCAGGAACGCTTTGCTAAAATAATGCAAAAGCAAGTCATTTTTCAGTTTACGTAATTATTATTTATTATTACGTGTTTATTCCAGACGCAAGCGGCAAGCATAAACAGCATGAAGCATACATATTATAGCAAACAACCAAAATAAATAAATAAATGAAAATCCACATAAACAAAGGCCAACAAGCATGATTAAATGACAATTCAAACTTATACAAACGCATACAGCAAATTTTTGTAAGTGACATAAATCAAGCTTCGTAAATCAACCCATATTTTTGAAAAACAACAAATATCGCATTGTCTGCATCAAGGACTGCCGCATATAAAATTTTTAAGTTTTCAATTGTAAAAAACGGCTGTTGTGACGTAATAGTTAACATGAAGATGTTCACTTTTGCAAAATTATTTACCGAGATAATCAACAACTCGCAAACTAAACGAGTTGGAGACTAGAAAATTTTACTACCATACCTGGAACAAGGTCTTAAAATCAGAGGTGGAGTCCTCGAGGACGTCCTTGGCCTCGAGGACACATTTTAAAGTTCTTGGCCTCGAAGGTCAAGTCCTTGGCCTTGGCCTCGAGGCCTCAAGTACTCAAAAATTGCCCTGATCTCGGCTCGAGGACAGCACTATTTTTTATACCGTTGAAATATTGTTGAAAACGCCAGAATCCTCACGGAAAATTTGCGAAGACCTTTTTTGTTTTCCGCAATTGGAGATTGCCTGAAAAATTTTATTATTATTATTATTACTATTATTATTATTAATGGGCAGCGGTACAAAGGAATCTGCTACCGTTAGGTAAAGTCCACCTACACATTGCATAGGCCTCATTTGGGGTCATTGCAACCGTAGCTGCTATGTTATTGTTGTTTTGTTTGGTTACTAGTCAAATTCAGAAAGCCTTCCAGCTTCTTTAAGTACGTGGCCAGTGTAATAATGTTACATTTTGTTACTACAGTGTGAACAGTGGTTTTGGTGATTCCAAAATATTTAACACGAATATCTTGGTAAAGCTTGCAATTACCTATATGATGATTTGGTGTTTCCTCCTCTAGGCTACATTGCGGACTCAAAGAAGTCTCAGGACGACCTGTAGGTTTCTTGTGTCGCTGTAGATTGTAGTGCCCAGTTAAAACTTACACTATTCTATTTAACTGAGGCCTCTTAAGGTTAAGGAGACGTATTGTTAGTCGAGAAGACGTCCAACCTGCAGACTCGTTCATCCTCAAGCAGTCCTTCCGTTCATTCCACATAGATTTCCATATATCTGTGGATCAGTCCTTAACCGCGCTAACACAGCTGGCATAGGGGAATGTAATAAAAGGTTTAGGACCATGTCTTTTTGATTTAGATCCTGATTTGGCTACGTAGTCTGCCACTTCGTTACTATGTACCCCTGCATGCTCAGGAATCCAGGCATAGGTGGGCACAAATCGCTAATCCGCTAATTAGCGAAGCTAACATTTTAATTAGCGGATTAGCGGTTCCGCTAACGTTCGAAAATGCTAACGGATGGTTATCCAAGCTAACTTTTTTAGCCAATCCGCTAATCAGCTAGAAAAAAATAGTTGCATCTGTGATTTCAATAAAGTATAGCCTAAAATTTAGCACATTTAGCCGTTTTTGATTGGCAGAGAAATATGTACTTCAAGTATACGATGTAAGTCGTTTTTCGAACGGTAATTATTGTCGCAAAAATCGTGCTTCGATATAGTAATGCTTCTCTCGCGTTGGTAATTACTCAAGTCTATGACATCATAATGCTGGCCAAGCGCGATCACGAGCTAATACGGGGTCAAAATTTCGAAACCAGCATTTGGAAAAAGCACGATTAAAACTGTTCATGTCATATTGAACTTCAGTTAGTTTGTGCTGACCAGCGGGCTGCTGCCACCAACGGATTATCAATTCAGCAGAGCGCTCTTTCATTTTTCATGCAGAGCGATCGTTTAGAAAGAGGGAGCAGGAAGATTGAAATATTGCATCTGGAAGCAAAGTTGCAGTTAAAGCCAGCTACAGTACGTTTTGCCGGATTGCCTAGGTTTTTGAGGCTGAGCAGTTGGCTATACCCGTTGTGGTTACTGCTTAGCACTCTGGCTGAAGAGCCCAAAACCTTGCGATTGCATAAACTTTTGGAATTTGGAAATTTCGGATGTGCAATATGTTTAGACTTGGCTGATCAACTGAAAAACGCAATACTAAAATGATAGGTACAAGTTACGAAATTGATTTTTTGTTTTTTCCGTCTCATATTGTACTTTTATGGTTAATTAGCGAATTATAGTTAGCTTCCGCTAGTGAAAAATTAGTGTTATCGGATTGGCGTTAGCGAAGCTAATCTTTTCAATTATTATCGGAATAAGTGTTAGCGGAGCTGTGCCCACCTATGAATGCAGGCAAAACTGACGTGGTTTTGTTTACCTAACTGAGTTGGGTTTCTAATGCAGTTGAACATTGCAATTGATGTTCCAGTGCACTTTATGGATGCTTTGATAGCTGCTTGACTATCAATCAGCACAAGAATACTTTGATTGTGCATGTTTTCCAAGAGCGGGTTCTTTGCCACTTCTGAAATAGCCAAGACTTCTGCCTGGAACACAGTGCTGGATATTTCAAGGTGGAAAAAAGCTTGTTTTGGGGAGTTGTTGGGGTATTCTGCATAAAAACCTTCACCTACTCTCCCGCCTAGTTTTTAGCCATCAGTGGAAACCTTGACAGTGTTCAAAATTAGAACGCTTCAGATCTGATAGCATTCTTTTCATGCATAATCTGACATTCGAAATTTCTTTCGAATGCCTTTGTTTTCTTTATTCGGTCTGCTGGCATTTGCAGCAGAGGTAAAAATCTTTTAGCATCATTGCAAACATCAACATGGCTTTTCGTTTTCCCAACGGAACCAATTGGGTTGACATGCCAGAGCCCACTAACAGTGATTCTGTATGAAACTCGCACCGCCTCAGCCAATAAAAATTCCACGATGGGAGTTATGTTGAGCAATATTTCCAGAGCACCAGTAGGGGTGCCAGGAAAAGCTGATAGAATTATCAGGCAAGCAAGTCTCTGCATCTTTGTGAGTTTCCTCACTAGATACTTTTTGTTGAGACCGCCAGCCCAGGACACACATGCATACGACATGATTGGACGTATCATAGCTGTGTACATCCATTTCATCATAGATGGTTTTATTCCCCACGTTTTACCCACAATTTGTCTACATTGCATTAATGCTGTAGTTGCTTTGCGGGCAGGGGTGCCGAAACCCGGGGGGGATGGGGGGATATATCCCCCCTAATAATTTGACTGTATCTCCCCCAATAATTTGACTCTGGTGTGCATTACGGTGGTTCATTTTTCTTGACCCTACAAAAAAATTTTGTTAGTTTGAAAAAATGTTCCGTTTTGATTACTAACATTAGTAAACCAAAGCTTTTTGTTTAATTTTAACGTTTGACCCTGGTTCACTCGAAATCAAATTTTGAATTTTAGGCACTTTTTAGCTTAATTGCAACCGGTGCTGTGTGCTTCAGTCAACCATTTTTAGCACTTAAATACACTTGCAGTACTTTCTGCTTGTGTACCCGCTTATCAGCTACAACTACTATGCACAATTGCACATTCACAAAGATCAAAAACTTATCATGAATTCTGAGGTTGGTTCATGATAAAATGCGATATTTCTAGCTAACTTAATTGAGTTGCTGAATGCTTAGTAAAATTGACCAAGCAACAAAGATGGAGTCCTCTAACGTCCTTGGCCTCGAGGACACAATTTAAAGTCCTTGTCCTTGAAGGTCAAGTTCTCAGCCTCAAAACCTGCAAGTCCTCGAAAATGCCCTGTCCTCGAAAACGCTTGAATTTTGAAAAAAATTTAAGAATTTCTGAGCAAAGACCTTTTATTTTGGGGGGAAGTGGAGAACACTTCTGCGTTGTGTCCTCGGTCCTTGGCCTCAAACATTCCTGTCCATGGCTTCGAGAGGGTCTGTCCTAGAAAGACGTGTCCTTGGCCTCGAGCCTTGTGTCCTCGACTCCACCTCTGCCATGCAAGTTGATATTTATTTTGATAATCTTTCGGATAGCAATTGGTATACAGACAATAAGCCTTGATGTCTGCGTTTACCAGTGTATAGTGAGAGAGAAATTAACTACAAGCAAGCTGAGAAACAGATAGATACGAATCTGTGCTGTAGCTCAGGTATAGCCTACTGGCGGTTAGGCAACGAGTAGCTGTTTTTCGGAACTTGTAGCTTATCAACTAACAGGTGTTTCAAAAATCTTGAAATAGCAGATTGTTAATTACTTTGTTTTTTAGAAAATAGCTAAATTTTTGCTGAACTAATAGTCCATATACAAAGCGTATGATTAAACGTGGGTAAGATGACGACAAGATTAAAAAGAAAGCTTTTAGTTATGGCCTTTTGATATATGTGTTGTGTATATGCCACCCGAGGATCTAAACCGCCAATAAGCAAAACAGTATACTTGCTTTTTCGATGTTTACATTTTTGAAACCGCAATCAGGTCAGAATTTTTTTGCTGGATTACTTTTCAAAAAAACTTGACAGACCTGAAGACTAACTTTACCAAATTTGAGCTTTCCACGGCCTTCCTTTGCAGAGATATAAACAGATTAGATTTCTCCATAGAAAGGCTTTTCACCTTAAAAATTTTGCCAGGGTTGCTAATTAAAAATAAAATTTTAAAAAAGAGGCTGCATGTTCTTGATTCTCAATAAATATTTTGCGGCAGAGCTATAATTGTAAAACGAAGAAAGGTTTAGAACTGCAAAATTAGGTGCTGTTCAATAAATTTAAGCCAACTTTTCAAAAGGTAATCTTCTGTCACAATACTGACAAAATGGCAACACTAAAGTAAGAGGAAAAAGCTAATTTTGAACAACAATATCTTGAAAATGACAAGGCGGAGAAACTTTAAATTTGATGAGCATGCTTTCCAGGCTTGTGAAAACCTTAACTTGAATGTCGTTAAACTACAAGAAAAAGAAACTGGAACAAGAACTTTGGGAAGCTTTGCTCAGGTTGTAGTAGCAAACATTTGGCAGTGGTGGCTACGTTAAGCTGGTATCTCTACAAAAGCTGACTACATTCTCATTAACATGATTCTAAATATGCACAAAGATTCTAAACGATCAAAAACAATCCAGCAACAACTAGACCAAATTAAGGCCTTTTCTTTTTTTACAGATATTGAGAAACCTTTTGGGCTCCTAAACCAAATTGCGAGAGAGAATTAAACAATAAAGGCTTACAATATTTTGAAACAATATGAGAGGGAGTAGAGAGGGGAAGTTTCCTCCATGGACAGAGTAACATAAAATAGAAACAAACGCAAACTAGGAAAGGATTTGAAAGTACAACAAAGAAAACACAATGAAGAACAGAAAGAAACGGATAGCGAGTCATACTTTTTTGTTCGGCCAAACCAAGACAGTGAAAGCAGTTTATCAAAGACAGTGAAAGCAGCCGATTTTGAGCCATTCTAAAGAGCATTTGAGCGCAGGTCTTTACTTGAATTCGGGGAAAAAGTGTTGCTTTTTTGATAAAGACCTTTTTTTTGGTCTTTACTTAATTTGCTCACCGGAAAAAAATTGTGGTCAAGGTTCATCCCCCCAATGTTGAAAATAGGGCGAAATTGGGGTAAAGTTGCGAATTATCCCCCCAACGCTCAACAAAGATCGGCACCCCTGTTTGCGAATAATTGGGATAATAAGTGGTTTCCAAGTTAGCTTGCTGTCCAGAATAACACCTAACAGCCTTGCTTCCTTGGGAAGTTCAAGTTTTGAACCATTCATCTACAAGGAACCCAAATCTAGATTCTGTTTGTGAGTGAACAGTACATTTTCGGTTTTCTTGCTGCTAAACTGAGGCTCTTGTTTCGAAGCCCAGTTTACAGCAATATTTATTGCTTTCTAGGCCATACCTCTGATCCAAAGCATATCAGCACCAGTAACCAACACTGCTAGATCATCGGCATAGGCTTGAACATAAAAGCCCCTGCTACGTACGTAACTCTAGCACTAACAAAAATTCTTTTGAAGACCTTTTTTTTGGAGATCGCCAGAAAAAAAAAATTTTTTTTTTGGAACACTTGCGTCTGTGTCCTTGGCCTTGACCTCGAGCATTCCTGTCCTTGGTCTCGACAGAGTCTGTCCTCGGAAGAGCTGCCCTTGGCCTTGGCCTCGGATTTTTTTGTGTCCTTGGCCTTGGCCTCGAGCCTTGTGCCCTCGACTCCACCTTTGCTTAAAATAAAAATATCAATTTTTGCAAAAGGGAACATTTTGAGATGTTTTCTTTTGCAAAATGACGGGAATATAGAGCAGCATCCTTTGCGGATTATGTTAAGAGTTTGGTAGGAGGTATAAAAATCAGCCTATTCATTATTTCTTTTTTTGATATGCCTAAGATTTCAGTACCATTTCAGACTAAAAAACTTTGTATTTAGTTACATCTGCTGCATGAGATTTTGCTTTGTAATACGATTAACTTGTTTCTTATGATTGTCACAGTTTATTTTTCAAAAGCAAAAACAAGTAAATACAATTCAACACGAATTTTGCAATATCGCGCAAACAATCAAAGATACTTTTGTAAAACGTTTAGCTTTTGAAACGAAATTTGCTGGATAGTTAAGTTAACGATATAGAGCAAAGGTGGACAGAATTGTAATGGTGGGCCCTCATCGCGAAGAAAACACGAAATAACTAAAGATTGCTTGTGTAGAAAAATTCCCTGTTTTTGTTTAATTTTATCTGCATATGTGATCTCATAATTGAATGATGTCACATATACAGCGAATTAAGCCTGAGTTTCAATTGCCCAAACGAAGCTAATTTTGATTTCATACGATAACGAATCGATTCGATTTGTTTGTGAGAACCAGGCATTCTGCGTCCATAACCACGCCAACGCAGAGTACCTTTTTTTGGGTTCTGTTTGCAAGTCTTTCGTCAGGCTGTACCCCCAAAACGGACAGACTGCTTGGTCCGAATGGGAAAAGCAACTAAACGCGTCAGAGCGAAATAAAACTGGAGTTTTGCTCAGGTAAAAAAATGCTGCCTTTTTATGTTTGGGGCCGCAAAAAAAGGAGAAGTACAGTAATGCTGTCGGGCTGAGAAAAGAGCCTTAAAATTTCAAAAACAATTACTTTTATTTCCATTATTTCTATCCGCTAACGATGACACGATTAAAACTACTGAATGATATTTCTACTGCCTGATAGTAATTAAAGCCTCGCTAAGAATCGTCGTGCTTGACTGGTTGAAAGCACAAATATTTTACAAAATTGGAAGACAATTTTAGTATTTGTATAAAAGTTGCGTAATTGAGGACTAAAATTTTAAATATTCCGCAACTGCAAGTCCGCAGTTTAAACTGCTAAAGTCCGCAAGTCCGCAATTTTTTCGTTAGTCTGCAATCGCGGACTTGCCTTGCCCAGCTCAGCTAATGGGGACAGGAAAACTCAGACCACGGGCCGCATTGTTGTAGTAATGTTTGTCTGGCATATTTATCTTCCAGTCACCGGAGGGTGTCAGACGCTGACTATTGGATGCTCCGCACCATGCTAACTATTGGATGCTCCGCACACTTTTCATTGCGATGCCGATAAGCACCTCGTGTTTGGACGAATCCCCATCTGCGTAGGAGTTTCAAACGACTAAATGTTCCTGCGGATTTCTTCAAATTTTTGTTTACTGACTTTGCTACTTCTTCGAAGCTTTCAAGCAGAGATACAATCAGTGTAAAGCGACTTATGTATTCAAGGTTGCAACAACGTGACTAGAATGCAGTTCAACCGTGATTATTCTATTAGGGTCGTCGTAACATTGACTCCTTTACCCTCTCGGCCACTCAGCTTTTTCTCGGCCGCGCACATTATACCATTCTGCACTATACGTATTTTATATAATACACTACACTACAGTATGTAAGCAGCAAGCTACCCTCGAGTAGGCTTCAAAACCAAGACAAAATGGCATCCTAGTTTATTCACATTTGACAACATCTTTGCTTATTTTAAAAAAAGTACTAAAATGGCAAAGAGGACCAACACAAATTACCCTTTTTTCGATTTTGTTTCAAAGTCTTGTCAGGCTAGGCTCTAAAAAGGGTAAACTGCTTGATTTTAATGGAAAATAAACATAAAAGGTTTTTCCAAGGACCCTCAGTCTTGAAGACAGATAGCCATAACGGGGATTGATGAAGTAGGAGCCAGCTCAACGCATCGTTGATTGCTGCCGCAAGATAGTTTCATTCAGAATAGGGCATTAACTCGTTAATTCGTTTATCACGAAGTTAAGTTTTTCATTAACGAGGTAAAAAGTTAAAAAGCTTTTGTGAGTTAACTTATTAACTATAACTTTTGTTAAACTACTTTAGTGCTTACGTTAATCCGTTAAATTGCTAGGCTACACCATGCGTCTTACTGCTATAATAACCATGATTGTTTGCAATCCAGTATAGTTCCGTAATAATTTTACTCTGTAAAGTGATTGCCATTACGCATGAAGTACACCACAAATCAGAATGAGTAATTTTTATCTCGTATGAAAATGGAATCATTTTATTTTGTCATCAACTGCAGGTTAACATTAAATTTTTTTTTTAATTAACCAATTAACTTTTAACTTTAACTTGCGTTGCTTTTGTTTTTCAGTTAACTACTTAATTTTGACTGAGTTAAAGAATTACTTGAAAATTCTTAGCGAATTAACTCTTAACGAAGTTAACTTTTCTCATTAACTTGCCCAACTGGTTTCATTATAGTGCGACAGTAATTACGAATGCGTTACGTTGGCACTGACGGTAAGTAAGCTCAATGTTGTCTCAAACCCACTAAAATTGTGAAGGTTGCAATCATAGGCGTAGCCAGGATTTTTGATTGGGGGGGGCCCAAACCACAACTCACCTGCAATGACGTCATCAGAAATTTTCAAAACAGGAACTTTTTATGGGGCAGAGTTATTGTAGAATGGAAGATCTGAAGCCGTAGCCTGTTGGCACTTAACCAGAACTTTGGTAAAGGTAGCGAGCGAAAATCAATCTTTAGAAAGTGCAAATGTCTGACTTAGGATACGTACTCAAACGTATCACAAACGGGGGTCTGCGGGCGAAGCCCCCAGCCGCTGGGCGATTTTTGTAAGTTTTTGGAAACAAAAGCAATTTTAATCCCATTAGATCACATTTCGCACATGTTCTCAGCCATTTGAAAGAACTAGATTTTTAACATTTAAAAGCCAATCGAAAAAATTTAATTGTTCAATCCTCCTTTTACTTGCAATTAAAGTCCAAAGTACGTTTAATATCTTGCATTATGGTGTAAAATTTTAATTGTAAGTGATTTGGTCCATGTAGGGTAAGTTAGGCACATTGCTTCCTGCAATATTTTAGAACTAAATAATAATTCACTCGAAGGTTTTCCTTAAAGATTTTTGTTTTGTCATGAAGTTAACCAGTTGTAAGAGTACATGTGCGGCCAGGGGGGCCAGGCCCCCTCAATTGAAATTCAATTATTTGTTCAATGAGCATTTTCCCCAGCTATTTTTTTAAGCTGTTTGTGCGTAAAAACTGGCAAGATGAAGGTGAATCGTTATTGAAAAATGGTACAATAGATGGTTACGCTTACTAAACATGTTATTCCTGCGCTGGATTTACATTGCGCGGGGCCCCTGGCATTTTGGGGATTTTTGCAACATCTTTCCGCCAAATATAAGTGAAGACCAAAAAAAGTCCTACTATCTGAGGGCGGGGCTCTGGCACTGTGCCACATGCCAAATACGGCTTTGGTTGTTGCATTACGTTCATAAAAAGTTTAGATGAGGGCCTGAGGTAGCAACTATTAGGACAAAAATTTGATTTCACCCTGGTTATACGTTTAAATTGGTTGGAAAAAATTGAATTAAGTGGATGCGCCGGGCCCCCTGGTCGTCAATATTATATATTGTTAATTACTGTAGTACGCGTGTACTGTTGTACGCAAAGATGCTCAAAGAAACTGAAAATGAAGAAACTAGGCTTTTTTGTCAAATTTGTGTCATTGGTGGCATTTCGATTGAGGGTACCTGTGCCCCTGGGCCAAACCCATGGCTACGCCTATGATTTTGAGATAAGATCGCGCCCTTAAGTTCTTTCATAAAAAAAACAAGCATTTAAAGCAAAATTAAAATAACTCTTTTTCCAAAACGTGGAGGACTCGAGTTAAGTCACTTGACAATTTTTTGAAACCTCCAAGAATTGCATGATATTGTTATGACAAGGACACGTGGTCGTCATTATTATTACTTACTTTTGTACGCGTAAATCCTAAATTAAAGAAACTGCAATTCCAGACAAGCACAACATACTGGCTAGGCTCTCATTATAATAAATATCATTGGTAGTATTTCAATTGGGGGGTTTGCATTAAATCCTGTGTTATTACATTAAGTTTACAATAATGCCAAACGAGGGCCTGGGGTTGCAACTTTTAGGACAAAACTCTTAGATTTGTCACAGGTTTTGCAGATAAATTGGAAAAAATTTGAATTAAGTGGCCCCTATCCCGGGGTCCTTGGTCTTAAGTCAGGGGCCCCGGGGGGCCCTGGCTGTCAGTTAGGAGCCCTGGGGTTTCTTAGGGGCCTCTGGGGTTTTCCTGTCGGTTAGGGGCCCCTGGTCGTAACTTAGAGGCTCTGGGGTTCCCTGGTCGTCAGTTTGGGGCTCCGAGGTCCCCTGGCTATTAGTTAGGGGCCCTGGGGCCCCTGATTGTTAGTTAGGGGCTCTGGAGGGCCCCTGGTTGTCAATTAGGGGCCCCGGGGCCTCATTGCCGTAAATTAGGTTATCTGGGGTTTCCTGGCCATAAATTAGGGTCCCCATGGCTCCCTAGTTGTCGGTTAGGAGCCCTGAGGCCCCCTAGTCGTTAGTTAGCGGCTCCGGGGCCCTCTGGTTGTTCGTTGGGGGTCTCTTGGCCCCCTGGTTGTTGGTTAGGGGATCCAGGGACCTCTGGTTGTTAGTTATGACTCTGGGGCCCCTGGTCGTCAGTTAGGGGCCCGAAGCCCCCTGTTTATCAGTTCGGGGCTCGTGGGCCCCCTGGTTGTTGGTTAGAGGCCCTGGGGCCCCCTGGTTGTCAGTTTGTGACCCTGAGGTCCCCTGGTTGTCGGTTAAGGGCTCCAGGGGCCCCCGGTTGTTAGTTAGGGGCTCCCACGTCGTCATTAGTGTTGCTAATTACTGTTAATGCGTAATTATTGAAAAAACTACAACTAAACATCGCTAGCGAATGTCGTCATAATTTTTTATCATTGATGGTATTTTAATTGGGGGGAGGGCCCCCTGGCTACGCGTATAGTTGCAATCAAGTTGTAGTTGTTGTTGTAGTTGTTTATCATTTGACAATGCACGAAAATTAAAAAAGGTAAAATACACACAGAACAAATCAAATAATTGCAAAGTCTAGAGCACCGAAAAAATATTTTGATTTTTTGAGTAAAGATTTCCCTCCTTTCAACACTAAACACATAACATTTTAAAAGGCCGAAAAAATTTTTTCTAAAATAAAATCAACAGAGAAACAGCACTTTTAGATTAACCAAACATCGAATTTTAAGGTTCGTATACCAGAAAAAAAACGCTGGATAACGTTTGGTAATCATTCAACTTGAGGCTATCTGTTACAGTACATGTTTAAGTTTTAAGCACGGTTTACTAGGTTTTGCGCAGCAGCCTTAGTTTAATCAATCAAGTCCAGAATCACTCCGTCACCACGGGGTGTTTGAAGTAGAATATCTCGAAATAGTGGGGTCAAGGAAAGGACGTTGGGGCAAGTAATCTAATATTACCAAACTGCAATAAGTTTAAACTTTAGAAATTCGGTTAATGCTGCCTGCGGTCCTCCTTCAAAATCATTAAAAAGCAACCATGCAACGCAAGAGTTTCAACAAAATTCATTGGAGCAACAAGTTTTCAACACAAAAACGAAAGTTTGTTTAAACAAAAATGTAAAGAATTGAAACAATGGACCTTATTTTTGTAAAAACCAATAAATTTTGGTTTGAGGCTGGCTGATTTTAAATTTCACTAATTTTCAGTTTTCTATTGATATAGATTAAGATTCTTTAAATAGTTTTTTTTAAATCGACGTTGCTGTGGCAATACCGAAAAGACCAAGAAAACTCTGCTGATTTACTTAACCCTATTTTACACGGGGGGCATTTCCTCCCTCCCGTTTTTGTTTTTTTTGTGATAAATCCCTTCCAAGAAGAGATCTTTATTTCGATTCAGCTTGACTTTGAGTCAACTTTCATTATAATTACCTATTGAAAATTTGAAGTTGTTAAGGAAACGGAAAGTTTCCCGATTTTTGGCTTTTCTCGAAGTCTCTTTCCCGAATCTGAGCATTTTGACCGACATTTAGCTTTATTGACGTCATGATACGTTTTTGTGACGTAACTAACTTGACTTGGGCATTTTATGATTCAGTATACAAAACCTACGCACAAAATTTCAACCGCCTTTATGACGTCATTTTTTGAAAATTTGGCCGTGACGTCATCAACTCAAAACCAATCGGTGTAAAAAGTTTTGATGAACACCAACCCGCGTCAAATTTGGTGCTCTCTCGAATTTTGATTTAGGAGTTAGATAGGGGGCATTTTTGCCTCCTTCCTAAGTAAAATGCGTTAGTCAAATGCCACTTGCAAAATAGAGTTAAAACTGCATTGTACCAGTGGTGGAAAACGCACTGGAAAATTGTAATCAAGTAAAAGTTTCGTTGCTGACAAAAACACTACTTGAAGTAAAGTACAAAGTACTGATAACAAAAAGCACTTAAGTAAAAGTGCAAAAGTAGTCATTTTAAAAGTACTCACGTACAGGTATTTCTGAAAGTATTTAAGCAAAATAAACAAACTATGCAATCGACATATGACAACTGTTAGGCTGCCTTCAAATCATAGCTACAAGAGCTTGATCTTCTTCCCCCTCAGCCCTCACTATCTCAAAGAGTCATGAGTTCTTATTATTATTTGTTCCAAGTTTTTTGTGATTAAATTCAAGACAATTAAAAAGAACAATAACAGCAAGACTTCGAGGTTTGAAAATCATGCCTCGCAGAATTTGGATGGGATCATTTTATAATATTTTCGCTCAAATCCTCATTCACTGTCATCGTTAATTTAATATGCTAAAAAGTCAAAACACTGTAGACGAGTCTTATCGGTGTATATTCTACTTTATCTAGCAACAGGGTGGGGCAAAACTCACACACCCTAGCTTAATCAGTATATTTTGCAATAAATCTTTTTTGGATTAATGAATTATAATTATTGCAAATTTTTTTGAATTGAATTTATTTCGCGTATGAAGGCAGGCAGAAGCCTGAAAAACATTACGTCACTAAATCGAACAAAATTATTGTTGTTAGCCTATATAGATGGACGAAATTGATCATCATATTGAAAACGTTTCGGAGTTTCATTTGCACAATAATTACAGTACCGTAGAATAATCCCTATGGTATTAATGATGTGTAATTTTTGCCTCACTATGTAGAATTTAGCTTTAAAAACGTGTAGTAATCATAGGACGAATTTTTGGCAAATTTATGTGTGTTTGCTTCTTTCATGATTTACTTTCAACAGAGTCAACATCTACGCCAGTATGCGGCCGCGGCGAAGGGCAAACACCAAGCAACGTGAAACTAAAAGCATTTTAACCTGTCATTCGCCAGATTGGACAAGATACGTACTCGCACTCGCAGAAACAGGCATTGCGATAATCGCTGCATGGTGGTCTGATCTCTGACGCAAGAGCTACAAGACGAAAAAGGAACAAACGACAACTAACTTAACTAACTTGAACAATTGCCGGTACAAAAGTCGACCGTTCTGACGAATTTGTAGTTTAAATTAAAAATTACAGTATTTTGTATTTTACTGAATCAAACTACTACTTAAGTAGCGTTGTTTCACACTAAAATATGTAAGCAAGTAAAAGTAAAAGCAGCTACAAAAAAAAGCTACTAAAAATACTAATTGCTGGAAAAAACTACTTGAGTAATGTACTCAAGCAAAAGAATTTTGTTACTTTACACCACCCACTATTGTACTAACCCTTGTTCTTAATATATATATATTTTTTCCAACCGAACCTGACATTTTAATTAATTTGTTGAGCAAAAATGAGCCTCGTGTTTTTTTATAAAAATGTTGTTCTTAAAAAAAAAAAGTGTAATACAGCAGCTGTAAAAGCAAACTGACGGTTTATTCATTTATGCGAAGAAACCAAGCCCACTGCGTCTGTCTAACCATACCAACGTTAAGCACCTTGTTTTGAGTTTTGTTTTTAAGTCTGTCGGCAAACCAAGTAGACTGCTTAGCCTCAATAGGAATTACGATCAGGGTTAGTTTTCTTCCAAAGGTTGGTAAACTCTTTACGTCACGTACAGATTGAACTCTAATGTACAACGTCAAAAACGTTATAATTAAATCCAGAATTTCTAATATTTTTAATGATCAACTATATCACTTTACTGTTTGGTCATGAGCACTAATGCTCAAGCGATAAAGAAAAAAAAAAAAAAAAGAAAAGAAAATAACAAAAAAAAAAAAGAGTTTACCAGCCTTTAACAAAGGGAATTCTGGTCCAGTAATTTTGCGATGTATTTTCAGTGGAGCAATTTAGAGAACCAGTAAAGATACGGTGTGTATTTCTTCCTAAGATATGACTGTTACAAAAATATGAATATGTACATTGTTTTGTTCTGAATTGAGTTTCCTAAGCACCTTGTGTTTACAGTTCGGAAACTGGTGCGATAAAAATTTAACAGTAATGTTAGTAAATAAACAGTATGCTCTTCAGAGGAAGCACAAAGGACAAGATTCTATATGAAGGGAGACAGGGTCAGGTAACTCCAATTTGCCCGACTCAGCAACCACAGCCCCGGCCACACTACAGAAATCACTACCCAGCTTAATTGAATCAGTATTGCATATTTAGTCAGCATCCTTAAATTCCCCAGTAATAAGTAAATCATCATTTTCAGCTTGAACAATGGCCAAGTCACTTAAGCTAAATCAGATAGAACACATTGTCCTAGCCCTAACCAGAAACAGGCAAGATTAAATTAACACGCAAGCCCAGCACTTAAATCCTACCGGTACATAGTCAGTCAACTATTCCAAAGATAGGCTAAGACAACTCACTTTAAAATGCACTGTCAGTCAAAGGCCTTACGTTATAACTACACTGCTTGAGCACTAAATACCTCGCACCACAATGTAGGCCTACAGCTGTCAAATACAACAATTTCTAACAAAGAAAAATTAATATTTCCGCGGTAAGTATGTTCCACTCCGCACGAAGTAGAGTAATGGAACTAGGTCGGTATTTGGCAATATTAAACGTTGCATTCTGCTGTCGCGAAGGTTCGGATATCACTATCACATTTTTGCTAAACTGAGAGTGAAATTTTCAAATTTATAATTTCAAAACCAGAATTTTTCATCGCCAGTTTTATCAGGTGACTTTGCGATAACGTGCAACCGTTATCACTTGAAAGTTGATCAACATATCTAGGAAAATAGAAGACATAAAGTCACAATCTGGATCGGCCTCTGGTTGTTAGAAAAAATGACTACGGATGTGAAATGAACCCATGCCCGCAACAACCGTAGACATAAACTGGTTTCAAAGTCGCGGCAGTCCTTCATTAATGCTGGACAAGCGTTAGACTACTCTGCCATCGCAGCTCTGTTACAACGATCAAGCATACATTGGATATAAAAATGTTATACAGTTCACCGCACCAGCGTTGTTTTGACTGACATGTGCAAGCTTTAAGCGGCCGGTACTGTAGATGCATAGCAATTACGCGTCGAGAAGAATGTAAGTTAACAAGCTCACGTGCTTGTCACTATAGTATTGCGCGGCACCGGAATCGGAGTGCGACTGTTCAAATCTCAGTGCAATCAGTCAAGCGAGCAGCCATACAATGAGGTGATCTCAGACTTATATACAATTATCAAAAATAGAAGACGTAAAGTCACAATTTGGATCAGTCTCTGGTTGCCAGAAAAATCCCATCCGTAATCATTTTTTCTGACAACCAGAGGCTAATCCAGATTGCGACTTTACGTCTTCCATTTTCGTGCATGGTATACAAGTCTAAGATCACCTCATTGTATGGCTGCTCGCTTGACTGATTGCACTGAGATTTGAACAGTCTCACTCCGATTCCGGTGCCCGCGGTAAGCGAACGACAAACTCATGAGCTTATTTACCTACATTTTTCTCAACTTGAAACAGTAATTTATTTTTGCCTCCAGCAACATTCTGCAATAAACAAAGGAATCATCCACCGTGCTTTTCATCTAATAATTAGTCAGTAAATAAACGTACTGTAATTTAACAAAGCATGATGCCGTCAAACAGTCCATCATCTCTACTTGCCTTATCTATCTCAAAAAAAAATTTTTTTTTTTTCAGTGGTGTAGTTTCGAGAAATGTTTGAAATTATTTTTATGACTCAGGAAGGGTATTCAATTTTGTGGTTTACAACCAGTACTTAAATTGTAAGGAGGACGCGTCCCTCCATGGAGAGTTAGCGTCTCCCCATCGTGATTTAGCGTCCCCCTCGAGATTTAGGCGTCCCCCATCGAGATTTGAGAGCTGGATGATCAGACGAAAACGAGTCAGCCAGCACGAATAAATCCCAAATTCCGGCCGAATAATAGTCCCAAATTGCGGCAAAAACCTTTTTTTTCTTTTTTTTTTTTTGGTCTTCATTTAATTTTGGTAACGGAATTACAATATTTTCACTGAAGTACTTTCGCAGGTTAAATGCGTTTGGTCAAGACTGCAAAAGCGTCCTCCCCTGCAAAATTTTACAATTTAAGTACTGTTCACAACTACTGGTATTTCGGCAAGTTAGACAAGTCCTATATTGTCCTTTTCCGAGTTGCAACTTGTAATTTTATTGAGAATCAATAATTGAAAAAAATAATTTTGTTGAACCGCTTAGAAAGCAACTGAAACTTCGAAAGTTTAAAACACCAGTTTAGAATTGTAGCTTAAACTGTTAAACCTTTAACATTTTTAGAAGCCAATTTTAGGAAAATTGAGTAAAGTCGTACTCCAGTCCACATTTCGTGTTTTTATCTAGTTCAGCAATTAATTTGGTTAAACTGTTCGACATTTTTTGGTTAGTTCAAATATTTTCGTGAGTTAGTTAGTTCATCCATAACAAAATTTGTGGTTGAAACATTTCAAAAATTGAAAAAACTACTTGCAAATGGAGAACGACTTTGCAATAGCAAGTATAATGCAATGCAAGTATAGTGCAATATCAAGTGGTATTTCAAAATCGAAGTCAAACTGGTTAAAAACTTGCGTTGTATTGGCAGCGTTATTTTATAGCCGACGATCATGTTGGTCGCAAAAATCGGTTTGCACTATCTATTAAATATAACGCAGAGATAGTTTTCTGAGACAAGAACAAAAAAGTGTGCTTATACTTTAATTAGCTCGTGCCAAACAAATAATGATCGGTTGGTGTAAAACTTCAATTGTAAAAACACCAGAATATTTGGTGTGTGTTCTGCCATTAATCCCTGAAACTTTGAGTAAAAGTCCAGTTATTATTTTACAGTAATTTTTTATAAAGTCAGTCTCAAATAATCACATCTCGTGGGGTACTGAAAATGTTTTTTTTCTCTTACGTAGATAATGTTTTCATCACTGTTTCATATCCTTTCAGTTGCTGGAAAACTGCTTATAAAATACTGCATTACCATATTCATTATTAGCGACTGAGACAAAAAATACTACTGTAGTAAAAGATACCTTTTATTTCGTGAAGAGCAAATCCTTTTCGCGCCAAATTCCATTGGAACACCAACATAGTTGCGCTCATAAAACTAAACGCTGCTAAGACGCGGAATTTTCCAGATTTCAAGAACCATTTGCAACCAACCCACGACACCATCACTGAAATCGGCTTGTGCACATCTAATTTGTGTAACTTGGGTTGGGTTACAGCTAAACTTGGAATATCCCACACAAAATAACAATCGTCTAATGTAACCAGCTTTCTCCTTGCAAAAATTAAAATTTTTCTTACACTATAACCTAGAATTATATAAACAGTTTAAAACTTTTTCTTTTCTATTTTTTTGAATTAAATTTGATTCGTGATCCTGATTTAATCCTACTGTATTTCACACGAGGATATTTCACCAACGCATTTTACACGGGAGGATTAAACTTCTAAACCAAAAGTCACGTGAACTCCAAATCTAGCATGCGAGTAGGTGTTTAACAAATTTTAAGTACTTTTGCGTTGATGACGTCATTATAGTGGCTTCAGAGCCATAATGACTTCCTGTTACCTTAGCAACTTCAAATTTTCGGGAGTTATTTGTGATAATGACTCAAAAACAAGTTAATTTAAAGCACAAAGCTTGTTTCTGAAACGATTTATCACAAAAGCAGCAAGCGAGATATTTTTGGCCCTCTCCTGTGTAAAATAGGGTTAAACAATAAAAATCATGGTGAAACTCTTTAGTTTAAGTCCATAAGTCGGATTTTATTTACTTGGCTAATGCTACCAACAAATTATTGTAGCCTATTTTGAATAATTTTTAAATTTTTTGTTGTTTTCACAACTCCTCAATTTATTTTTTCTGCGCTAAAAGAATTAACCGATTACCTTTTAATTCGGAAAGCCCGTTTGGCACCAATTTGCAATTGGGTTCTCATTGATTGTGCCTTTTTTCAAAGCAGAACGAGCATAAAATATCATAATTAAGGCCACATATTCAAGACACAACTTTTACGTGGGTTTGCATAACCATACGACAAAAGGCAAGGCTGTTGAAAGAGGGGAAAGAAATTTAAGAGTACCTGGGCACGGCAATTTTTGAAGGACCCGCTCAGATTTAGGGAGGTTGGCAGTTTAAATGTAAATTTTATTCAATTGGTCGAGCGGTAGCGCGTTCGTGTTTAGCACCTGAAATTCAAATCTTGGGCCCGTCAAATCGGACACAGTGTTGCCAACGGCTTGCCACCGCTGCGACAATTCTTCGAAAGAGGCTGGTTGTCCGGGTTAAATGACGCGGAGAAGGGCCCCGCAAACTCGTTACACGCTTCGACGTAGTATAGCGAGTATAATAAAAGATTTAATTTTGTCTCAAGCAAATATCTAGAAGCGTTAAGAAGCGTAGGGTCGGTAAAATTCAAAGTAAATAAGAAGACAGTTGTGTGTTTTTTTTTTCTAGTTTTTGTCATCACTTTAAGTATGGGGAAAAAAGAGGTCCAAATCCGGCGAAAACCTTTTTCTTCTTTTTTATTCTTCACGTTAAATTCGGGAAAAAAGCTATAGGTTCAAATTTGGCAAAAATTTTTTTTGGTCTACGCTCTAATGTTGTTCTGGAATGAAAAAGAATCTGTTTAGCTTTAAAAAAATTACCCTCGTCTTTCGGCTGCAGCCCCGGCTCAGAATTTCTCTAAGCGGCCCTGCTAATGTCATATTATCAGAGCATTAAACAACTACAGTATTAAGCTTAGTAGACCAACAGTCTGATGGTAGCCGGTGCTGATGTGTATGTTACAAGCTGTAGCTCCATCATCATCATCAACATTTTTTCGTTTTTTTTCCCAGTCTCATAGCATCTTAGCCACATGTCAAAAATTAACCCCTTCCGGGAAAATAGACTTATGAGTTGTGTCAACCGCCTATCGCTATCAGTAAATGCTACCTCTGTGGTAACAAACTTGCTACCTCTGTGGTAACAAAACCAATATTTAATATTTGTGTTGTTTAATATTTCTTGACTATGACCCTTGTCTCAGCCTTTCTTAAAATTTGAATTAGCTCACTTTTTAGGTTTGAGTACTCTCAGATAATGCTATGTGGATAGAAAATTTTACTTAGAATAATTAGTAGAATTTTTCATTGCATGCTGCTCCGTAGATAATGTTTCACAATATTGCGCATTTTTTGACAATAACGGGCTATTACTCGGTATTAATTCCTACACTTAAGATTGATTTCAAATTTAAATTTATTCAGACCAAATTGTAACGTTAGTAGTAAGTAGGCCTAGCTTATAAATCTCGGTAATAGGTAGTAGATTTTAGCAGTAGGTTTATAACAGTGGTAAGTTTTGAAGGTTTTGAGTAGACAGTAAATACTACTGGGTAACAGTGGTCGGTAGTGGTAGACAAAAGTTTTCAAGTAGCAATATTGCAACGGGAGACATATAGAAACAGTAACGGGGGCTTATTCCACATTCTTTTTTTTTTTTTTTGGCTATTAAAACAAATTTGGCCTTTGTCGCCTGATGAGTCTATAATTGAGCAAAGACGAAACGCGTCGCGACGACACAAATTCATTTATTGCCATATTGTCATTAAATCACTCAGGCACGTCACTAGAATAGAATTTTTAGGAGGGCAATGTACTCTCGCTGGGTGCGATCTTCTAAACAAAAAAAAGATCTTAAGTGCGTAATGCCATTATTTTCTTCGATTTTTGAGGTGACCTCCAAAAAAAAGGTTTTCACAATCGACTGGTTTTGCTTTCAACCGGCTGATTCAGGATGTTTTGTGGCGTCGAAATGGTGTTTAAGTCAGTCGATTTGGGAGCATAGGCGTAGCCAGGATTTTTGATTGGGGGGAAGCCCAAACCACAAATCACATGCAATGACGTCATCAGAAATTTTCAAAATAGGAACTTTTTGTGGGGCAAAGATATCGTAGAATGGAAGATCTGAAGTCGTATTCTGTTGTCACTTAACCAGAATTTTGGTTAAGAAAGAGGGCGAAAACTAACAGCTAAAAAGCAAAAATGTCTTACTTCGGAGACGTGTTGAGAAAGCTAGTGTACTCACACGTGTCACAAACGGGGGTCTGGGGGCAAAGTCCCCAGTAGCCGGGTAATTTGTGTAAGTTTTTGGAGACAAAAGCTATTTTAATCCCATTGGATCACATTTCGCACGTGTTCACAGCCATCTAAAAGCACTACATTTTTAACATTTGAAAGCCAATCGAAAAATTACGATTGTTCAATTCTTCTTTTACTTGCAATTTAATTTCAAAACACGTTTAAAATCTTGCATTATGGTGTAAAGTTTTAATTGTAAGTGATTTGGTCCATATTGGGGGAAGTAAGGCACATTGCCTCCTGCAGTATTTTAGCGGTAGATAATAATCCACTCAAAGAATTTCCTTTCATGAAGTTAACCAGTTATAGGAGTACATGTACGGCCAGAGGACCCAGGACCCCTTAATTCAAATTCAATAATTTGTTCAATGAGCATTTTCTTAGCTATTTTTTTAAAAGTATTTTGTACGCAAAAACTGGCGAGGTGGAGGTTAGTCGTAATTGAAAAGTGGTACAATAGGTGGTTACGCTTACTAAACATGATATTCCTGGGCCGGATTTACATTGCGCGGTGCCTCTGGCATTTTGGGGATTTTTGTAACATCTTCCTGCCAAATATAAGTGAAGACCAAAAGAAGTCCTATTATCTGAGGGCGGGGTCCTGGCACTGTGCCATTTGGCAAATCTGGCGCTGGTTATTTCATTACGTCCATAAAAAGTTTAGATGAGGGCCTGAGGTAGCAACTATTAGGACAAAAAATTTGATTTCACTCTGGTTGTACGTTTAAATTGGTTGGAAAAAATTGAAATAAGGAAGTGCGCCGGGCCCCTAGTCGTCAATATCATTTATTGTTAATTACTGTAGTGCGCGTGTACTGCTGTACGCAAAGATGCTAAAAGAAACTGAAAATGAAGAAACTATACTTTTTTTGACAAATTTGTGTCATTGGTGGCATTTCGATTGAGAGGGCCCGGGCCCCATGGGCCAAACCCCTGGCTACGCCTATGATTTGGAGACAAGATCGCGCGTTTAAGTTCTTTCATAACAAAAAAACAACATTTAAAGCAAGATTAAAATAACTTTTTTTCCAAAACGTGGAGGACTTGATTAAAGTTACTTGACACTTTTTTGAAACGCACAAGAATTGCATGACATCATCATGACGTGGACACGTGGCCGTCATTATTATTACTTACTTTTGTACGAGTAAATTCTTAATTAAAGAAACTGCAATTCCGGACAAGGACAACGTATTGGCTATGCTCTCATTGTATTTATCATTGGTAGTATTTCAATTGGGGGGTTTGCTTTACCGCCTGTGTTATAACATTAAGTTCATAATAACGTTAAACGAGGGCCTGGGGTTGCAACTTTTAAGAAAAAACTCTTAAATTTCTTACAGGTTTTGCATATAAATTTTTTTTAATTTGATTTAAGGGGCTCCTGGCCCGGAACCCTTAGTCGTCAGTCAGGAGTTCTAGGGCTCCCTAGTTGTCAGTTAGAGGCCCCGGGGCCTGCTGGTTATCAGTTAGGGGCCCCCTAGTTGTCAGTTAGGGACCTCCTGGTTGTCAGTCAAGGTCCCTGGGGCCGTCTGGTTGTCGGTTAGACGCCCCGAAGCCCCTTGGTTGTTAGTTAGGGGCCTCCTAGTTGTCGGTTAGGGGCCCCAGGGCCCCCTGGTTGCCTGTGAGGGTCTCCAGGGCCCCTTGGTTGTTAGTTAGGGGCTGTGAGGCCCCCTGTTTATCGGTTCGGGGCCCCGACCCCCCTGGTTGTTAGTTGGGGCCCCAAAGCCACTGGTTGTTAGTTAGGGGCCCCCTGGCCGTTATTTGGGGGCCCCGGGGCCCTCTAGTTGTCAGTTAAGGGCCCCCTGTTTGTCGGTTAGGGGTTCCAGGGCCCCTGGTTATTAGTTAGGGGCCCTGGGGCTCACTGGTTGTTAGTTAGGGGCCCTGGGGCCTCTTGGTTTTCAGTTAGGGGCCCCAGGGCTCCCTCATTGTCATTAATGTTATTGTTAATTACTGTTATGTGCGTAATTGCTGAAAAAAAACTGCAACTAAATAGCGCTAGCCTATACGTTGTCGTAATTTTTATCATTGGTGGTATTTTAATCGGGGGGCCCGGGCCCCCTGGCCCCCCTGGCTACGCGTATGTCTGGGAGGCAGAGTAAAATTTGGTGGGGGGGCAAAATAAAATTTCGGAGGCAAAGTAGTAAGTGCTGCACATATACATGTTGCATGAAATTTTGTTAAAAATTACGTTCAACTGAAATTTTTTGGGGGGTTGGGGGCAAAGTAAAAATTTGGATGGCAGTTGCCTCTCCTACTCCCCCTTGGCTACGTCCATAAAATCATTATTCATTTTGTGAAACTATGTCTTAAGTTCTCTTGTTCTGAACTACCTTAACTGAATTTAATTTACGCTCATCAAATTCGAGGCTTGAGCACTCTCGGTTCGGTAATTTCTTGACTTTGACCCTCGTCTTAGCCTTTTTCAAAAATTTAAATATTTGTGTCATGTATAATCGTCTGCGGTACCCAGTTATTAGCACTGCTCTTTGCTACAGGTGGTATTGCATAATGGACCGATATCTAAAAAACGAACACGGCGGTTCTATGTCCGACTAATGGCTTAGATTTTTGACGCATGCAGAAAAAAACTTTGTTTACTAAATTTTTGTTCTATTGATGTCACAAATAGTAGTGATAAATAATACCTCAAAATGCAGCAAAGCAGAATTTCATCAACATTGCTTTGTTTTCGCTTTACTTCCTTTTACTTGCTGTATATAGTTATATTACAGCTGGTTTGCTTTGTGTTGCCAATCAAATTTTCTTCTATCCCATTCTATTCTGTTTTATCAACAAAAAGATACCTGAAACTCACAGCGTATAAATTTACTGTACATCAACTCCAAACTCTTAGTTTGTTCTTTTCTTGCTTTCCTTGTCCTTTTCTCGCCGCAGTGCTAATGTGCAACATAAATCTCTACGTAAAACTCTGTTTCTGGCCACCGCCTTTGCCAACTGTTTTGCTGCAGTCAAGTTTTTATGGTCTTTTTTGTTTGTGTTTTTTTTTTTTTACTTTCACTTCCGATTACGATTTTTCCGTTGGTTTTACGTGAACCAATTAGTGCCCAGATGCAAAAATGTTTCCTCTTACCATTTTCGAAATGATAGCGACTGATGCAAGTTGTTATAAAACGTTGTCTTTTTATTTTTATGTCTACTCATAAAAATGGCTATAACTTTAAACACTTTCCTTGTAACCAAAGTTTGACCCCGCTTTGCGAAAAAGGGATCCGAAAATGTTTTTTTTTTACACCATGTCACTGCCAGTTAGTTTAGCGGTGATATTTTCCAAAAAGAAATAAAAATGACTTTTACAGCTGGTGCTGGAGCTGGCAGGTAAGAATTACCGCTCTTTTGTTAAACGCGCTAGAATCTTTTTAAAAGCGCTAGAATATTTTTAAAATGTTTTTTTTAAGATTTTTAAAAAATGTTTTTAAAAGTTTTAAAAGATCGGATATATTTTTGTTTGGTTTGCTCTCAAAAAAAATTGACAGATCTGAAGACTATAATAACTGTACCAAATTTGAGCTTTCTATGGGACCTTCTATTTCTGAGATATAACAGCTGATATTTCCCTTTAAAAAAGATTTTTATCTTTAGAAATTTTGCCTGAGTGGCCAATTAGAAACAAAATTTCAAAAAGTTACGGCATGAAGTTCCTAATTCTCAATAAATGTTTTGCGGTATAGATGTATTATAAAACTAAGTAAAAGTTTTTAACTGCAAATTTAGCTGCTTTTCAGTAAATGTGTGCCAGATTTCCAAAAGGTAATCTTCTGTCACAATACTGACAAAAATGGCAACACTGTGGTAAGAGGAAAATTGCTAAGGTTGAACTGCAATACCTTAAAAACGAAGGAGCAGAAAATTAAACTTTGGTGAGAGTACATTTTTAGCGTATTTGGGCTTATTCCAACATTTTGGTCACGAGTGGAAAACTTAACTTGAATGCACTTTTAATGTTTTTGAATGTTTTTTGTATGGGCTTAATGGACGTAACATCGTATTTTAAGGGTCGTGTGCACCAATGCAGATTAACTTTGAAACATGAATTATTATGAATTTTCTCACTTCTATATCAATGAACTTATATTAGACCAAAATAAACTAAATTTGCACTATCAATCGAGCTATATCTTTGAATTACTTTTTGATTATAGCAATGTCACAACCATTTGTCTCTACTTTTTACCCAAAGTTAAGTTAATGCTTGGATCAAACTTAATCCAGGTCGGTCTATACAACCCTAACAGTAATTTAAACAACGATAAGAGAAGCTTGTGTTTTTTCCAAGTGTTTGGTTGCGTTTGGGAGTAGCTTAAAACCCGATTTCCCAAAACAAGCAGATCGCTATAATTTAAGGATTTGGTGCCCCTTATCAAATGCATTTGTAATTGTAATTACATTTTATTCACCAAGTTGCTGTGGTCACGAGACAACGAAGGGACCTTTCGGCCTTCGAGCCAAACTGCCACCTGCCCATCTCTCTACCACACACGGCGGAGGCTTTGCACTGACCCTTTGATTGATGAACGTCAACCAGGGAGCTGTGAATACAAATTTTATAGTCTTTGGTTTGACCCGCGCTGGAATCGAGCTCGAGTTTACCGTTTAAGAAGCAGACGCTCTATCCCCTCAACACTGATCGATTAAATTGTGAAGTATTTACTAGCTGCAGTCCAAATGGATCGTGTCAGTAAGTAGCCAGGGGGGCGTGGGGGGCCGTAGCCTCCCCATTGGGCTGTCGACCAAAATGCAAAATGAAGAAAATACCACGTTTTTACATTTCTTGGACTGTCTTTTACTCTGCTGTAGACTCAAAAATGATTTAAAGCATCTTTAGAAGCATTTATTTAGGGGGGGAGCTAATTTTTTGAAAATAAAACTACAAATCTTTGAAAATGGCTAAACATAAGCAATCAATTTTGATCGCTTGTTTAAAATTGCTGAACATACGTTCCTCAAAAAATGCATATAAGCTCAGGAATAGGGAGGGGTCTATTCAGTATCAGTTAATTAACAATGACTTCTCTCAAACCTTGTTTAATTTGTCTTCCCCCTCAAATATCTTTCTCTGTAAAATAAAGACGAAGTAGATTGCTCCTTGTGAGCTTTATTAACTATTGGATTTGATGATCTATCAACTTGTAAATATGAGAACTGAAATTTTACCATTAACCACCTCCTGCATATAACCCATTTATGCAACCAATTTAATCTTGTTTTTGCACAGCTAATTTTTTCTGCGTTTTAAAAGCATTAATTTTTATCATAATATGCCTAAAATTAACCCTTTAGATCCTAGCCTCAGTTTATATAACTGACCGCCTCAGTTTATATAACTGTATTATTCACAGCGCTTTGTTGTTTTTGAAAATGTTGTTATTGCTCGGCTATGCTAGACTTATACCTAAGCTACAATCAGTTTTGCTTGTTTGAAATTGTTTCTTGTCCTGGACTTATTCCTTGTTGAATTTGAAGAAGTTTAAAATCGGCTCAAATTACCATGTGACTATATAGTGCACTTTTTCTGCATTGTTTATCATATATTTGCTTTGACCTAAATAGTTTAACTTTTTATTTGTATGACTTAGTACTAAGCCTTATACATCGATATATGTTGGTTACCAGTTTGCTATTTGAACTTGAGGGTAGAGAAGCAAAAAGACTTTGGCGTGACCATTTGGTCACGCTAGGCACAAGCGGGGTCAAAAAATAATATCATGCTACACCAAAACAAGTAAGTTTGACAAAGTTTTTGGTTATAAGTTTTCACTGAAAGATGTTGTTGATGTGCTACTGGAGGATGAAAATGAGGAACTTGAAGTTTATGGCATTTATATAGCTCCTCCTCAAGTAAATATTGATTCAGACGAGGATAGTGCGGTTGAAGATGAAGGAGGATTCATTAATGATCTGACTGGGCGGGAACTGCGTGCTGATGCCGAAATTGCTTTGAGAAACGGGAATAGAATTAGCAATGAAGAAGAATTACGTGGCGCCCATCAACCCCCTCAGTATTTCATTGCATGCCAACGAAAATTGGACTCGAGACGATCTTGTGACACAAGATCACATTTTTCCGGAAGCTAATCTGCAACAGTACCGAGATTTGTCTCCAGTTCGGTTTTTTTAGCTTTTCATCGACGACTAAGTTGTGCAACACCTAGTAACGCAATCAAATCAATATGCTCTTTTTAAAAACCATCCAGAATTAAAGTTAACAGCTGAAGAGTTGAAATGCTTGTTGGGAAATTTCATAAACACAGATTACAACGAAAATCCAGAAAGAAAGCTTTATTGGGATCAAGGTGACGATGTGCGCAACTACATGGTATACGAAGCAATGCGAAGAGATCGATTTGTACAAATAATGCAAAGCATGCACTGCGCTGACAACACTCAGTTGAATGATACTGATAAGTTTACCAAACTTCGGCCACTTCTAGATTTGCTGAAAGGGCGGTTTCTAAAGCATTTCAATCCAACACGTGATCTTTCCTACGACGAGAGTATGAACAAGTATTACGGAACGTATTGATGCAAACAATTTATTCGTGGAAAGCCAATAAGATTTGGCTACAAAGCCTGGTGTCTAAACCAAACAAATGGTTATCAGGTAAATCTTGAACTTTATTAAGGGGCGAGACCAAATACCGGAGAAGAGAATGCGCTCAACGTAGGAAAAGCTGCAATTCCATTGATTCGCATGATTGACGAATTGCCGGAAGATATCATGAGGTTACCATTCCGATTTTATTTTGACGATTTATTTACTGGAATGAACTTGTTGTATCATTTAAAATCATTAGAATTTGGAGCAACCGGAACTATTCCGCAAAACCGAATTCCTAAAAAGTGTCCCATCATGGATTCAAATGAAATGAAAAAGAAGCCCCGTGGTACGTATGATCAGGCTTACGATGGTCGAGTAATTATTGTGAAATGAAAAGATAATCAAGTAGTCTCCATTGCTTCAACAGCCCATGGGTATGCGCCATTATCTACCACCGGGCGCTACTCCAGACAGGAACGAAAACGAATTCAAGTCTCAGTTCCGAGAGTTTTTCTCGAATACAATAAAGCTATGGGTGGTACAGATCAAATGGATGGCAACGTGGCCAAATACAGAACTGGGATTCGAAGCAAGAAATGGTGATGGCCAATTTTTACGTGGTTGATTGACGAAAGCATCAACAACGCCTGGATTTTAATGAAAAGCTGTGGCAGCAGCATCTCACAGTTAATTTCAAAAGAAATATTGTGCAGACCTATTTGATATCATATCGCACAATGCCAAGAGGGTCAGGCCGGCTAATTTTTAGTAGAAGTGGTGGTCGTGTGTTGAATTTCACTAGGTATGACAATATCGGTCATCTTGTTAGACCTGTTCCCATGAACAAACGTCGAAGATGTGCAGCAGAGCAATGTCAGTCGGTCGGGCGAACCATGCGAGGAAACCGTGTAGCATGCATTGAGGACTAAACGCTAATGTCTATGATGTTTGGTATTGATTTTTCAACAATGTGTTAACTTTGTTTTCCAGCCTACAATACACAAACATTTGTTTACAACCATTGTTTTATTTATACTCACAGAATTAGTTCAGAAAACAAAAGCAGACACAAAATCATGTGGTTTTTATCCGCATTGCGCGAAGAATTCGATTTCTATTTGCTTTTGCTAACCCAATTACGTCATTATGACGTAATAATGACACCCCGCGCCGACACACTACCTCAAAAAATTTTAAATGCAAATAGTTAATATTTTAATTTCAAAATATTGTAATTTTTGAAGTCAAAATAATCCCTACTAATGAATTTATTTATTTCGACTGCGTCATGATGACGTCATGACAACGTCATCAACATCAAAATCTTCTCAAAACTCTTTCTGTGTCAAGTGTAGCAAACTACCAAGGTTATTGAATAAGATTTAACTACTAGCAACCTAGTAAAAAGCAAAGTCATTACAAAACATATCAACCCAATAATACGTAGCTGTAAGTCCTAGCGTAACCATATGGTCACAAGAGTTTTTTAGCCTCAAAACAGCCAAATCAAATTGTAAAAAACAAATATTTGTGTTTTTCATGGTTTTGCTTCCCAAATGACTAATTTATCTAATTTAGACCAAATTTTGGAAAAAAAAATTAATTCAGGAACTAATGGGTTAAAATGGTCTTGCAAAAAAGAATTGTAAAATCTCCGAGCGCTGGTGCCTCCGACCTCAGACCCCCAAAACAGTCCCCCATTGCAGATTTCTGGCTACGCGCCTATAGATTTTGTAGTGATCATTACATTCACTATTAACCGCTTTGATAGTGCACATCACGTCTACAAGTTAAGAATGCTTTCAATGCCTTTAATATAATGCCAGTGCTGTATACAGTATATACATATGATCTTTTTCCTTACATTTAAATCACCAACTTTTATTTCCGCATCTGAGGTTTAAGAAAAGCAATCTGTGTCAATATCACACAAACGACCAAAATCTATTTTTTGACGTAGAAGCCCATAACGGCATTTGCATGAGAACAAAATATTGTCGAATGACACTTTTTACAACACTAACAAGCACTCCAAGGCCAAATTTGTAATAGGTCAACTCATGTCTTGTCGGTTTAGGATTACTTCTAGTCAGCGGTGCTATTCAAATTTGTCAAGAACCGAATTTATCTTCGTCCTGTTGTTTTTTTTTATTTGAGTGACTACAAGAAATGTCAATTTCGAAAAAACGATTCTCTAAACTCAGCAACCGGTTCGTTCGAACCAAAAGTGCAGGATATCCATGCAAGTAATTTTCAACATTTAGTTTCGTAAATTCAGCAACCGGTTTGCTCGAACCAATGCGAACCGATTGAATACCAGCACCGCCGTCTCATAGCCCCTATTGCTGTCCTGCATCGATGAGGGTCTCTGGCCATGCAGGTCCTGTTAGAATGGCTTTGCCGATTTTCTGGCTAAAACTGGAGCCTTTGGTGATGTAATTCATTGTACTCTTTCCACTGCTGTTTGGCAAAACCATCTCGATTAACCTAGCACACCTGGAGAATGGAGATGCAGTATTTTGTACTCTGTAGTGTGTAAAAATGTCAACTTTCGCCAGCTTCTCCAGTAAAAATTGCATTGCCTTGCCTTACCCTTTCTGATCTTTCCTAACTTTACGGTCAGTATGGTAACAACCTCTTTCTCTCTTTCTAATTTGTGCAAAATCAATCAAACAAGAATTTTACTTGCAGCGCTTGGGGGATCCACAAATTCACATCTATCACATTGTTGTAACTTAATTACGGGCTCAGAAACCATTTCTGAGTCATTCAACAATTATTTTGCCAAAATAGGTCTAGACTTACCAGCTAAATTAAACCTGCATAATATCAACATTAAGTTACGAAAAGTTTCTACCAAAATTTAATTCTTCTTCACTTTTTGTTCAGCCTATTGCTGAAACTGAATTGATGCAACTAACATATTTTCTTAAAACTAAAAATTCGTGTGGCCCTGATGGGATTTCAGCAAAATTTTTAATCTTAGTTGCCGATGTCCTAGCGTTATTGCAATACTTCCTTCCCCCTTTTTTACGGGCCTAAACATAAAAAGGCAGCATTTCTTGCGTATGCAAAACTCCAGATATACTTTACTTTTGCTCATTTTGTCGTAACCGTACTAACTCAAAATTACTCTTGTTTAGACCATCGAAGCTCGAGCTTAATTCGCTGTATTTGTGACATCGTTTAATTATGAAACTACAAAGTAATGTCGATAAAATTAAACAAAAACTGGAAATTTTCCTACACACACAACGTTTAGTTATTTGGCGTTTTGTTCGCGCTGAGGGCCTACCAATAAAATTCTGCCTACTATTGCTGTATATCGCTAACTAGCTCTTTTGCAAATTTCGTTTCAATAGCTTAACGTGTTACGAAAATATCTTTGATTGTTTGCGCAACATAGTAAACTTCGTGTTAAATGGCATTTACTAATTGACAAGTTTTAACGTCATTTCTTATAAAAAATGAAATGCGACAAGCAGTTGATTGTTCAATGCAATATTTCATGCAGTAGACGTAAACAGACACAATGTGTTTTGGGCTGAAATGGTTTTGAAACTTTAAACAAGTTGAAAAAAAATTAATGGGGTGATTTTTATTCCTACTACTAAACAAACACAATATACACAAGATAATGCTGTATACGATAACGAGGAAAACTAAGTACAGTTTGCCCAAGCTAAATCTGCGCTGGTATTCACCATTAGTTTTTTTTTCACCACTCGGCTTGAAAAAATATTTGCAAATATTTTTTGACCGGAGCAATTTATAGTACATTTTCATAATTAATATAAACTTCATTAGGTTCTTTTAATACGTATTCATAATAACACATTTTCGTCCGAAATTAAGCTACTCATATTTTTGTGCTTGTCGGGAGCGTGCCAAGAGAGCTCAAACAGCGTCATTTTTACAACAAAGATTGCATGCTTGCAGCCACGATTTCTCCAAGACAAGGCTTGAACCATAAACTATATAACTCTGTAGTACATTTAAACATGGTATATCGGCTTCTCCAATGACTACGTCTAAAGTAAACTTATAGCAGGCGGCATTTCGAATAAGATCAGGGTTAGGGGGAAGGATTCTTTAAAATAGCCATTATTATCAATAGAGTACGATAAAGTTTTTCCGGGTGTTTACCAGGCGCGTAACGGGAATAAGCAGGAAGAAAATTTGAGGGTTTGGGCGCAGAGCCCTCAGTTCAAAAAAAATTTTGAAATTTTTTTACTGAAAAAAGTAATGTTAGCCATGGAAATCAACTTAAAAACATAAGGAAACGCGGCAAACCTTAAAACACAAGATAAAAGAGAAAATTAATGCCGTGAGCAAATGGATGATATCTAACAAATTAACTTTTTTAAGTCCAATGTTATCATAATAAACTCAAAGAAACACAAAAATAGCCAGTCACCTAAAAACTCTTGTGATAATGTTTTACCCAAGATTTTGATAGTGAAAAATGCTACATGTTTAAGTGTTACCTTTGACAAATATCTTTCTTTTGATTGTCATATCAACAACTTGATAAAAAAAGGTCATTGCGATCAGCTAATTAGAATTCTAGCAAAGGTAAAGCCGTTTTTAAACACTAAGGCTTTATTAAATCTATATTATGCTATTTTCCATTCACATCTGCAATATGGTTTAATTACTTGGAGCTCAACTTTTAAAACTTATCTTAAAAAATTCAGTACTTTACATAAATTATCAAAGCAAAAACAAAATTCTGCAAATGTGGAAGCTTCACCCCAGGGCTACCTAATTATAACCAAGTAAAGATTTGCCCTTAACAGCGCAGATGCAGCTGAAATATGTTATTATCCCGAGCGCTTGGAAATCCGTCCCAAGACCCAAAATAATTGCTCATTATTTTAAACTTTTTGGTGAATGTTTAGAGAAATTCGCATCAACTGAAATATAACGACCATGTGATTAATTGGACTTTTCGTTTCAAGGCCGCTCCAAATCTGAATTCTGGCTTACTACGTCCATGTGCATGTCCTTGCGATGACAAACCACTGAATACAATTATATAACTGGTCCTATATGATGTCTTTAAGATGATAATGACAGAGCTGTTTTATTTTGACTTATCTGGAAAAAAATTTTGCTTAAAAATTTTAAGATCAAGAAATTTCGTCAAGTAGTGAAAGCGGAAGCTGTGGAAGCGGAATCTGAAGCGATTCAAAAATTGCCGCTTCCACATCCCTGGCAATAACCCGCCATTGTTCCACAAATGGAACATAAAATTTTTCGACAAACTTGTGAAAAGTTACTGGCCCCATTACATGCTTTGAGGAGGAAATATTAGTATAACTGTAATCTAAATTATGTCAATCTTTGGTTACTATAGAGTAAGACTGTCAGAGGAAATATATTTGTTACCCCCTAATATTGCGTTCACGTCAAAACGTAATTTTTCACAAAATATTCGTATTTATAATTCCCTCACTAAACTAGATTTTCGTAATATTTATACCGATAAAGAAAGAATATCTCTTAAACAAACCAGTAAAACTAAAAATTAGTCTAAATTTAAATAAAAGGCCAATTAGTAATCGCCTTAAAATTTTGTTCCATTTATGGAACGCTGGAAAAAAGGTTAATAGGTGGTTGCAGACACAAAGACAAAATCAGTCTCTTCGCAATCTCTTTATGAAAGTTTGGTTATAATTTTTAACTAGGATTACTATACGCTGAATGTGCTTAATGTATTTTTATTTTGCATTAATGTGTGCTGTTTAACTGTAACTGGTAACAAAATAAATTTCAGTTCGGTTCAATAGTGACCACAATTATCTCAGTTATCTTCTCTTAGTTTGTCTTTTCTTAATGAGCCTCCCATAAGAAGTATATTTGGGTCTTTTTTTCAATCAATGCCTCATTCTGTTGTAGATCTTGGGGTGAGACTGAATTGTTGGGTTTTTGGGTTAAAAAAATGTTTGGATAGCATCGCTATTGCAACAGTTTGAAGTTCAAATTTTGAAAAAAAATGTTACTATTCAGTTATAATGACAGCAAATCTTAATTAAATCTTAGTAGCAAATATTGCCTGTAGCAAAATTAAAACTTGAACAATTACAATGTGAACTTTTCATTTTGCATCTGCAATTTTCAAATGCATCGGTTTTGAAAGCACTCCATGTGCTTTATTTTTTATTTATTTATTACTTTAAGTGCTTTATTACTGATTCTTTTAGTCCTTCCGATGCAGTAGTTAAAACATGCAAAACCAGCATTAATTTATTGCAAAAAACATCTGCTGGTAAAAATTAACTCTTTTCTTACACTCTCTGTTGTGCACTTAAACGGCATTCAGGTCAAAAAAAATTTGCTCGGTTTTCTCTCAAAACATTTTGACAGTTCTGAAGACTAACTTCACCAAATTTGAGCTTTTTACGACCTTCCTTTTCCAAAATATGACAATTTAGATTTCACTTGAGAAATGCTTTTTCTTCTTAGAAATTTTGCCATGTTTTCCAGCGGCAAACAAAATTTGAAAAAGTTACCGCATGTTTGTAGCTTTCAATTGAGTGTTTTAGGCAGTGTTGTCAAAGCAAAGTAAAGGGTCAGAATTGTAAATAACTGCTTTTTAAGTAAATTAAAGCCAGTTTTTCAAAAGTTAACCTTCTGTCACAATACTGTCAAAATGGCAACCCTACAGTAAGACAAAAATTGTTAACTTTGAACTGCAATATCTTGAAAACGGTGAAACGCAGACAGTTCAAATTTGGTGGCGATGCATCGTAGACTTTTCCCAACAGTTTGGTCAACAGTGAAAAGCTTGACTTAAATGCCATTTTAATACTCAACAAATACTGCGCAGTACACTGCTTTATTTTACAAAACTCTCACATTACAGCTTGTTTTTACGCAACGATGAATATACTTGGCTATCAATAAAAAAAATTCCATTTACTTCAAGCTTTGATATACAGCAAAAAACATATTATCGAATACTCCGGCACTGATGCGAGCAATCACGGGAAGTAGCAAACTAACGCATGCTTTATAAACGAGTGGTGATTAAATCCTTCGCCAATTGCTGAGTGGCCCGGGCTTTGGATTGTCAAACTTGCTGTGCAATCAAAACGGAAATGAGGTATAATGTTAGTTCATCACTTTCTGCAGTATTTCAAAAGGTGAAGATTATTGTTCTTAAGAGTAGCGGGATTTGGTTAATTTTCCGAATGGATTTTTGCCAGAAAATGCATTTCCTTTTAAAATCTACACCAAGCTGCATCGAAAACCATTGTCAAGAAAAAACTAGTCGACACGTGGTACTTTAACGCGGCTCTTTTTTTGTGTATGAGGCCGTAGCCAGAGAGGTCAGCCACGTCTGAAATTTTTCTACCCAGTATTGTAATTGTATTGTATATGCTAAATTACCGTAGTTGTATTGTATATGCTGTATGGCAATTACGGATTCGTTGAACTCCGCCTAAATTTTAAGGATTTCCGCTTGAAAGAAAAGTCCGGCTACGGCTCTGAAGCATAGCGTAGCGGACAGTAGCGTACGCAGGATTTTGAAAAGGGGGTTGGGCAGGCAGAAACTTCAGAAAGTTTGAGAAGAACAAAGATTAGAATAAGAAATTGTTTCACCCAAAACCAGTCCGAAATTAGGTGAAGACCAAAAAAAAAGTCTTCACTCAAATTTAGTACAATTTTTTGCCCAAAGTTGGGTGCAGGCCTAAAACAAATTTATAAAGCATACCCTTTTTGTGATCAAAGCTTCTGCCCAACTTACAAAGGGGGAGGGGGGCATGCCGCAATTTTGCATACTTTTCTATGCTAATTATACTATCCTGGCGACCCAAAGGGGGGGACCATGGCCCAATGCCCCCCCCCTAAATACGCCCCTGGTAGCGGAAATACTATACAGAGTCTCAACTGGGCTGGAGCACTTGAGAAGGAAAAGTGGCCAGTTTCCACCACTCAAAGAGTGGACACCCCGATAGCAAGCAGGCGCCACCGCTGAAGAGCATCCAGCATTGCCTAATTGCCTCTTATGACATAATGCAGGGGCATAGCGGTAAAAATTATTCTGTGTTTGTTAGATAGTGAATTTGATCCCAAGTTCGACTGAAGAGGTAACTTATTTCGCTGGTAAAAATGCATAGAAGATGATTTGTTACTAATTTTTGAAAATTAATGTTGGACTGTAGAAACTCTTTAGTTTTAACTGTGAAACTTTTCTATTTTATTGCAATTAGTAATTAACGGAGGACAGCGGCAAAATATTTGAATCAATTCCACTCTTCTGGGCTCAACTGTTTCAGAGATATTTTTATTGAAGCATTTTGTCTTGTCTCCCAACTTAAACGCTTTTTTTTTGACGATATCAGTGGGTAATACTGACGTTAATTACCGTTTTTACCAGTTGGTCGAGCGGTAACGCGTTCCTCTCTGGAGCAGGAGGTCTGAGGTTCAAGTCTCTGGCCGGTCAAATCGGACACAGTGTTGCCAACGGCTCGCTACCGTTGCAGCATTTCTCCAAAAAGAGCTGCTCTGCCTGGGCGCAATGACGTGGAGATGGGCCCCGCAAACTCGTTCCACGCTTAGTCGTAATACAGCGCGTGTAATTAAAGATTTGATTTTTTTGATTTGACTATCGTAAGATGGCAAGTTATTTTACCGGAAATTAACTTGCAGTGAGTTAATTTCAGGTAGTTGATTGGCAGTAATAATTGATACGTTACGATGGCGTAATTAATGCCAGTGTTGCCAACTAAAATCGTACATGTTGCGGTGAAGTCGGGAAACAAAAAAATTGGGTCAACCCTATTTTGCTCTGGGTATTTGACGAAAGCATTTTAGTCTAGGGTCACCTTTCCCCCCAATCTAACTCCTAAACCAAAAGCCATGAGAACGTCAAATTTAGCGTGCGTTTTGGTCTCCACCAAAGTTTTTTTTTTAAATTGGTTTTGAGTTGATGACATTATCATAGTGACGTTAAGGCTATATCAGACCAATCTTCATCGAAGAATCTGGCGCAGCAGTGACAGTCACCTAGGAGCGATATGTGGAGGTCCTCAAAACCTTCAAGAATGAGCTCCACACCTTCTTCCCGTCGCTCATGAGCAAGTTCTGGTTCAAGCAAGACGGAACAAGTTCTCACACCTCAAACCTGTCCCCAGATTGGCTGAAAGAGAACTTTGGAGGCCGAGTGATCAGTCTCAAGACTGATTTGGAGTGGGCACCCTATAGCCCGGACCTAAGCCCCCCAGATTTTTTTCTTTGGGGCTATCTTACGGACAGAGTGTAGGCAGGGAAACCCAGAACCATCATGGAACTCAAGGAAGCCATCAGGGAGGAGATGAGAGCCATTACCATTTCAGTCTGTAAGAACGTCATGGACAACTTCGTGCTGTGCCTCAAGAAATGCACGGAGCTAAATGGAGGCCATCTAGAACACATGCTGTAGAACGGAGAAAAAAAGGCCAAAGACCCTAGTGTTTTGATGTGATGTTTTGAGTATAATAAACTAGTTATGACCAAAGTTTCATTTCATTTGGACTAAACACTAAGAAAAGGGGCCTAATTAAAGTTGGGGCCCGTTTTTTTTTTGGGGTCACCCTGTATTCAATCAGTCACTCAACATTGGTATCTTTCCAAATCTTTTTAAAAAAGGCCGAGATAATTCCTATTTCAAAAGTAAGAAACCCTAAAACTTTGAATTAGTATCGACCAGTAGGTCTGTTACTAATCTTCTTTAAAATTCTGGAAAAATTGTACGCAAAAGATTTCATTCATTTTTAACTTCAAATGCTATCTCCAACTCAATTTAGATTTAAAAAATTATACTGCACAAGTCATGTCACCACATCTCTTGCAAATATTATTACTAGTTCCTTTGACAGAAAACAAAACTTTTTTTTAATGATTTTTTTTTAGACCTACGTAAAGCCTTTGGCACTGTAGATCACAACGTACTCCTGTCTAAACTACAGAAATATGGCGTCAGAGAAATTGTGTATGAGCGGTTTTTCAGTTATCTAACCGGTAGGTCTCAAACAATGAGTTATCATTTTATTTCTTCAACAAATGATTGTTTAACAAGCAGAGGAGTCCCTCAAGGATCTGTTTTAGGACACTATACTTTTTTCTGTGTGCATAAATGACTGTCATAACTGCTTGAAATATTGCTCTTCCGTTATGTTTGCAGATCATACAAGTGTTTTTCTAAGCAAAACAAGGGTTGTATGTTTTCAAGCTAAGGGTAATGCTGAACTGTTAAACATTGATACTTGGCTTGCATCTAACAAGCTATTAAATATAGACAAAACCGACTTTACAGTATGCTGTTTAAAGCAAAAGCCACTATTACCAAACAAAAGCCAATAAATGAAATAATTCTCAGAGACAAGTCTATCAAATAAGTATTTGACCCAAAGTTTTTAGGCCTTACTTTTCATGAAACGCTATCTTGAAAAACTCACGTACAAAATTTATTAGAACAGGGGGACATGACAGAATATGCTAGCGAGCTCGTAAAGGCCATTCTCGCTCGCTAAAAAGCGCTAACGAACAAAAACTCTTTGTAGACAAGCTGCCATTTCTGAGCCGTCTCGCCCAACACACGTTAAAACCGTTCGCTCGAATTTCTTACCGAGATGTTCGTAACTTGTGTTAGTGCGTGATAAACATCTCATTGTGACGTCAGATGCACATCTACTTCAAAATAATGAGTTCAAGCGTACTGTATGTACTACATTGTTTTGGAAAAAGATACCACAACCTATGCGTTATTGTTCTATGCAAGCAAATTCCTCAACTGATGATAATTAGTCAATGAACGACAGAACTTAATTATATTTTTGGATCAATGTGAAATAAGAACAACTTTTTCTATACTACAATTTTTTTAAACGACGTAAAGCGCCCTTGAGGTTGTAGGTGGGTAAACTCATATGTTAACAGTAACTATAGGTCTTTAGGTTTCAAAATTTTTCAAAAGTGAGCAAGTCCAAGTACACTCTTCCTTTTTAGAACCGCTGAATCTTGAGTTTAGACTGGCTGTTTTTAATGTTTTGTCGATATTCAGTCTCATTTGTTCTTGATTTTGTAAAACTTTTGAGAGCATCGATGTCAATTTTAGCGGGAATGTTTGAAACACTTTTTAATTCTTATTGCTCCGTCTGCTTAAGGGCCGGAATAGACGAAGAAGCTTTTTCTGCAATTTTACTACTCCAACAATTATCACTCCATTTACACGTGAAGCTGTTTTTCTGCAAATTTACTTGCAGCAATGAAAAATTGTGGCGCTGGAAGTAATCATCTGCAAGAAACTAAAAGTTCCATCTACACCTCCGTGCAATAATTTGTTTTTTCCTTAAAAATGTTTCAGCAATTGTGTTGTGAATTTGGTCTGCAAGACCTTGAAAATCCATTTACACGTGGCGATTTTAACACTCTTGCAGACAGAGTCGGACTACTTGGCTATAATAATCTCAATCTGAACTATCAGTAGGCATGTTTCGAAAAAGAAAAGCGGTAGCAGCAATAGTAATTCAAAATGCTTTCAAAACTGAAAAAAAACAACTTAGATTTGTTTATACAATCCTAGCTTCCTCGAAATGACTCCGTCATAAGACAGGCGATTTTTAGAAAGGAGCGTTTAACAGTCATCTTTTGTATTCTAGCCACAGAGAAGAAAATATCAAGCACAACTTCTGCAATATATTGTGAAAGTTGCGTTTCGCTTGAAATTTTTATTTTGAGACAATGCAGAAGTCGCGTGCGGACTAATGCTATTCAAATTTGTTGCGGATTAATTGCGCTGCGCTTTAAAATTTTTTTTATTTTTTTATTAATACCGCAATTTTATACTTTTGACTTAATTTGGTTTATTTTGATAGTAATATTGTCAAATGTCAACATTATATCGCAAATTACTTACTCCTTTTCCGTCTTAAATCACTAAAATGCAAAAGTAGGTGTAGGCCTAGGCCTAAATCTGTCTAGGCCAAAAGTAATAAATTGTTCAGATGGTGAATCTTTTCCTGTAGTTTATCTTTCTGTACTCTAGTATTCTGATGCTTTAATATCATTCTAGTTTATACTGTAGTTTTTGTGACCAAAGTTTAACACTATCCGCTTTTCTACAAGTTTGTTTTTATAGTTGTGATGTAATAATTAACTTTCGGATTTGAAACTTTAAAAAAATCTTACAGTTCATATTGATGCTACGTAGCTTCAGTCGTAGCTCTATATCGTATGCTCGTAGTGTGATGATGTTGGTCGTCATGATCAACGAAACATCAATAAAAGCAACAAGGCTTTTGAGATCAAGCTTGCTGTGAGTATCAGACGTGGAGTCCTCGAGGACACATTTTCAAGTCCTTGGCCTCGAAGCCTACAAATCTTCGAAAATTGCCCTGTCCTCGGCCAAGGACAGCACTATTTTTTGAATCATTAAAATTTCATTAGAATACGCTAGAAACCTCGCGGAAAATTTGCGAAGACCTTTTTTTAGAGATCGCCTGAAAAAAAATTTTGATCATTTTTTTTTTTGGAGAACACTTGCGCTTGTGCCCTTGGTCCTTGGCCTTGGCCTCGAGCATATCTGTCCTTGGCCTCGAGAGGGTCTGTCCTCGGAAGGGCTGTCCTTGGCCTTGGCCTCGGATTTTTTGTGTTGTTGGCCTCGAAGCTTGTGTCCTCGACTCCACTTCTGGTGACTATGACTTCACTGGAAGAACGCCAGAATCAGGTTTATCACTAAAATGCGTGATTTACATTGTCTGTTTTACACTTAATTGCAGAACTTTGGTTGTGCTTTGACTTGGTATGAAAATCTCGTTCCGCAATTGCGGAATTGCGTTACGCTTCTACTGAATCAAAAAGCTTGTTGCGGAAGTTGCATTGCGCTTCTAAAAATATATTTAAAGTGCGCCTCTTGTTCTGCGCTGTTAATGGTTTAAATAGTCGTTGTGTTTTGTTACGCTGCGCATTTTGTAAAACTTTATTAGCGCCCGCTTCTGGAAAATAAAATTTTATTATCTGCAATATGTTTATTGAAAAAAAAAAACGTTTTGGGTAATGTTGATATTAAAATTCAGACGGAATCTAACATAATTATCCACATTTCCATATGCACTTACAGTACTACTATGTGAAAATTTTGAGATGGAAACCAACCCCGCCTGGCCTCTTTTTCTCTAGCTACTGCCCAGTATAATACACAAACAGTAATAGTCGCAAACAGGTTAATAACGAAGAGTCACGTTCACGTAAGCTTTTATCATCTAAACAAACCCAGCAACATAGCATCACAAAAAAGTTGCTATTCGAGATATTATAAAAATGTAGAATAATAGAATTTATTGCATTTAAAAGGAACTGCTTTACACAAAATCGTTAAAATATTATTTATATCCGGTAATTTATTTATATACTGTTGACAATGTAATACGTACTTATATCTTTTTGCTCTAAGCAGTGCTTTTTTTTTACTCGGTCTCTTTATTCAGGTGTCAATACGTTCCAAACTGCAGGGCTAATTCCATATTTACTTATCAACGCTTCTATTTCATAATGTTGTCCAAATATAGCGATGCTGGTAATGTACAGTAATTGTGCAGTATACAATTGTCTTGTAGCAGAACAATGCGATAAAGTCTAAAAGTGTTCAAGTGTCAACGCACGATGTTTTATTTATTTCATTTTTTTTTAGTGAGCGGGTCCTGGAATCGATCTTATTTTTTTCATATATTTCAAATAGCTTATCTTGTGTTGTTGCCAACTTTAGTTGACTTTTTTACGTTGCACTTCTTTTCACACTAAATTTGTATCTAAGGCCTTTGGCGATTCATTTATCAAAATTCTTCCTTTTTTGTTTAGCAAGTTGGCAACGCCTAATTAGTTTTCTGTTTCTACGCTGTGTTGGCCTCCCAACCAAAATTTTAAAATCCTCAGCATTTCATGTATATGTCTGCGCTTTTCATTAAATTTTATTATGATGCTACTGAACCACCGCTGTTATAAAGCACCAATATTCACGATAATAATAAACAAATTAATTTTAATTTTGCATTCTATTGGGTCGGAGGCAAAAAAATTCTTTATCATTTTCGTTCAAGAAGCCAATTAATCTTCAGTTAAATTTTGCCGCCTGGTATTATATTTTATCATTTATCTGTCAATAAATTTTTTCTGGAATCTGGTGTTTAGTTTGACAGCTTTTCAGCAAACCAGCCCGGTGAAGGTTTTTGAATTTCTCGTGGCCAAAATTCAGTAAGTTTAGACAATATCGTTCTGTAACGCCAAGCAGATAGGCATAACAGTGTTAACAGCATTGTGACGTAGCACGAAAAGTCAAACAAAATTGCAGCAAGTTGAAACACGGCCGAAGTTATTTCAATATTGAGGAAAGTTTTCCGAAATTTTGCAGGAAGCCATTTACAAGTCGCAAGAAAACCCTTCTGCAACGTTTCTGCAATCGTTGCAGAATATTTTTGCTAGGCCATTTACACGCAGAAAAAAGTTGCATCAACGCTTCTGCAAGCGTTCTTGCAGAAAAAACTTGATCGCTATTTCGGCCCTAAGTGAAGGCTTTTTTTCTTGCTTTTGCAGCATCGTAAAATTGCGAAAGCGAAAAAGCAAGCTTTTTTCAAGTTGAACAACTGCCAAAAAAATTCTCAATTGCTTGCGCAGAGCAACTGAGCTTTATAAACTTGAATAGTTGCAATTTTGCTTGCAAATACTAAAAAATCACTGAAATTTTATCGCTTTAAATCAGCACAAATTTTAGTTTCTTTGATTAGTTTGAATTTTTTTTTTTCGTTTGTTTTTGGTTTATTTTGCTGCCGAGGCTGGCATTGTTTTTATTTTGTTCTTAAATTTTGAGCAAAAATGAGCCTCGTGTGTTAGAAAACCATTCTTATAAAAGGAGGGTATTGCTATTTTTATCAACTGGCACTACTTAACATTTCTTTATCAGTCGAAACAGCAAGTGGTTCTCAATGCAATTCGCTTTTTCTTAGCTGTCTGATAGCAAACATGGTGACGATTTTAATTAATTTTCAGCAAATATTCGCTTTGGTTAGAAGTCTTCAACATTTCGCCATTAAATTTCTGAACCAAAAAGATTTCTCGCACGCTTAAAGAGAGCATCAAGATCCTCTTTAAGTTGGCAAGGAAAATGTGACGTTTTTTTACTCGAACTGCTTTCCACAATCGCTCAAACAAGTTAGCGAGAAAGAATGACGTAACGGATTTCGCAAGGTTTTACATACACGTGCAAAAATGACCTCTTACGTTTAACGAGTATTTCGTTCGGTAGCGCCTCTTAAAAAAAACTCGTTAATTAAAGCGAACGAGGAAATTTCTGTCATGTGGGCCTAGGTTCGTCCGACTTTTGGTATTGTTAGAGTTATATAAAGGATATTTAAGATCCCATTCACTGAGTCACTGTACTACACTATGATTCAAAGAAGATACAATATTGCTAACAACTTTGTGCCGTGGCAATAAAGCAATCAAATCCAAGTTGCAAACTACTTCCAATAAATACATCAAATTAATAAATAAAAAACAATCTAAAGTAAATGGTCCAATCAAATCTTTTCCCTGTCTTTCAATTGACCAACTTTTAAGCAAAGAAATAGTTACTTTGAAGTATAAATTCATTTATGAACTACTACCAAATTTTTTTGAAAAAAATTTTTCCAACTAAATCTATATAACAACACAGCTAAAAGAAGTAATAGCCACATTATTCCAATTAGTTCTTCAACAAATATTGATCAGCACTCAGCAGCAAGGATGGCAGTACGGTACGTTGGTACGATACGGTATACGCTTCAATTTTTGCTAAGAAGTACGGTACGCTGGTACGGTACTCTTTTTCTGTAATGGTACGGGTACGGTACATTGGTACGGTACGCCTTTTTTGTAAAGGTACGGGTACGGTACGTTGGTATGCTCCTTGAATTAAAAATTCCAGACTTTTCGCACATTGCTCCGGCTTTTTGTATGCAGAGGTAACAGACAGCTGAAACCGACGCTAATGTTTGAATTGAGATCGCTGATTTATAGGCAAGTGATTTTAAATTCAGTTAAAGTTGCGAGTAGTTAAAAGCAAGGATGGCAATACGGTACTGTACGTAAGTACGCTACGGTACGCCTAAATTTTTGTTAAAAAGTACGGTAGGCTGGTACGGTACGCCTTCTTTGTAATGGTACGGGTACGGTGCGTTGGTACGATACGCTTCAAAAATTGAACTGAAGTACGGTACGCTGGTACGGTACGGTTCAAAGTGCGAGGTACGTAGTACGCAAATTTTTAACGTACCGTACCGTAGTGCCATCCTTGCTCAGCAGTCTATGCAATACTTAGGTCCAAAAAAAATAAAATTTTTTACTTGAGGTCTTTTACTTACAATACTTACGTCCAAAAATTTGAAACAATGTGTCCAAACTTGTTAAACATTGCAAAACATTATAAGCATTTCTAAAACAATCAACTTAAGCATTTATTAGGTGTCGATCATTAACATAGTTTAAATAACGTATTTATCATAATTTTGAAACTAACATTTAACAAAAATACAACTATTGTTTGAACCTTAAAGAAAACATAATGAACCTAAACTGTTTTTAATGAGTAATGTTTAACAGTAGATACAAAATGAAAGAAACAACAAAAAATAATCATTTTTTATGTATTCATCTAAACTATTTGGCCATAGGCGTAGCCAGCATTTTTGATTTGGGGGACCTCGAAGCACAAAGCATATGCAATGACGTCAACAAAAATATTTAAAAGAGGAATTTTTTGTCTTGTTTGGCACGTAACCAGGGTTTTGCTCAAGAGAGAGGGCTCAAACCAAATGCCAAAAAGTGCTAATGCGTAAATAGGGAGACATGTGTGAGCTAAAAATGCTAAAAAGTTACACTGCTAGTGTAACTTACACGTATCACAGATGGGGTCTGGAGGCGGAGCCCCCAGCCGCCGGAGGCTACTTGGGTCTGGGGGCAAAACTCCCAGCCGCTCAACGATTTTTCGTAATTTGTTTGAAAAAAAAAGCTATTTTGATGCCATTGGATTACATTTTGCTCGTGTTCAGAGCCATTTGTAAGAACTAGATTTTTAACATTTGAAAGCCAATTGATAAAATTAAATTGTTCAATCCTCCTTTTACGCACAATTAAGTCCAAAACACGTTTAAAGTTTTACATTTTGATTTTAAATTTTGTAAGTGATTTGGCCCAAGCAGAGAAAAGTAACGTACATTGCCTCCGCAATATTATAGCAGTAAATAAATAATAATATTCCACTGGAACATTTTTCTTAAAGATTTTTGTTTTAACTTCAAAATAACCAGCTATAGGAGTACATGTATACGGCCAGAGGACCCAAGTCCCCTTAGTTCAAATTTGATAATTTGTTCAATATGCATTTCTCCGAGCAATTTTTTTTTAAAGTATTTTGTCGCGTAAAAACTGGAGAGGTGGAGGTGAATTGTTATTAAAAATGTGCAATAGATGGCTACGCCTACTAACCATGTTATTGCCAGGGCAAGGTTTACCTTGCTCCGGGCTCCTGGCACTTTCGGGATTTTTGCAACATCTTCCTTCCAAATATGAGTGAAGACCTAACAAAGTCTTACCATCTGAGCGCGGGGTTTTTGGCAGTGTGCCATATGGTAAATCAGGCCCTGGTTATTGCATTACGTTTATATAAGGTTAGATGAGGGCCTGAGGTAGCAACTTTTAGGATAAAAACCCTTAATTGCACCCGGGTTATACATTTATATTGGTTGGAAAAATTCAATTGAGGGGGGCCTGGCACCCTGGATCAATATTATTATTAAGTACTGTTGTACGCGAAGGTGCTAAAAGAAACTGAAGAACAAATAGGTTTTTGGCTTTTTTGTCACATTTTTATCATTTGTAGCATTTCAATTGGGGGCGGGCTCCTGCCCCCTCCCCCTCCTGACTACGCCTATAATTCAGGCTTTGTATCACTATATGTGTGACTGAAAGTGCGTGACTGAAGGTAAAGTAGCTGCTGAGTAACGGAAATAAGTGTGTGACTGAACTGAATATGTGACTGAAGGTGACTGTTGAGTAACGGTGTGAGTGTATTGTATGCATGTGTGAGTGCGAGTTTGTTTGTAAATGCCTCTTATTTTTGCTCTGTAACTATTGCAAATTAAATTGCTTTTTTTCGGTTTCTTATAGGTGTAACATTCATGCATAATATTGATAACTCTGGCCATACTATCCCTTGCCTTAATGCGTAATATAACATTATTTGTTTTGCTGCTTCACCTTGGCCTATTTGTACCAAAGTATTGTTTTTTCTAAGGAATTGGCTACAATGTTCTTCTTATTTAATTATTACTCATTTGATTAAAATTGTATGTTGGCGTAAATAAAATAAATAAAAATAAATCAATAAAAAAATGCTCACATTTTGGAAAGCGACTTCGAAAGAGTTCAAAAATCGGGAAACTTCCCGTTACTTTAGCCACTCCAAATTTTCAGGAGTGATTTGTAATGAATTTTGACTTAGAGTCAAGTTGATTTGAAATAAAAATATTTTTTCTGAGGAGATTTATCGCAAAAAAAAAAACAAGAGGGTGTCAAAAATGCTCTTCCATCTCCTGTGTAAAATAGGGTTAATAAGAATGGTGTCGACGCAAATTATATACGGCATTGCACTAACTTTAGAAATTATGGTCATTTTACATTGAAAAAAATTTTTTTTAATTCACTAGTTTTTTCTTTAAAATTTTACACTAAATAAATTTTTTCCCTAATTGTACTAATGAATTACGTTCACGTTTAATCTTATAGAACACCCACCGTTACGTTTTACAGCAACGTGCAGTAGTTTATGGGCCAATTTTCCATGTGGCCTATACGGCAATGCTCCTTCCCACTACGCCGATTCATATTTAATAATTAACTTAAGCCAAATATGCAAGATTTTAGACGTGTTTCAGACTTTATTGATAAGTAACAGGCTGACGCTATTCAGCCAGTTCCCACAAACCGGTTGCTAAATTTAGAAAACCGTGCGGTTACAGATTGGATTTCTGCAAAATTAGAATGGTACCACTGCATCTACATACGTAAGATTGACGTCCATATGATTTAAAAAACACCGCTTTTTACAGTTATAATGTTTTACGCTGTGGAAGTATTGATGTGGCTTAAATTTGTAATGACGGTTTTCTAAAAACATCAAAAGTTTTTTAGCGGTCATCAGTGGTGTAAAAAAGTACTCGAAAAGTGTTTTCAAGTAAAAACTTTGTTACTTGAACCACAAACTACTTGCAGTAAAGTACAAAGTATTGACCAAAAAAGTACTTGAGTAAAAGTAAAAAAGTATTTGTTTCAATAGTACTCAAGTAGTATAAGTATTTCTGACACTAATTTAGCAAAATAAACAAATTATTCAACCGACAAACTGGAGTGTATGACAACTATAGTCCACTACCTTCACATCACTGCCACATAATGCTTGGTCTTCTAACCCCTCACTCTCTGAAAGAAGTCATGAATTATTAATAGATGCAAGTTTTTGTTATTATATTAAAATCAAAAAAAAAAAAACAACAGCTAAACCTGGAGATTTGAAACTCATGCCACCAGAATTTATGTGGAATCATTTCATACAACCTTTGCTAACTTAACTTTCATTGAACAATTGCCGGTAGAAAACTTAACCGTTTTGACATATTCGTGGTTCAAATTTAAAACTGCAGTAGGCACTTTGGACTAATCTACCGTAAATCAAAATGCTACCAGCCAGTTGGTCGAGCGGTAACACATTCGTCTCTGTAGCGGGAGATCTGAGGTTCAAATCTCGGGTTGGTCAAATCGGACACAGTGTTGCCAAAGGCTTGCCACCGCTGCGACATTTTTTCGAAAGAAGCTGTGTTGCCCGGGCGCAATGACGTGGAGTTGGGCCCCGCCAACTCGTTACACGCTTCGGTGTATTACAGCAAGTGACCTATAATGACAGATTTGATTTGATTTTATTATTGCTTAAATAGCAAGTGAATGTAGAAAGTATCCAAAAAAAATTGCTTTAAAAGTGCTCGTAATCGATAAACTCTGCTTGAGTAAGCTACTTAAGTATAGAGCTACTTTCGTTACTTTGCATCTCTGCTGGTGATAAATACGTAACCAGACATCTATTTATGTTAGAGTATATCGAAAAAAAAACAGAATGAAGTCAAGAAGAACATTACAGCATTAATCATTCTACAGTAGCATTTAAACAAGAAAATTTTGACTTGACAACAAAGAACACAAAGCAGTATTTGGACAAGATTGAAAATGACGTAAGACACATTGAACACCCAGCGTGTTTCTATAGTTACTCTGCACATTGTTGTTAATAAATTAAGGTGATTTAACGTTTTTCTATAGAACAGAACCTCAGTCCGTGGTTGATATCAGGGTTTCAAAAAGTGCTCTAAAACAAAGAGTTAATGCTATATCACTGTAGATTACCACAGTTCTAAAACATAAAAAAATTAAAATCCTACAAAACCCAACACTCTGCAGGTTTTACCCGTATAAAAAGGATCACTTCTTAATCAAAGAGAATTTTAATAAGATTTTTTCGTATTTGATGAGACCATTAGGGATATGTCAACCAAGTAGAATTTGAACAAGATATTCCTTATTTGAATAAAATATTATACCCCTGATGCAGGATTTTGAAAAGGGGGGGGCTATTTTGAAAGAGTGAGAAGTGTGCAAACGACCTTGACTCGAATTTTCATTGATCTTGAATCAGTTTCAGACGGTTTGTCCGAAACTTGAGGCGAAATGTCTCGGAAAGCTCGGAAATTCAAAGCTTTTTTCCGCCCAAAATTAGGTGATCTCCAAAAAAAAAAAAAAAAAGGTCTTCGCCAAAATTCAGAGTGATTTTTCGGCCGAAATCCAAAATTCAAAGGTTTTTTCTGCCCAATCAGGTGGTCTCCAAAAAAAAAGGTCTTTACTCAAGGTCCGTCCCTTTTTTTTCACCCAAACTCACTCAAATTTCCAGCCGAAAGCCTGATGCCCAACTTACAAAGGGGGGGGCCATGCCTCAATTTTGTTCACTTTACTATGCAATTTTGCAATCCTAGCGACCCAAAGGGGGGGGCCATGGCACAATGGCCCCCCCCCTAAATACGCCCCTGCCCTGATGATAGCATTTATGGATAAAACAAATTGTTGAGTTTTATAGAATTTTAAGTTGTTTAGTGTCTTAGAACTATGGTAATCTGCTGCGCTAAAATGGGAACTCTTTCACATGATTCTGTGTCAATACACTCGTATATAACTAGTCAGATCACATTTTAAAGAGCTGGGTTACACTGCTTCGAATATTGCTAGTTCTAAAACAAAATTGAAAAGGAATATCGTTTACAAGGCACATAATTAAAAAGATACACATCTTATAAAAAGCACAAAAATTTCCTGAAGTTGTGGGCCTTTCATATAATTTGTTTACCGTTAAAATTTTGTGCCTTTTAAAATTTTCTGAAATTTTTGTCTCGTTTTAATAGAGTTTGCCGCGGATTTTAATGCTTGTTCGATTGATTTTGTAATGTGCTGCCTGTTAAATGATTTTTTTTTAAATTTTGTTTTAATGTACTGTAGCAGTTTACCCAGACCGCTTGGATGGATTTCCTAATGCTACAACTTTGTTGCCTCTTTCTTTTAAACTTTCAGTTCTGTCAAACTGGATGATCTAATTCACACAAGTGATCTGATCCACACGTGACTTGTCCCGCTCAAAAAAACAAAATTTATTACTTTCCAGTTTTGTGGACTTTGTGAGCGTTGAACTATATTGGTTGCTCTTCAAGAAACATCGTCTTGTTTCTAGTGACAAGAAATTGTAGTACATGACTGAAAATCAAAGGTGGAGTCGAAGACACAACGCTCGAGGCCAAGGACACAAAAAAATTCGAGGCCATGGCCAAGCACCGATTTCCCGAGGACAGGCCCTTTCGAGGCCAAGGACAGGAACTCTCGAGGCCAAGGCCAATGACCAAGGACAAAATTTTGCAAGTAATCTCCACAAAAAAGGTCTTTACCCAAAAATTTTGCAAAATTTCCGAAAAATTTCGGACGTTCTCCAAAATAAAAAAACAAAAAAGGTCTTTATGAATTACCACGAGGTCTCTGGCTTGCTCCAAGACGTAGAAAAAAAAATGGCCATGACCTTGGCCCACTTCCAACAAAGCAAAAAATAGTGCTGTCCTCGAGCCGAGGACAGGACATTTTCGAGGACTTGCAGCCTTCGAGGCCAATGCCAAGGACTTGACCTTCGAGGCCAAGCCCAAGAACATCAAATAGTGTCCTCGACGACTCCACCTCTGCAGAAAATGTTCGAAATGTTTTTGTTACACAAAACAAATACAGCAACACTTACTAAACTGACCGACCATAGACTTTTTATTAGTAGACTGGAAACCGATAGCTTTCTCTTTTTTTTCTTCACAGTTCATTTGTTCTAGAATATGCTGATTCATCCAATCAGCGAGACTTTTTTCTTCACGCTTCATTCATTCTATGAATATATCAAAACAGTCGAATACGCGTGACCGCAAAAAAACTTTAGAACAAGAGCAAACTTTTTTTCTTCAATGCTTTTATCTTTTTCTCCGCGCGTCTATTTCTAGTCTACTAAATATAGAGTCTATATGGTCATATACATTGACACCTGTTAGTGTTATCTCAAGGGAGATATACATAGGTTGATTATATTACTATCATGTTTATTAATTGGAGTTGTTATTAGAGATTGGAAGTTTGCCAGTGATCGCGATTCTCATAGCCTTGGCAATTTTACCATTCCAACTGCTGCAAAGCTTTTTACAAAAAAACTTAAAATTAATGGCAATTTAACAAGGACAAAAATGATTATAGTTTAATACCGGCATGCAGCCAGAAATCGGCAAAGGGGAGGAGGGGAGCTGTTACGGGGGTCTGGGTACGGAGACTCAGCGCTGAAAGATTTTGTATTTTTTTGGCAAAAATAAAAATTTTTGGCATATTTTGATAAAAATTAAAGCTATTAAAATGTGGCATAAAAATTAGCAGTGTAAAAACATGATTATACTAGTTGCATAAATGGGCAATGTGGGAGGTAGCGCTTGTTAGAATTTCATTTCTATTATTTACAACCTGGTAAATCATAAAATCCTCTTCCGGTAGATCAATGAAACTCTCAATGAGTAATCTATTTCGTCTCAATTGTACAGAGAAACATATAATTATCGGGGCTAATGCAAGGAAAATTGAAAGAAGTGATCGTTAATTAACTTATATTAAACATCCCCCATCCCCCTCCCTTAACTTATATATTTTTTGATGAAATCCATGTTAAGCATTTTTCAATAAGCGATCAAATTTGAATACCAATTTTCGACCATTTTTCAAAGCTTTTTCAGAGTTATATGAGTTTTATTTTTGACAAATTAGCTCCCCCTCCCCACAAACAAATGTTTCAAAATATGCATTAAATCATTTTTTGAGTTTATTCCTCTGCAAAAGACAGTTTCAGAGGTGCTAAAAACGTGGTGTTTTCCTTACTTTGCATTTTAGTCTGCAAGTCAATAGGGAGATATAGTCTTACCCCCTTGGCTACGCTACTGGTTCAATACAAGATCATCAAAATCAAGAACAGTGAGATGTCAGCTTCTCGATGTGACTCTTTGAATTAATGTTTTTGTAGATTTATCACATTATAGATTATAAAGCGACACAAAGAAATCCCTTGACTTTCATGGAAATTAATTTGTGGAAGCGCACGTGAGTCTTACACTCGTACGTCAAGCAGAAATTTCCTCTTTATGAATTTGTTAGCTGTTTATTGTGCCAAAGCAGCGTTTATATACTAAAGCACAAACAAAAATAGCACGTAGGTCGTGTGAAGTATCCGACCAAGTGGTACCAGCTCAACAGTATGCGAGTGAGCCAAGAAAGTACATTGTTTAGTGGATAACAACGGCTTAGATTCCAATGACCAAACACTTAATTCACACGACATATTGTCGCCCGGTCACCACAAATTTCTATCAAAGTCGAGGATCTTTATGTGTTACGTAACATATCAAGTCTGATGTGATATTTAAGATTGATGTAGAGAGTCACAACGAAAAGCTGGCATCTTCTAACTTTTTATGACAAAATGGCATTTATACGACGTTTGAGTTTTATCTTTGATAATCTACAGTATACCTTCAATTTTTGCTGGGCTAGTTTAAAGTAACATTTAACTTTGCTAAATGGAAATCTATCATCGAGGATTTTTATCATTACGTTTCTTGAATTGAAAGAAAATGTTCAATAGCTTTTATCACATCTCCACTGCATCCGTGCAACACCAAGGCCCGAATGGCACTAGACTGAGTCGGAAAAAGTCGCTCAAGCATCTCTTGACTAGACAAACGCCCTGGTCGAAAAGAATATGCAATCGAATGATTGATATCCATAGCAAAGTTTGTAGAACCAAGTGGTTTTATTTTCTCAGAATTTGACAATGTTGGATCGGAAACGATGCCACCTGCAGTAGATAAAGATAGTTCATCTTCCTGAGGTTTCTGCTTTAACTTAGTATTCAAAACTTGTTGGTTCATTTGGTCAAGTTTTCCTTCCTCGCCATCTGAAAGAAACCAATGTTAATGGATAGGTTGGGACAACATCGCTCTTTTGAACTTCTAAGAGTAGAGCGCGTTCGAAGATTGGGAAATTTTGATTAGCATGTCAAACAGTAGACTTAAAATTGATTTTAGTTGGTAGCGTGGCTGTTAAGATAAAGGCGTCACTTTCATGACACCTTTGATTGCATAATCTTGCATACTCGCACCGTATAGTCACTTGGATAAGGCGCTCTTTGGTGATTATCTTTACTTGGTAATTTCGGGCAAGCATCAAATTTACAGTACTCGGAAAGTTAAGACGTCAATTGGAAACTTGAAAAATGGTCAACTCCTACAGCATAAGCAGCAGGAGGGGATTCGCTTAAAGGCTAACACCAAGATGTCGCTTTATCGTGACCGGAAGTTAAAGATACATCAATCAATTTTAGACGAATTCACGATATACAGCCCGGTGGTGATTGTTTAGGATATTACGAGTTCTTTATTGATTTTGTCTTAGCGCTTTGTACTAAGATCATGAATTTAATCCAAAAGGTGCATGGCTTAGTAAAATATATGGGGTTTGCTCTATCATCAGCAACAATGATAAACTGTTAAACTTTTCTTACAAATATGAGTGATGTCATGGTTTTTTAATGCTGCTCGTTGGGAAGAAATAACGGAAATTTTGCCCATAGGTGAGGCAAAACGTAGACCAAGGGCAATCGCATCTTCCGTTGCTTGCTGTCGCTTCAGCGCTACCTGAGGACGAAAAAGTAATATATTTTATCGCAAACTATGCAATTACATTAATATTGACAGCTTGTAGTTTGTCTGCCGATATTTAAGTAAAACAAATTACTTGACTTTGCTTGATTGAACAGCTGGCAACATGGCCAAGAGAGTGGAAGCTTCGTTCCTACAACAGCCCTGATCGCATGATCTCGGTTCAACCCGCACCCTGGTCACATTTTTACGTCCTTGAAAACGACGCTTTACGATGATTTTAATTTTTACCTGCTTGGTAGCTTCGAACAAGCAGCAAATTTACGTAAGAAGAAGTTAAACGTCAATCGGAAAGCGTTAATTAAGATAAGATCTTTAGCGGGTGTGAGGATTTTTGTATAAAAAAAAAAGCCACCCTTGTTTCCTCGTGAGTGGACTCTAAATATGGATTAATCAATTGCCTTAGGGCTACTTTCTTCATAGGGAGTCAAAAGAGGTCAACTTTTGCTTTGAAAATCTTGGGTGAAAGCAAATTATATTCAAAACCGCAAATACATCTTGATCGAAGAACTTTCAAGGTGGGAATAAATTTTTGAGATGAAACGCCATTATATAAGGAGAAACTTTTGGAAATCGCATCTAAGCTTGTCCAAAGATACCGTATTGCAGAAAGAACTACACTTTATATAATAATATGTATATACTGTAAAAACAGCTTTATTAAAGCATGACGTTCATTTCAGGTCAAAATTTGAAAACACGTTACGAACAAAATCAGCCCCAGAATAAAAAAAGCGATCATAAACATGCGCCATGTTTAAAAAGTCAAAACTTCAGTTTATTCTATTATATGATATAGTACTGTTCTAAATTGCCGCTGTTGGTTTGTGTCTTAAGACTAATTCAAAAGCCATTCAAAATTTCAAGTTTCAACCGAGCAGGAATGAATATGTGTCACTTTTTTTTCCAATAAAATTTAAAGGCAAAATATTAGGCTGAAAAATGGTGAAAATTAAGTAATCAACCTTAATTCAAAATTTACTGTTTCTTGTCGCAACAAAAACGAGGATGTATATAGTTTGCAATGCATTGTATTTTGCGCAATCCTATTTTTCTTTCAAGACATCGGTATGCATTAGAATTTTGAAACGGTGATTTAAAGTAAAGTTATCCATACGAAATTACGCTAACGTACCTATGAATGATGTACCATCAACTGAAATTTTCTACTCACCTGTGCTGCCATTACTCTTTGTCTTTCCACTATCAGACAGCATTTTGCGCATACACATTCACGATAAGGACATTGTCTCTTATGACCTTTCAACCAGATTATTATACCATGATTGCGGCACCTCGCACATTTTGGCTTTCTTACGCCTTTGTCAGTAACTGGATACGGGACTATATCATTCATACCCTATTATTTTAATATTAATGCTATCAAACACTCCAGCTAACTGCAGAGCTATAGCACAAATATAATAATACACTTACAGTTAGCGTTTATATTTGTTACGCTCATCACTAGCTAATACGCGTTGTTACGTTTAAATAATTATTATTCGCGATATAATAGAAATTTTCATTTGTTTTACTGTACGTACTACACGAAATGAAATGAAGAAATTCAAATTAGTTAAAGCTGTAAAATTGGTTTGAATTCAACTTTCCTCAAAAGATTCTGATGAATTGAATTTTTTGAAAATAATGAATTAAGCGATCAATAAATTTCAATTTTAAATTTACGCAGGCGATAAATTCAAATTTGAATGTCAAGGTATAAATTTTTTTTTAACTTCTTCAAATCTAGGTAAACCAAAAAAGTTGACAGTGGTGTGCCTTAAGACTACCTGAGTTGAGTAGTCTAGCGTTCGAGTGAATAGAGAGTCTACTACTGAAACGGTAAACTCGGTCTCGATTCCAGAGCGAGTCAAACCAAACACTATAAAAATCGATGTTCACAACTTCCGTGCTTGACGTTCAACAATTAAAGGAACAATGTGAAGTCTCCAACGTGTGTGGGAGACAGGTGGCAGGTGGCAGCTCGACTCGAAGACCGAAAGGTCCCTTCGCTGTCTTCTGGCCAAAGCAACTTGGGGAATAAAATGTAATTACAATTGCAATAACTGATTTTTTTATTTCTGCAAATATTCGTATGTATGTTACCCACTTCGTCAGGCAGTAGCAAAAAGCAAGACAGTCAAGTACGCGTAAATAAAGAACAAATCTGGGCTTTGGCAAAACTAAAACTAAAGTGCTAATTAAACTTACTATTAAACCTAATCCGCTAAACTTTTTGGTTTTTCTGGTGCTTGTTTAAATATGGAAACATACTTCAATTTATTCTAATGTTTTGACTTAAGTTTTAGTTCGGTTTTCTGAGTGTTGAGTGATTTGTAAGCCAATGACATTATAGTCATTAAATACGGTAGAGATCAAGGGTTTGAATCTGATTCTCAACCTATTGTTTTGACCAACTAGGCGTATTACCAGTCTGCACTTGAAATATGAAATAAGACAAAATCCTGAGCATAGGCTTATTCTTTGTTAATTAATCCAAACATTCGCTACGTCCGAAGTGTCGACTTATCAGCGTTAAATTTATTAAAATAAAAACAAAATATGCGCTTACAAATGTACGCAAATGGGTTTAACCTGGCCTTATAATTTTGACCTAATGATTTCTATTTTCAACCTTGCCAAAACAGCATAATAGAAGCGTAAGCTTGGAAAATGCAGAGCTTCTGTTTTTTCAACTCAAAATGGACCCTATTTAATTCTTTTCAGTAATTTAGCTGTTCTATCGGCAGAAATTGACCTCCGCACTGAAAAAGTTTTTGAAAAAACAAAAGTTAGTCTTCTATCCGCTTAATGAACAGAAGTATGCTGGTTGAATGTTGAGAATAAAACTTTCATATCGATTTCAATGACCTAAACTTCCGTCTCAAAACTTCAAATTGCTACTTTGGAAATTGGAACTGGAAATTTGTTATTATAACTGCATTTGTCAAGCGTGCTTTTCACAAAATCAACAATATTTAAAGCTTTTTTTTCTCAAATAATTAATTTTATCGCTCTAAGATCCTATAAAACAGCTTGCGTAAAAATAATGCAACATGAAGGCTGACGATAATCAAAAGGTTTGATGATTGTAAATGTGTTATATTCAGCAAACAATTTGGTGCTCTATGCGGTACAGAATTTAATTTTCTCCTAAACAGAGTTTTTTAAAACCTTTGGAGGTTTAATACAGGAAAAACACAAGCTATTAAAACTAGTACTGCTACGTTAGTTTATTGTAAATCTGACAATCTGTAATTTTTGTTTCTTGGTTGAATAAAGTTTGCATGGACAAGGTTTTAATGTTTTCAGTCATTGACAAGGAAAAAAAAAAGACGACGTCCACATCCGCAAAAATTTTAACCCACTTTGCAATCAGCATTCCACTCTTGTGATTGGTGAAGAAACGGAGTAAAAATGGTTATAGCTAAGTGGAAAAAATGTAGTATTCTTCAGCCTATAAGGTGTAATGTGTAGGCTCATCTTATTGTGTTGTTTTGATTTTCATCATCACAACCTTTATCTTTTCCGAAGTTGCTGGAAAAGAATCGAAGAGATAGGGTATATCTTTACACCTCGCAAAAAAAAATACCTCCCAGAAAATCATCTGCCAAAAAAACATTTGCCTGAACGTTCTTTTTCCAGAATTAGCTTTTGTCAGAAATCACACGTACCAGAATGAATTCTTGTATGAAATTACATTTCCCGAAAAGTAATATTATTGCATTTCGTCGAAATAATATTTTCCCAAAATCTTGTTTTCCAGAATTCATACTTGCCAAAACTGACATTTGGCCGAAATTACATTTCCCCAAAAACTTATTTTCGAGAATTTTTGCTTACCAGAATTGACATTTGGCCGAAATTACATTTCTCCGAAAACTTATTTTCCGGTATTTACACTTGCCAGAATTTACTATTATTACATTCCGTCGAAATTACATTTCCCCGAAATCTTGTCTTTCAGAATTTATACTTGCCAGAATTGACATTTGGCAAAATTACATTTCCCCGAAATCTTATTTTCCAGTACCTACACTTGCCAGAATTTGCATTTGGCAAAATTACATTTTCCCGAAATCTTATTTTCCAGAATTTACACTTGCCAGAATCGACATTTGGCCGAAACTATATTTCCTCAGAGACTTATTTTCCAGAATTTACACTTGCCAGAATTGATATTTCGTCAAAATTACATTTCCCCAAAAACTAATTTTCCAGAATTCACACTTGCCAAAATTGACATTTGGCAGAAGTTACATTTCCCTTAAATTTATTTCCAAAAACTTTATTTTTTACCCGAAATCCATTTTCTGAAAACTTTGTTTCATACCAAAAATTATGCTGTATTTTTGCTATTTATTTCTTGTATAAGGAGTCTAAATTGGAACAGACTTTTCGTTGAAATCGAGCGACGCAACGGTTAGGTTCTGAATGAGAGATCTAACCTGACTTGTTCTACTTGCTTATTAGGTTATATTTTGAGCGTAATGAAATTTAGCCACTAAAAATCGATGCAAGCACACAAATATTATCTTATCATATACAGTTCACCGATGCGAAGGAAGTATGTTTTAATCCACGTTACACTTACTTTTGTGAGAACCAGTAAACTGGCGTTGGGTCAGGCTGTCATGTAGCTGTCTAGCTACGAATGCTTTGTCAGCCAGAGCAAAGGCTTTTTTGCTCCTTTTGCAGCATCGTAAAATATTGCAACGTCAGTCAAAACATTGTGAGCTGCCTATACGCAGTGTGCAGTAGCACTATATAATCTCGAAATCGTTGCAATTTTCCTTGCAAGTACTAAAAATTTACTAAAATTTCATCGTTTTGAATCAGTACGGAATCTAGTTTCTTTATTGATTTAAAATAATGATACTCTTTTTCGTTTGTTATTATTTTTTTGCAGCTGTTGCGTTTTTCTAACATATCTTGATTTTAAACTTTAAGCAAAAATGTGTCTCCTGTTTTTCTGAAATTGTTGTTGTTTTTGCAGCAAATACTTAAAAAAGCTGTTGTTGCAAAGCTGCCGAAATCTCTATCAAAATACAAAAGCAAAGCTAGCAAAACACTTGTTGCATTTCGTAAGGAAGTTTTTGCGCTCGATCATACAAAAACAAAAAAAAGCAGCAATGGCATTAATTCCCATCGCTAACTTTATAAGGTTTTCCGCTTGAATCTGCAAAAAAGCCACTACTGCAGACAGCTCATTATGATGTCACTTTCCGCCATACTCATTTCATACAATTTGAAACATTGCACTCGCAGGTCTTGAAAAGGTAGTAGGGAAATAAGCGATTTCAACATGTTACGTCACAATTGAAACGAACGAGCAATGCTCCAACAAAAACAGCCCGAATTCAGCACGGTCTACATGGGGCCAGAGGGGGGCGGCGCTCCTCCAAACAAAAATTTCTCGCTTTCCCCAACTCCAAAGCAACAATTGGAGAAAATATTGATGAGGATTGTGAGGCTAGTGATGAATAATCTGAACTGATGCGAAATATTCCGTTTCCCAAAACTTTTGTAATCGGTAAATTAGGATAGCTAAAAAAAAACTGTTTTTCATGCTGCAAATGGCTTTTCTCGTTGTATTACCCCCCCAAAAAAGATTTTGACCAATTTTACAAAAAAATTTGATCTTTAGGTGGTGTGCAATTTGATTTCAGTTTATGACGTCATTAAAAAAGTGAATAATTTTTTTTCGGAAACCACTAGCAAGTGACATATCAAAAGATGCAGAATGACCCGCTGATGCATTACTTTTTTCACATTTTCAAAAACCAAAATGCCACAACAAATGATGCTGTAAAGCGAACGATTGAAGCAGTAACTGAAATTTGATTAAGATTGGGAATTACGATGAAAAGTAGTTGGCTGCATTCAAAACAAATTCTGAAAAAGTATACATATTACAATTTTTACGTATTCTGAAAAACTTTACGTATTACAAATGCATATTACATAATCGCAATCCTTGGTTGATTTCGCTGACAAGCTGGTTTATTTGGAAAGTAAAAATTTTGAAGGATATTGCAAAATTTTTATTGTGACGCAATAGCAACATTTTCTTCTCTTTCGTTATACTAGCTGTATTACGCTGAAGCGTGTAACGAGTTTGCGGGGCCCATTTCTGCATCTTTGTGACCGGGCAACATAGCTCCTTCGAACAAATGTTGCAGCAGTGGCGAGCTGTTGGCAGTAGCTTGCCAGGAAGGGCGGGGGGGCTGTAACCCCCCCATTGGCCTGAAAAATATGCAAAATAGAGCGTTTTTAGTGGTTTTGAGGCCGATTTTTGGTCCACAAATGAAAACAGTGCCCCCAACGGGATTGGGGAGCAGAAGTGGTGAAGGACTTGCCGTAATTTGGACGAGAATAGTGGAGTTTTGTTTTGTTCTGGAGCTCACCCAAAGTTGGTGAATACCTTTTTTTTTTTTGGAGATCACTTAATTTCGGCCGGAAAAAACGTTTGAATTTTGGTGAAGACCTTTTTTTTGGAGATCACCTGCCTTTGACAGAAAAACCGCCCTCAATCTAATTCAAGATTGATGAAAATTAGGGTGAAGTTCGTTTACTGTTGTTTCAAGCTTTCAAAAAAGCTCCCCCCCCTTTGCGAAATCCTGGCTACGCACCTGGCCTTTAGCAACACTGTGTCGAATTTGACCGGCCCGAGGTTTGAACTTTGGACCTCCCGCTCCAGAGACGAACGCGTTACCGCACGACCTACAACAATCGAAAATTTGACGTTAGGTGCGGTTTGAGTCGCATGCTGGCATTAGCAATCAGTGCACACTGCATCACATGGTCGCTTTCACTTGGCCAAAAAGTTGTTCAATAACTCTTGCACAATGCGCTTTGTTGAGTCTTAATTGGCGGTGATGGATAAGTTTGTCACGACAAGTACTAAAGACTCTCGCCCCGGTCCGAATCCTGTTTCCTCTGAAGCTACCGATACTCCTTCCAGTTTCTTATCTACCAATACTAAGGGTGCCCCTGATGATCTTAACCTGCTGGTTCCTTCACGTTCAAACTTGAAATAGGCTACAAGCAAGACAGTTGCCATTGATTGCTTATTTTTATCGGGTGCCGCATTATTTTCGTTGTGAATTTTCATTTTGTGCTTTTAACAAAATTTCAGGATCACAAGATTGTGTTTGTTAGTGCTGCGACTCTGCGTCTGTTATATTAAAACTACAAGTTACTGACACTTACTGTAATAGTGTACGATTACGTTTAATTACGTTATTGCTAATTATGCCAGTCAATCATTTTTGAAATTCAATTGCATTAATTGCGCTCTCGATATAAGTACGTGAAAAGTTATTTTGTACCGTCCGAATTCGGCGAAAACGAAACTGTGATGATGTGATTGATTCTCAAATCATGAATGAAATCAGAAAGCCCAGAACAGTCTCATGATGTGTCAGTAAAAAACAGCGCAAATAGGATTCGAACTCATATCCGCACCACCCGGTGAATTGAACTCAGCTTCAGAGGTTGCTAAAAGCTTTCCAATTTCCAAAATAAAATTGCCCAGCGTGCTCGTAAGGTAGAAGTAGGCAGCAGTGTTTTGGCCCCCCTGAAAGAAATTTTCCCCACCTAGTACAACGCTTTAATTGCGGCACTGAAATGAACTTGAATGAAACAAACTCGAAATGGGAGCGAGTAGCATCAATGATCGATAAAAAATATCAATTCAGAGCATCTGCTTTTGGGGATGGCATCGTTTTTTTAGATGGAAATAATGGGGATAAACGTATCTTCTGCTGAATCGTATGGCGTACAAAGTAACTGTTGGAGAACAATTTCTTCAATGAGACAGCGTAGAGAAAAGCTAGCTCTGATAGCTGCAAGTAGGAGTTTGTTTGCAATGTTGGGGATTAGATAAAGTAGAAGGAAGATGGAAAGACGTTCGACTAATGAACAGAGCCAGAACAAAATTCACATCAGATTGCTGTAATAGTCTTCGTGACCGAAGGGTGGCCAGGTGCTATGCTCAATGTCAAAACATATAATTCAGTTTCAAATCAGGGGACTACACTTTGTCATACAAACGCAGAAAAACGTCGGCATTCTGCTACGTGCGTTTTAGGCGAAAAAATGTTTTGAATCGGAAGAATTTAAAATCAAAAAAAATTGAGAGTTACCATCCGGCAACAGATTAGTGAACGGTAGTCGGAGAATTAGATCATCATTAAGGTTGTGGTTTTCACGTCCTGGTTGCCATTTAAATTTTAGTTGTAATTCATCTACGGCGAAGTTATTTGAAACATTGTTTTTGTTGACTGTTTGTTTTTCAATTGTTTTGATAATTTCTTGCAATGATTACACGATTTCTGAGACAGCTTGCATCAACGCCAAAATAATTAGAAAAGCACAGCGCTTGTACGCAGTTTGGAAAACTTAAACACCTAGAAAATGTAAACTACGATGAGTTGGTTGACCAATCTACAGCAACTTCTTTCCTCTATCTGCAGAGCAGTTGAGAAAAATTTCGAGCCCGGGGATAGATCAAAAACGAATAGGAGTAAACATTGAAATAGGGCATGTTTTTTTCTCGAAATTAAGATTAAACAAAAAATATATAAAAAGCAGTGGCTTTGCTAAGGATGGTGGCACACGGTGGGGGATTTCGTGGTCTCACCCTTTTTCTGTCCAGAAGTAGGTGAGGACCACAAAAAAAAAAAAAAGAAAGGTCTTTGCCGTAAAGGTTGTGGATTTTTGGTCTAAAAACAGGTGAAGAGTGAAGACCAAAAAAAAAGAAAGATCTTCGCCGTAACATTATTAGGTTTTCGGTGCAAATGAGATTGGAGAGCAAACATAACAAAAAAAAACAAGGTCTTCACCTCAAATCAGTGGAGTTGTGGTTTCACATTATAAAATGGTGTCTCCCCAAATGGTGTCACCCCAAATGGGCCGCCCCCCTCCTAGCTACGCCACTGATAAAAAGGTTTTTACGCAAATTGGGCCCGTTTTTTCCCAAATTTAAGGTGAGATATGTTCCTCAACATTTCAGAATAATTGATTCAGATCAAGTTTCAACCAGCACTGGCCTTCCAAGAAGTTCCAGATTTGGGTAGGTCTTTTCTCAATGCTATCTCTTGTTAACGGCCCTGACTCTATGCAAGTACAGAAGCTAATAAAAAATATTTAGCTTGTATTCATGCAATGCAGCTTGGGCATTGTATCAACTCAAAATTGTGCTCTCTTGGACAGGCTGTTAGAGTTGGCTTTTTGCTTCAACAAATTTTGCTTACGACTAATGAACGAACAGTCATTTTTTCCAAAAATGATTGATCATTTCTCATTTCTTGTTTAAAAGAAATGTTTGATTGCAACGCGTTAATATTAAAAATTGTTTTTTATTACTCATGAATTTACTTTATTTACAGTATTATTGTTTTGACTTGATGGATCCAGTAAAATAATGGGGCTGGTAAGAACTGATGGGGAGCAGTGCAGAAATGGAACCGGTCAAGATTTTCTTGACCTGACCGGTAAAGCTCAAAATCTATGCCGGTTGACCGGCCAGTCGATTGGTTTCTGACTGGTCCGGTTCACAGGTTTTTTACAGAAGGTTTTTGTGCACTGTTCAATGCATATATTGAAAAGTATTCAGACGGTGGGGGGGAGGTGTTAAAAATTAAAATTTGTGGCTACGGACGGGTGTGTCAGAAAAAAAAACGCAAAAAAATTTTTGCGTATAACTCAATTTTAAGACCTTTTTAGGTTAAATTTCGGTGTGAAAGACCTAGTTTTAAGCTGCGCAAAACATGCACAAAATAAGCATAAAGAACTGGAGGGCACAAGCTAAATTATTAGACGTTCTTTCTAACATATTATGCGCAAGGCCAAGAAAAGAAGTTAACATTTTTGAGCTATTGGTGACTGATTATTTGCAATTTGCCGAACAGCAAACACTAAACTGTTATGACATTGGCTAGAAAATATTCGAAATATAATGTGCTCGAGCAGTTTGTAGAAATGCTGCTACTTCAGAACAAGCCATTGCTAGTTAGATACACAAAAATAAGAGCTATGTCTTTCTTGCCCAGTGTAAATTGTGGTAAAGTTAAGTTGAAAAAAGCTTTTTAGAGCAGCAAGGTTTTAGCATGTACTAAAAAACCTGTAATCTGCGTCACTTCTACTCTTAAGTTGATTAAAATGATGCTAAAATGCCAGGCAGCGTTAGCCTCTTCCACATGCATGCTTTACTATAATCTGATTAAGCGATTTTAACGTATATTTTTTACTTTTTTGCTTTGTGCCGTGGCCCAAAGGAAAGGGGGCATGACACAAAGCAAAGTACAATGGCACAAAGTGCTTAGATATCTTTTAGTCGCAAGAAAAGAAAATCTGACTGGTGTTTCAAACGGCTTGACCGGCCGGTCAAAGAATCTCCGCCTCATCGGTTTCCATCTCTGGACCTGGGATAGGAAGCAACCGTTCCATAATTAACCTTTGAAGGGCAAACTTTAAACTATTCAATTACTAACACTCCGTATTTAGCAGGTGCGTAGCCATAAATATGCAATGGGGTGGGGAGGGGCGCAGTTACAGGGTCTTGGGGCGGAAAACCCTATTGCCGGAGGCAATTGGGGTCCGGGGACAAAGCCCCTAACGCTCAAAAATTTTGTATTTTTTGGTTAAAATACTTAATTTTAGAGCTATTTTGATGAAAAATAATGCTAGTAAAATGTGGCATAGAAATTAGCAGTGCAAAACATGATTATATTAGTTGCATAAATGGGCTATGTAGGAGGTAGCTATTTCTAAAATTTCAGTTTTCATATTTAGAAGCTGGTAAATCTTAAAATGATTAACCGGTAGATCAATAAAACTCTCAAGGGGTAATCTATTTCGTCTATATTTTATAGAGAAAGATATAATTAGGAGGGCTAATGGAAGGAAGTTTAAGAGAAATGAATGGTAATTAACTATTATTGAACAGCCCTCTCCCCCCTATTTCTGAGCTTATATATTTTTTGATGAAACCTATGTTATGCATTTTTCAATGAGCGATCAAATTTGGTAACCAACTTTTGACCATTTTTCAAAGTTTTTTCTGATTTATTAGTTTTGTATTTATTTTTGACAAATTACCCCCTAAACAAACGTTTCAATTTATGCTTTAAATTGTTTTTTTGAGTCAATTCTAGGGCAAAAGACAGTCTCAGAAGAGCTAAAAACGTAGTATTTTCATTATTCTGCATTTTGGTTGGCAGGCCAATGGACATAGCCCCTCTCCCCACTTGCCTACTCTACTGGTTAGAGAAATAACCTCTCAATCCTAACACATTGTGACTGTGAGCTTTCAACATGTCCCCCGGCTGCGGTAAAATTGAAAGACAAAGCTTAAATTTTCCAGTTCATTCTTTACATTTTACGGGTGGCTGCTTAAGGAAGACTTTTAGCGGTCACTTTGCAGTCTTCTGTCGAGATTGCTCTTCAAATGATATGCTAGTGTTATGTGTTTGTGCTTTTTTGTTGTCTGGAAAATAAATTTTGATCTCTCACTCTTATTCTTTCTTGTCAATAGTTTCTCACACGTTTGGTTCTGAACGAGCAAACGAACCAAAAAAAGTAATCAAAATGAACCGAGGTAGAGAACGAAAATCTTAATTTTTTTGACAATGACGTTAAAATAATTTAGTAAACTGATGCCTGAAGTTTGTCCAATGTATAAAATCAATTACACCCGATTTTGAACTTAAAAATCACAGCATTTTTATAGTCGTTTTTCGTATATTTCAATTAGGTATTATTCTAAGATACCTTTACAATAATTCGTACTTAAGATCCGGCTCTGTTTGAGCTGATTAAAAGATTACAAGTACCATTTTGAAATTTGCATAAAAAAGTACTATACAACAAGGAAGTACAACCTAAGAAAAAAGCAATTGCATATTTCTTACAAAGAAAAGATGCCGAGAAAAACAATGTTTAAAAGTTCTCATAAAAATGATTGAATCTTGCTTTATTGAGTTTGTTCAGATTGGTGCACGCTTCTTCCACTCCGTTTGTTAATCCGGGAGGTCCACAACTGAATACACCGATTGTACGGACCTGAAACATAAACATTGAAGATTTGAATCAAGGCGAAGTTCATTGCTTGCGTAGAGCAATCTTGAGCACTTCGGCCCTGATGAAAAGTTTTTAAGTCCCACAAGCTTAAAAAAATGTCTATAAATTACTGTACGTGATACAGGTGATAAAGAAGTTTACAAGCCACTTTTCCGCTCCAGTTAATAGGTTGCTTCTCGGTTAGAAAGTGCAACGATCAAGGAAACCATTTCTTTAAGGTTTCACCGTGAGTATCTCAATAAATGCTGGATGGGACCTTGTATTAAGATTGTACAAGAAACAGCAATCGTATTCTTTGGAGAGTTGATTCCACCACGCTAGACGGTAAGATCTTCACTCGAGCTCTCAGGGAAACTATGGATGCGGAAACGTGTCTGCTCTGTAGTTCTTAGAAAGCTAGCAACGATAGATGTACACTTCTTACAGTGCTCAGAGCAGCACTGTGGATACCTGACAGGTGTCTGTAGCACTCTTGAACACTTCCACTACCCCCACAAATTTCACAACTTCTCCAACTTTGCCAAAAATTAAAACATCCAATCACAAAAAAGAGCGAAACGGGGATTGAAATCTTACAATGAACACGACATCTCATGAGTTCGTTAGACTCGGGACATTGTATAGCGGAGTAATCTTGTAGCAATGCATGAAATAAGTGAGCTGACTTTTTGTAACAATCTTAGATATCACTTCATAGATTAAAATAGAGATTATAAGTCGAAGGTTGTCAGTGTATCGCTTACATTCTAAGTATGATGTGACATTTGAGATTGATGCAAAAAGTTGCAAAGAGAAGCTGCCATCTGACATCACTGTTCATAACATATAGCATCAGCCAGAGATATGCTGCGTTTATAAAGCATTCTAGAGTAGACCGAGATTATATTTTGTACACATTTTGAGTTGGTTAAAATGAAATCTTAAAACTTAAATCAATTTTAACGATTGTATTCAAATATAATTCACGCATACGTCGCCATGCTCCATTTGCAGTGAGTCCAGAAACTGTTCAAATTGGGGACGGCCGAAATGCGTGACTGCTTTAAGACCTGTAAACATGCTCTTGCTTGCCACCTTCTGGAAATATCTTTCGCATATGTACTGCAAAAAAAATTAATGCAATCAAGCAATTTATACTCAGAATGAACCACTAAACTTTAAATTGATGTTCAGCGATACTGAAGAAATTGTGTGATAATTGTAATTACATAATTGTTCACCAAGTTGCCTTGACCAGAAGACAGCGAAGAGACCTTTCGGGCTTCGAGCTAAGCTGTCACCTGCCCACCTGTCTACCACACACGGTGAAGACTTCACACTGTTCCTTTAATTGCTGAACGTCAAGCAGGCAAGCTGTGAATACCAATTTTTATAGTCTTTGGTTTGACCCGATAGGGAATCGAACCCAATTCTACCGTTTCGGCAGCAGACGCTCTATCCACTTGATCACTTTTTTTGTTAAAGTTGTGGCCTGTGGTGACACTATTTTACAGTAGTTCAAACTGATTATCAGCCGCTTAAGGTTTCTCTTCAAAAACTTGTGTTCAAACCTTGAAGGTGAAAATAAATATGTAACATTGAGCTACAACACTACTTACCAGCATCGTGGTTCTGAGATCAAATCTGTTGGCAAATTGAGTGATGTAAATGTGCGTCGACACTAAATCTCCACCTTTGGTCTCCTCCAATTCCCGAATAATGTCAGTCATCCATTCAAAGTGCCGCTGAGTGCGAGTTACCCAAATAAAATACACCTAAAAAATGTTATCTGATGTAGAACTTCAAACTTTTATTTCACAATGTTTACTTTGTTCTTTATAAGTAATACAGTGTCGTCACTAGTAAAAAATCTAACGTAAACGACCTTGCCGGCTGTTTCACCAGTGTTGGGTGTGTCTGCCAAAAGCAAACCAAAATTTAAAACCAGAAACTGAAAATTAAAAGAAAGGTATACAAATAATAGCGCTTGGTATTTTAGACTTTTGTTATCCTTCGCTACATTAAAAATATTTTCTTGCCGCAAATCTTTTTCATAAAATTGTTATTCTTGTACATCTGCAAAATTATACTACTCAATTACATCGTTTCACCTTTTTACATGTCATTTGGAATCCTTTTTTGGAAGTGGAACGATTGACAATATCCTTGATTATCGACGCAAACGGAGTGACACCGATTCCAGCTCCGACCAACACCGATACTTCATATTTGTACCAATCTTGGTGGCCCTCTCCGAACGGTCCGTCCAAATAAATCTGGGAAAAAGAAAAAATCAATATAGACAAAATTCATGCTTCACGTTCGTTTCCTTTATATTTTTGTTGATTGCAACTCAACGCTAGTTTTTTGCAGCTTCAGTAAGTTTAGAATAAAGATGTGATGATGTAAAATGTAACAAAAGATGCATCACAATATATCTTTCAATTGGTCCATAAAACTTTTGATTGTGCGTCAGAGTTTCTCAAAATTTCAAGTACAAAATTAAGAACTCACAAAATCTTGCAGTTAGTATGGCATCATCATTGATACAATATGATACGTATCATAAATAAGAATTCAAAAACCCTACAATGCAGTTTTCAGGTTTAAACATACCATGGGAAGTTTTCCATCTCCTTCTAAAGCAGTTTGGTAGGTATTCCGCAGGTTAGTGGTCCACGGGCCAGCAGAACGAATATGAAGAGATAGGTAAGGCTATAAAAACAATGTTATTTTAAAACAAGACATTTTTCAAAATATTCGTATTACGGCTTTATAAACTCGAAAGACAACCTTGAAAATATAATGTAAGGATTGAGTTACAGTGATCTTATTTAATAAGACTGAAAATGTCTCAAAATCCAGCCGAAACATTTTTTTGATTCAAAGTACGTAAAAGCAATCGAATTTGAAAATTTTAATGTCTGTTAGTTCAAATCATTTTAATGTATTTTTTACTCCGATTACAAAACCCTTAATTTTACCTCATGTGGTGCTGAAGTAAGCGTAAACGGATGGTATTCGCTTGTGCCCAATGGCAAGCAGGCAATTCGTACCCATTGACCCGATTTGTAATCGAAAGCAGTTGGTCTTTTGAATACCAAATTCAGCACTCCTGCAAAAACAAAATTTATATATATTAATTTAGTAAGAACAAGGTACAAAGAAATCAATGAGTTTAATTTTACGCGTTCGTCTCTAGAGCGGGAGATCTAAGGCTCAAATCTTGAGGCAGTCAAATCGGACACAATGTTGCCAACGGCTCGCCATCGCTGCGACATTTCTTCAAAAGGAGCTGTGTTGCCTGCAGGCGCCATGATGCGGAGATGGGCCCCGCAAACTCATTACACGTTTAGGCATATCACAACGAGTATAATAAAAAATTTGGTTTTAAGAACAAGGAACAAAGAAATCTATGAGTTTAATTTATTAGCCAAACAGATCTTAAAGATGTTGCCTTAAAATTGGTTAAAGTAGTGCAATTTTGATTTTCACTTTTGCACACAGGAATAGTGAATATGGGGGTTGGAGCGAATTAGAGAAGCGAACAGTGTGTAGGCTGAAAGGGAGCATTCAAATATAGCTGTCTGCTTCTGAAAGAACAAAAGAGGAATTATTGTTTTTGGTTTGGTCTACCATTAAAACTCTATTGAACCCAACCAACCTTGACGAAAACTTTACGCAAAAATAGAACGTGAATCAAATACGACAAGCGATTAGTTAAATTTCTCGTTTTGGCCATATTAGCAATTCTGAGTTGATCAATCTTAAACCTGTTTTGGCCTAGATTATGTCTCAATTTTATATGATTCGTTCGTGCATTTGTGTGTATAAACTAGCCGCTCTGCGTGCGTTTAACTATATCAACACAGAGCACTTTTTAGGGTTCTCTTTCCAAGTCTTTCGGCAGGCGGGGCCACCACAACAGGTAAACTGCTTGGCTCAAATGGGAAATAAACGTAAAGTATCTTTTCACAACGCAACGACGCATTGCCAGTTCGAGAATCGAGAAGTTCGAGAATCGCCAGCTCGAGAATCCAAATGGAGTCAGAAACCTTTCGAGCATTAGAAAAATGGGCTACCAACTGACCTATCGCCGCCAAATTTTATGTGATTGATTGAATGTAGTACAGCCGTCTCGGAAAAAAAGATCACACAAATTATTTCGAAATACATTTGAATAACAACATCATGAGAACCTGACGGTAGGGGTTCCGCTTTAATGACAGATATTTTCACTTTTGAACGGCTGATGGTGATCAACTTGTCGACCACGAAAACAGCAATAGGTACAACGAGGTAAAAGTGAAAGACAGGAGCTTGTACAAGACCCATACTGCCGTGAAGGATAATCAAAACGTAAAGAAGTGCTGAAACAAGAAAAAACAAGCGTCATTTTAATTACAGTGCTAAAAATTAACGTTTTGTACGTCAACTTTCTAGATCTGGTTCTTATCGCCGAAAAAGAATCAAAATAGGAAAGAACAGTGCCAATCAAAGCTGTTAGTTGGTAATGAGTTTGGTGTCGTATGAACTGACTTTTTAATTTGTCCGGTCTTTTTGTGATTAGATATCTTTTTGACATGACTCAGCAAGAATTAAGTAGGCACTGGAACGAAGAACTAGGCCTGAAGAGTAGATATAAAAGCGCTAATGTTTACCAGTTTTCTTGCCGAAAATTACTACGATCCTGATGGTTTGGAGCTCCCAGCATCTGTTTATCGCTCAGGCACAAAGATTCAAACTGACTTTTTTTAATGTTATAGATCAAACAGGTATAAAGATCCATATAAATTCTTTTTTTGTGGCTCGAGTGGTAATCGCACTCGATGCGTTCAGAAATCAGAAAATCTATCCACTTAACTCATGGCTAACATATATGTAGTGGAAGTCGTGAAACAATGCTTAAAAAGTTGAAGCATAGCATTGACTTTGATTTATGTTGTTTATAAGTGAGTCATTGATTAAAATATTTTGGCTCTTGTCTGACAAAAACGCGTTTAGCTTCAATTAGGCATTATCAGAATTTTTAGAATTGATCATGCTGGAACCTAACTTTTTAGAAATTAGCAGTACTTTAAACTGCTATTATATATCGAAAAAGCTTGAATCCCTCTATAATGCTTTCGAAAAGATTTTGCAAAATTCCAACATCTTAACAAACAAATTTTTACTTGCAAACAAAAAACTATCTATTTACTAAAACTCTTCTAAAGTCAGTTCATACTTTTGCTTTTATCTATTAGTCCTTTTTTCAAAAGCATCAGAAGGTCTTGACTGATAGCAAAGTGGTCGACAGGACTTAAAAAAAACACCCAACTTCTTATGCATCAGTTGCATTTTGCCACAAACTGGAAAATGAAAGCTTACCTATTAACATAAAGCTATCTATCTTAAATACTTCAAAACTTCAGCGGTTCGTCAGGGCTGGAAGAAAACTTACCAAATGATTATTGATACTTACAATACAAGTGGTGAGTTATCCAGAAAGCCCGAAAGCAAAAACGTCTTGAAAACTGCATGGCGAAGATGTAGATGATCGAGATAGTCAAGAGGAGGAGGAGCCCTGTTGCACCGGTGATGGTTTGGAAGAACCACCACACTATAGAAGGAGGAAGATCGGATCCGTCGTCAACCATTATCTTTGGAAACAAACACGCCAGTACGGGTAAAGGATGGATGCTGAAGTGGTAAAAGTTTGAAAGATGCCCGACAACGTGAAGAACTGAAAAACAATACGACGCCATAAAAATGATTTATTGATGATAAATTAGGTTCTAAGCTCTCTCTAAAGCAGTGATTTTCAACCGCGGCTCTTGATTATCCTCTCTACACTCTAAAAAAAAAGATTCATTTTGCATGAAACTTTGAAAAGTTTCATTGCGATTTAAGTGAAGTTTGAATCTTTTTTTTTTGATTTAAGTGTTTGTAAAGAAACAACTGTTTTTGTGAGAATTTTGAAAGACTTATTATTACAGTGAGTCTTTTTTTCATTGGGATAGTTTGCACGAATAGCCAATCGCAGTGTTTCTTATGACACGTGACCAAAGTGACGTGACTTATTTGACCTAAAGTTACCCGTACGACCTGCAGTTACCGTTACACGGTTACACGTAGATAACAAGAGCCTGACCACGTTAGAGGGAGACTGAATAATGCAGTAAAGTGTAGAGATGCTACTGATTACAATACGCTTGTGTGGCTGCTATGTTATGGAGCAGAACAGAACTAGCAGTATCCGAAAAGAGCAAGGGTTAACTATGCTAGGTTGCACGCAGTACTTCTGCAGTTCAAGCAATTTTAAAACTTAAAATGAGCAGCGCAAAATGGTCGAAATTTCAGACTCAGATATAGACCACATACTAATAACATTGCCGTTAAGATTCAAGATTCATTTATTTGTTTTAGTGTGCATAACGATAAAGTGAATATTTCAGCCGTTAACAGAATTATTTTACGGGATTCCTGGAATGAAATCGCGGCCAAGTTTATCGTCGCGCGGCTACAGTGTGTTGAGATAGAAATGTTCGATGTATATGTGTAATATCGGCGGTCACCAGCCTACGGTAGTCTCACATGATGTTTAAACTCACATAATGCTGTCTTATGCTGTTACTGTGTTATAAGTGTTATTTTCTGATTCTTGATGTTCTGATATTTTTGCTGACACGGGTTTTCTGAATCAGTGAGCCTACGCTTCTCAGCTTCGATTGTTCAGTGTTATTGTGTTAAAGAGTAATACTGTAGGCTGTTAAAAACTTAAAAATCATGTCAGCAATGTCATGATGTGCTAACGAAGTAACGTAAAGTCTGGGTAGGATTTATGTATGGGGGGTAATTTATTTCAATTTTTTTCTTGCTTTGTTACCAATAGGTTATGCTTTGGCAAACAAGTTACTTTTTTGCTTATGCTAGGTTGCAAATTAAAATTTACCGAGCAGCTTATTTTAATGATTTTGGATCATAATATTTTGCTAATCGTGATTATTCAAGTTTGTTCAGAATCAAATTAGCTGCAAACATGTACTTTGAAAACAGATAATGTTAGAGGATTAAAGTGGATAAGATATAGGACCAGCATACTTAATAACTTCAATGTAGTACACTGTAATAAAAGTTTTAGTCATTTGTTCTCTGCAAAGGATGAATAAACTACAACTGTCCATGTCAAGCTGTTCCAATATCAAATTGCATTAAAATGTCCCAATAAGAAAGGGGCATACTTCGTGTTGAGGTGATTGGCATACATAGAGATTTGCATTATTTGTTTGATGTCATCTATTGTGTTGACATAGGCCAGGGCTGCCCAACCTTTTGCTGGTACTGGCCACCTTTAAGGGAGAAAAGTTATTGTGGGCCACATGCATTTTTTCAAGATTTAACTATAAATAATTGCAAGTTTGTTGTACAAAATCGGTGCTCACTTTAACTAGTATTAAGGGCATCTGTCTCAAAAAGTAAGTGAAGATCAAAAAACAAAAATAAAGGTCTTTGCTACAAATCGGTGCTGATTTCGGTCAGTAGTATGGGAGTCTGTCCCAAAAAGTAGGTTAAGACAAAAAAAAAAGAAGAAGGTCTTCGCCACAAATCCAAACTGATTTTGGGAAAACCGAACAGAAGAAGATTTTGGTTTAGACCTTTTTATTTGCCAGAAAATGCTAAGTAAGCCTTTGCATGAGGAAATCAACCGCTCATAAAGACCTTGCGGGCCACACAAAACAGCTTCGCCAGCCAAATGTGGCCTGCTGGCCACGAGTTGGGCTGCCTTATGAAAGATGTTTTTATGTGTATTACTGATACTATATGCTCTTCCTTTTCTCAATCTATGCTAACTGTTTAAGGCAGGTTATGTGCTGTGTTGTATATAATTAATATTTAAAGTGACAATTGACCAACAATCAATTTCGCGGATGTGACATCCAAAATACATCGCAGTTGACTTACAATGCTTATGTAAATTGACTTGATCTCTAAATAGAAATGAGTAACATTCTCTTTAGCTTGCTATTTGTTCCAATGTTTAATTTTTTTATTATGTTTAAAAGCACGAAACTCCAGATCGACCTTAAATGTTAAAAGCTAGAATACATATATATTTTACTGAAAGGCATCATCAGTATTCTAGGCTAAGTCTTTATTCAATTATGCATATTTATTGAATAAGGATTTTGCTTAGAATGCTGATGATGCCTTTCAGCGAAATATATATATATATTCTAGCTTTTAACATTTCTGGTTTTAGTCGATATGGAGTTTCGTGCTTTTAGATATATTGATTTGGTTGCGCCCATTGTTAGTGATTTTTGTCAGTGATTGCTTCACCAATATAATGCCTAATCTGAGGATAGCTGAAGCCACGAATTTCCAAAAGTTAAATTTTAGTTTTTTATTACAACTTTTGATTCAATCGAATAGTAACATAGTGCTTTAGTTTTTGCAAGCTAAAATATTCACTATGCCCAAGTTAGTGTAGATGGTTACTTTATTAAGTGCAGCCCTGTATTTTTTCTACAGACATCCTGTTAGCGTTATAACAGTTGTGACTCCTGGACCCTGCTATATATTGTGCTTATCAATTTACTACATGGCATTTTTATATTTTCAGCTATCCTTTCACACATATAAAATTGGAATTGGCAAAATGTAAAGACATTTCCTGTTGTAAAAGGTCCATCCCAGTATGGTGAAAGTCATGTAAGTCGCTTATTCATTTACAATTTAGACATTGTTATGGTACTACAAGTTGGACATTTTTATTGTTTTTTTTGGGTGTTTTGTGCTTGCACGGCTGTGATGATGGATGATATACACTTGTGCAATCCAGAATCAGTAGAGTAATTTTTATCAGGCTCTTGATTGTATTAAAGTACTGTTTTTGTATATGTACTTAGGAACACTATTTTGATGAACGAACTAGATCAGGATACATAGAAACTCGACTTAAAACATTGAGGAGGACTTCAACTCCGTCTAAAAAATCCTACAAGAAAAGAGCTAAAGTGTGGGGTAGCGATACATCCGACGATTCGTCATCAACTTTTAATGGAGATTCTGTCACTGAGCTGAATTATATCAAAGATAAGGTAATCTTTTCGAAGTTATTGCGTGTGTATGTGTGTTTTGGTTTTTAGAAGTGATTGCTTTTTATGTTAATGCCATGGTGTTACGGCTGCAAGCCGCCTGCATTGACAAGTATTTTAATGGCTAGAGAATTGATTAGCGCAAGCACACTTCCCAGTCTCCCTCATCTCGCCATTTCTATTATGTTCATTGAGTTGAACATCCTCAGTTGATTCTTGACTCATTTATGTTGCCATTTTAATAAAATTTTTATGTGAATTTATGCGAAGCTCTGTGCATATATGATCCATGTTAAACAGCGTTGTTTAGTGAATTTGTTATTGGTGGCGTTTATTCAAACAGTTTTTTGGTATGATAAACCAAGTAAGCTTAAAACATAACATTATGATATTCATAGATTGAGTGGATGCAAACTGCAATGCCATGGCAGCATAATATGCCACGAATTGTTGCTGCTATGGAGCAAACGTTTAGCTTTCAAAGAAAGTGTATTGATCGTGATCGCCCATCTGCAACAGCAGTATTGCAGCGATATCCACGATTTGCAGATGTTGGTGAAGGGATGCTGTGGTAAGATGCAGTATATTATTTTTTATATTGTTTTTAATCTTAGCGTGCCCTTCAATCTAATCTATTTCGTTTTTATTAGACTTTGTAATGCTATTTGAAAATCTATGGAAAAGAGTTTTCAACATTTCAAATACGGCTATGTGTTTACCAGTTTAATTGATATTGATTTTTAATTAAGTGTATTTTTTAAAGTTTTAGATGTTATTAAATACGTTTTCATTTTAAGGTCCATAACGCTTTACCAGCAAACAAGTTGTTTAATTCGTAAAAATTAATAACTAGTAATGCTGTTTTGTTCTGTTGCTACTAAGTAATATCATAATGTCGATTGCTGCTCTATTGGTAAATCTTGGCCAAGAGTTTACCATGCTTTTTATTGCAAGTTAAACCAAGTGCTTTTTTCGTACTGAGGTGCGTTTTTCTCTCCTCGCTCTGTTGAAGTTTGTTTGCCCAAATGCCCATGTATGTTATTCGTCCAAATGAAGTGTAGCCGTAGTGTTACTCGAAACGTTGACAGTTTTTAAGGTTTTTTATGCGATAGAAAGCGTGGAAAACTCTTAGTCAATATTTACCTGAAGAACAGCAATCGACATTACTAGTAATGCTATGGTAGTCACTGTCTCGTCAAATCAATTACGCATGGATGTATCCTACACCCAGCCATAAACCAAACATGCTTTAGGTAATTTCTATTGAAGTTTTCTGTTTTTGTTTTTAGATGGAACAAGAAATGAAAATGCTGTATCCGCAATTCCAAGGTATAGGTGAAGTTTTAAAGCCGTTTATTGCAAAGATTTGGGATCTTGGACAATCGTTTAGCTTTCAAATGAAATATGTTGATGGTAAGATAAGAGTCGGATTATTTTGCTTTTCTATTGTGTTCTGCCGCTTAAGATTTGTGTTATATTCTATTGATATTATTTCAAAGGCTTGCTTGATTTGATTTCTCTGCTATTGCTGCCTTTATTAATACATCAGTGACTAGACGTGTTTAATGTTTTTGCTTGAAAAACTGCTCTGTTTGTTTATAATTGATGCTGTAATTTAGGGCAAAGTAGATGCAACCATTCTTTGTAATGGCAATCAGGCTGTGTTTCGTTTGTTAGCTGTTCAGTTTTCACACAACAATCAAATACCCTAAGAAGGTGGAACGGTGACCTTGTTTTATAAGGTTAACTATAGCTCGATGTTCCTAGTGGAGAGCACCTTCACTTAAAATTTGTTATCTAGTAACCAACTTTTTATTTCTTAGCTTCTATAATATAGATGTGACATATGCACCAATGTACAAATTGAGAATTTTTTCAGACAATTTGAAAATCATCAAATGCTGGGAACGTTTGCTGCCTCCTATCAACGTCAGCAAAAAGGAAGCATCAAGAGCATATGCTGTGTTTTTTTTCAGAAGAGTAAGTTTTTTTTTCTTAGTTACTGATATTCTTTACATCAAATTGCCATAGCGCATTAGTGCTTTTATCAGTAGAGTAGAAGCAATTGTTCTTGCTAAAGTGAAATTTTTAAGCACAAATTGACTGAATGACGGCATAAGATTAGAAAAATGACAAAGTTTTTGAAACACCCGGTTGCTTTTTCTGGCATATGCAGTGTTGCTTTGGCAGAAAGTCGATTCTGACTCATCATCTTTGAATTGTCACATGCTCTATTATGGTCGCTTTACTACTAATCTGTTAACACAGTTGCTCTTACATCTTTTTTTTTGTTGTTGTAGGAAGGAGAAAGTGTTGAAGAGTATGCGTTCAACAAATCATGTGGCAGGAATCAGCCACATCTTGTTGCGACTGGGAGGCAGCTAAATCCTGACAAATATTTTTTGATATCGGACTGTCATGCCGTTCCCGTGGGCAGTGATGCCATATATGCTTTGGACATAATGCTGACAAATATTTTTTGATATCGGACTGTCATGCCGTTCCCGTGGGCAGTGATGCCATATATGCTTTGGACATAATGTTTTGTGCGCATTGGATTTTCGAAATTTCGTACTTTTACGCGGTTGATCTCGTTTTACAATTTTTGGAAGTGCTCACTAGGGGCAAGAAGCCCAAATGCTCAATGCGAATACTATTGGCGTCGCTGGATATCAGCCCATAAGTAGTGCTTTTCTGGTTTCGTAATTCGTTCTTCGTTGTTATGTGGAATTCTAATTGATATCGCTAAGGCAGCTTCACAATTTTTTTTTAACCATGAAGCATTTTGATGAAATTGGGAAGTCCGCAGCCGTGACTGCTTTTTAGGGTGTTTACTGTTAGGTAGTGACTATTTCACCGGAAATTTTCAAGTTAAAGAGAATAAAACCAAAATGAGAAATACTTATCCGCGCTTTTTTCATTTGCGTTTTTAAGGGTTTAAGATGAGGATTTGAGTTAGGGTTGGGGTTCGTTTAAGAGTAAGAATTTGAGTTTGGGTTAGATTTGGGTTTGAATTATTAAAAAATTAGACAAAAGTTTTCGGTAAAATAGTCACTTTCTTACTGTTAATGAATGCACATGCGTCTATGTAGTGTACAGAAGAAAATTTGGCATAGAAAACCAATGTAAAAATTTGTAAATATTGATGTTTCAACCCTGGGGAGGAGAGTTGGCATACATACCCCAAGTTTTCATAATTCAAAACCGCAAGGCATGCAAGATATTGGTGTCAAACGATACGGAAGACGCGGTTTCCAATCTGCTTTTGATACATTAATGAAAAAAAACTGCAACAAAACACGAGTTGATTTTAAAAAATTAAAATAATCGTCAACTGTCGTGCTCGAAAGCCAACAGTGAAGAAGATGGTTGTTTCGATTTTTAAAAAAGGACTCATTTTCTGTTGCAGTTATACATTGTTAATGTATAAAAGACTATAGAAAAAAAAACGGGGTTTTATGAACCGTTCGACACCAACATCTTGTTTCTATTTGCTTTGGTTTTCGAGTCATAAAAACAAGGGGGTGCGTGCACTCCTCCAAAGTTGATTAAAGTTTCCCAGGATATCAAAAGTCAAAATTTACGAATTTTTTTAACGTGCGATTTGGACTGCAACCACGTACTATCTGGAAAATCTTTAAGGCATTGTTGTTGAATAGACAAAACTGATTGTTATGATGAAGGTCAAGGTTCAATTTCCAGCTGAATGGTTACGTTATTGCTTCCTCGGAAAAAGCACATTGCGATTATTGCAGTATCACTGATTGGTAATTTTGAAAAAGCGCCAAGTGGAATTTTATTGCAAGGTGTCAAATAACGCTGTAGTGCTAAACGTTTACAAGTTCGTTGTGGTAGCTTCATCGCAGGTGTCTTGCAAGTAGCTGCAGGAGGATTCCATTATTAGTTAGGATTAGGATTGTGACACTGCTTGTATGCCTAATGAAAATTATCAATAAATTTCGTGAAACAACATGCAAGATTGTTGTTTGTTGTCTCGTCTAGCATATTGAAGATGCTTTATTTCACGTTTCGCACGGAAACGCTCATTTGCCTTCGTTTTTGTACAACTTTATACCGCCGAAATTTTAACCGTTGTGCTTGTGATTGCAAATGATGGTTTTCTTTTAAGCATACCAATTTTTGCGTCAATGCGTGAGGAAGACCCAACTGTTGCGTAAAGAAATGACGAAACGAGGTTGTAGCCGTTTGCAATATCGTTGGAGTAAGTGTAAGATTTGGCCAGCTCGAGGTACAGTACCACAGCTGAGCGCAATTACCGCTCGACCAAGAGTCGCGCCTGAATCTTTAAAAAGATTCATCTTAGCATACTTTCAAATCTTTCTAAAGATTTGTTTCTTAGATTCTTTCAAAAGACTGAATGAGGTGAATCTTTCAAAAGATTCGTTTTAGTGAATCATTAAAAAGATTTAGAATGAAAATGAATCTTTAAAATACTGGATGATTTTTTCACTCGTAATTCACTCATTTTTTTTTTAGAGTGTACGGCTCTCATTAATCTTTTGAAGATGAATTTGTATCGTACTGTTTATGTAAACTTTATTGAACCCTTCTTTATTTTAATAGTAAAACCAATACCATTAAACCAATGAACTTAGTCAAATTTTTTTATTATTTCGTTATAATCATTGTTTTAGCCGACAGTCGAGGATAACATAGTCCAGTTCTACTTGGCAGTTACTAGATGTTAGTGTTAGCGCATTAGCTTGGTTTCTTAGCTTTGTTCTCATTCTCAATTAAAAGTTTTATGTAATGTATACAAAATGGAAGAGAGGGAGCCCTAGCTTAGTCTTTCGATGGGTTGTAGGACGAAAGTTGCGAAATATTAAGCTAATGCAGTAGCAAAACCAAAGGAATCTAAAAGGGCTGAAAAGCCGTGCTACCTGTAAGATTGAACATGGGCAATTTTTGTAATTTTTTGGCAAAAATTAGGATTTTGGCAAAAGCGTTGTAAATTTTTTGGCAAAAGCGTTGTAAAATTTTGGCAAAGTGCCATTAGGATCACAATTCGCTCGTTTTTAAAGCCACTTGAAAAAACTAAATTTCAAAAGTCATCACATAGTGAAATTGACCTCCTCAGCTCCCTTTTACTTACAAGTCAAGTCCAAACCACGTTTAAATGCTTGCATTTGGGGGTAAATATTCTAAGTGACTTGACCTCACTGGAGATGAAGCCCCCTTAATCCAGGTCACTTAAACCCAAACATGCATGCTTTTAAACTTTCTTTGAACTTGAACGTGAAGTAAAGGATGCAGAAAAGGCTGAGAAAATCATTTCTGTTAAAGGGTTTCGAAATATTAGCATTTTGTTTTTTTAGTTTCAGATGGCTCTACAAATGTCCAAAATGTCATCTAAATTGCGTTAAAATGGCAATTTTTCGAAAAATTATAAAAATTGCCCAGCGGCTGGGGCACAGCCCGCAGACCCATACGCAGTAGCCAAGAAGGGGCCCGCCTCGCCCCCCCCTCCCAATTGAAATGCCACCAATGATAAAAATGTGACAAAAAAAACAATTGTTTCTTTTAGGATATTTCGCGTACAGCAGTACACGCGTAGAGCAGTAATTACCAATAATCTTAACGATCAAGGGCCCGGGGCCCCCTCAATTCAATTTTCGCCAACTAATTTGAATGTATAACCCGGGTAAAATTAAGGGTTTTTGTCCTAAAAGTTGCAATCTCATGCCCTCATCTAACCTTGTTATGAGCACATTGCAATAACAAGGGCCGGTTTTATCATATGGAATAGTGCCAGGGGCTCAGTGCTCAAGTGGTAAGACTTTTTTTGGTTTTCACCTATGGTATTTGTCAGGCAGATGTTGCGAAAATCCCAAAGTGACAGGGGCCGAGGGCAATAACATGGTTAGTATGCGTAACCATTTATTATACCATCTTTTAATAGGAACAATTCACTTCCACCTCGCCAGTTTTTACGCCACAAAATACTTTTGAAATTAGCAAGGGAAAATGCTCATTAAACAAGTTATTAAAGTTGAATTGAGGGGGCCTGGGCCCCTGGCTGGACATGTACTTTTGCAAGTGGTTATTTTCATGACATAACAAAAATCTTCAAGGAAAATCTTCTTGGGTATTATTTTTTACTGTTAAAATATTGCTCGAGGCAATATACCTTATACTACCCCCTACCTGGGCCTAATCACTTACAAAATTTAATCCCAAAATGCAAGATTTTAAACGTGTTTTAAAGTTAAATTGTAAGTAAAAGAAGGACTGAACAATTCAATTTTTTCAATTGGTTTTTAATTTTAAAAATCTAGTTCTTTGAAATGGCTTTGAACACGCTCAAAATGTGATCTAAAGGCATTAAAACAGATTTTTTTCCAAAAAATTTTCAAAAATCGCGCAACGGCTGTGGACTTAGCCCCCAGACCCTCATATCCTCCGGCGGCAGGGAGTTCCGCTACCACATCCCTATTTGTGATCCGTTTGAGTTACACTACTTTTTACGTCTCCCAATTTAGACGTTTTTCCTTTTTATCTTTTGGTTTAAGCTTTCTCCCTTCAGCAAAATCCTGTTTAATTGTCAAACCAACCCACGGCTTATATTCTTCCATTCTACGATATCTTTTGTGTTACAAAAAGCATCTCCTTTGCTTGTGCCACAAAAAGCAACTTCTTTTAATGATGTCATTGCATGTGATTTGTGGTTTGGGCCCCCCAATCAAAAATCCTGGCTACGCCTACGCCCAGACCTCTGTCAGTTTGAGATGCAGACAATTCTTAGCCTTATGTACATTGTTCAAGTCAACCCCCCCCCCATAGCAAAATTACGTTCGACGCCTACGCTAATACTGTAATATTGATTTCTTTTTTGTTTGTGATATTTTGTATTAAGTTTTTAATATCTTAGCATAGTGTCGTGATAAAGCTAGCTACTAAGGGCTGGTGAAATGTTTCAATAACTTAAAAAATAAAACCTGCAGCAGTTGCACAAACCTAATTAAAAGTTTTCGTTTATTTGGTTGCGGCTCCTGTCAACTTTGAGGTTTAAAATTTGGCTCTAGACCAAAAAAGGTTGAAAACCACTGCTCTGAACAGTGCCGTCGCTACGGGGGAGCCAGGGGGGCCGTGCCCCCCCCCCCCCCTAACGACTGCTTGTGCCCCTCCATTTTGGTTTACACAGAATACGTTTTTGGAACATCACGTAATAATAAGGCAACAGGCAATAATGGAAAAAGGAATAATAACGTTCAAACATAATTCTCGTTTGAAGTTTTCTCGATTCTTTGCGAAATTGCTGGCCACCAACTGCTGTACATAAATGTGACGCAATAATTAGTCTTGTAAACACGCCTTTACGGATGTGTCACGGAATAGGGATGTAAGGCTATAGCAGAGGTGGAGTCAAGCACACAAGGCTTGAGGCCAAGGACACAAAAAAATCCGAGGCCAAAGCCAAGGACAGCCCTTCCGAGGACAGACCCTTTCAAGACCAAGGACAGGAATGCTCAAGGACACAGGCGGCAAGTGTTCTGCCAAAAAAAAGGTTTTCAGCCACATTTTTCAGCCGATCGCCAGAAAAAACGGTCTTCAAAAGAATTTTTCGAGCGGTCTACGAAATCTTAACGTTCCAAAAATAGTGCTGTCCTCGAATCGAGGAAAGGGCAATTTTTGAGGACTTGAGATTTCGAGGCCAAGGTCAAGGACTTCAAAATGTGTCCTCCAGGTCAAGAACGTCCTCAAGGACTCCACCTTTGGCCTACAGAATCGTTACCGGGGCTTAGTTAGTGATTATGCCTGAGACAACACGTGAAAATATGTTTTAAAAGACCAGCTGCTTTTGTTTTTTTAGTGCACACCTCTAATTTTTTTTAGGTAGCAGTCAGTTGCACAACCAGGAAAAGGCGGCTTCAGCCCCCTTTAGCCAAGTCATTTAAAAAGCTTAACCCAAAGATACAAGCGTTTAAACGTGTTTTGGACTTAATCCTAAGTATAAGGGGGGCTGAAGCGGTCAGGTAATTAAATTTTTTCGATGACTTCTGAATTTTAGCAATTTACTGTAGTTATTCATATGGCTTCAAAAACGTGCGAAAAGTGATTGAAATGGCGTTTAAATCGCTATTTTTGCCGCAAAATCACCAAAATCGCCCCGCGACAGGGGGCTTTGCCCCCCCTTTTGTAGCACACTTGAGTTGCATTAGTTTGTTTAACTCGGGACCTAAATTAGAAAGCTTTTGTGCAAAAAAAATTTTTCTTTTGGTTAAAGCCCCTCCGTTTTAGCAAAATCCTGGTTGCGCTTGTGGTAGCATTCACTGCTGCAGACAGATTTGTCAAGCGGTTATATGGCTTGCATACAAAACGAGCTAAGAAATGTCGCCGGCCTAATATGCGTCTCTTTTCAGACGTGAATACAAACTTTTTAAAATAGCGTATTATTTGGAGCAGTAAAACATCAGTTTTTATGCGGAAAAGTTTAGTCAATTTCAGTGCCCCCCCCACTTTCGGCTAGTGCTCCCTCACTTCGTTTGCTCTGGCGACGGCACTGGCTCTAAAGCATGTCAAATTTAATCAAATAGCTTTAAAATATGTATGTTCTAGAGTTTATATCTGTCTTTTTTATAGCAATGACTTTGAAAGCAAAACGAAGCATAACTTGAGAGTAAAGCCAAAACACCTCAATGGCAAGTTCTGGTTATCTGAGTTATTCCAAATCATTGTTAAATAGTTTTTGTTTTTTTTTAGTTTTTGTCGACTGTAGTTGATTCGTTAGCTACATCACTTATATACATGACTTTGCTTATCTGTCTGTTCATATGAATGTGTGTTTGTCTGCCCGTCCGACCGTTCTTTTGACGGTCCGCCAAATTTGCTGTAATAAGTAAGTTCCTTACTTGTTTCCACCAGAGCGACGTAGGCAATTTGTTTGTGAAAGGCTACTGCAGCGTCAAACGGAATGAAATTGTTCAAGAAAGTTTCTCGGCAAAACGTAATCAGATTTCGAGACATGGTCAATAAGATGAAGCTAAAATGAAACGATATAGCAGCAGCAGTGGCTCGACTGATTATGATCCCCCATTCTGTAACGCGTCTGATTCCGCTATGCTCTGCACCGAACGCGTAGTCTAAAAAAGTTGTAGTTTTTACAAAGGGCGTTATGTTTATTGCAAGGTTTGCTGGTACTTTTTAAGACGTTCTATCAGTTTTACCGCACTTTTAAGGCTGAAACTGGGAAAGCCTAACTACAAAACTTCAATTCATCATCAATCATCATCATATCCCAATTGTTGTAAAAATCATTGCCCTTAAAGACTCAAAATGATTTCACAAAGAATGTGATAACTTTTTTGCTGATACTGCTCATTCAGAGGCTTTTGGCTTAGCCAATGTTGTAACTATAACCACAGCGAGTGTTTTAAATAAAATTCTGAAATTGTATACGAATCACAGATCACTAAAAATTGAAGTCCAATCTTTACCTACTACACATTTAACTATTATTTTTTGCAGCTGCTACCGTTACTTTTCTATGATCAAGCAATTGTCTTACAGACTTACATGTTGCACGTTCCACCATTAAAGCAATGGTGACGCTGTAGAAAATAACCATGCAGAAAATGTGGCGTCGGTAGTTTTCTATGCTGCGTTTCAGTTGTTTCCAAAATCGTTTGAATCTTGTCTTTTCCTCTCTTTCAGTCATTGGCTCCGAGTAAACTGCGTCCTTTAAGGTCCTAAAAATAACATCTTAACCAGCTTCCGTCCAAATCAAATCTTTTATTTTACTCGCTGTATTTCGCCGAAGCGTGTAACGAGGTGGTGAGGATCCATTGCCGCGCCTGGGTAACAAAGCTACTTTCGAAAAAATGTCACAGCGGTGGAAAGCCGTTGGCAACACTGTGCTCGATTAGACTGGCTCGAGATTTGAACCTCAGACCTCCAGCTCCAGACGAACGCTCTTTCGCTCGATCAAATGACACGTACAAGCTACCGTTAAAAATTGAAAAATTAATTTTAATATGGAAGCGTTTTTTTACATAGACATTACGATTACAAACAAAAATATAGCTTTTTTGAGAGAGGAAGCAAAAAATGATTTTAAAAAGAACGATTAAGTGATGTTTTCCTGAGTCACTTAGAATCAGGGACCCTTGGAAATACCCAAAATATCCAAAAGTGCCAGTTTGGTACTTTATCTTGAAGATGAAAATAGCCCAAAGTGAGTTAAAATTGGAATCAAATTTTGTATGTTTTGCTCTTACAAATACACAAAAGTGGCACGCTGATACGAGAATGTACGTGGTCTCACTACTTACCCATCTTTGGTACCTCGACTTAAAGTTCGCTTTCGCAGAATGTAGTCACTTCCTTCTACACTTTCGCTGAAAAATTCGTAGCTTAAATTTAATTAGTTCAAATTTATCAGATTTTCTTTATTGAAATTAATCTAGTTTGAGGGAATTAAAGTCGTGGGATGCTTTAGTGTCACTTATAATTTATCAATAATGTGAAATCTAAGATTCACGCAAAGAGTCACTACGAGAAGCTGACAGTCATCTCACTGTTCCTAATTTTCATTGATAGTTGCGGACTCAACTCGACAGCAAAAATTGTCGCAGCCGCATATGCTGCAGCACTGCAGCAGTATACGAGTATATGCTTAATTGTATCTCTGCATCAGCGTAATAAGTAGACTGTAAATAGAAAAATATCCACTACATATCCAATGCTACTTCAAAGTTTATTTGACATATTTTAAGGGAAACACGTTACCTTTTTTGAGCTGCGGCTGCGGCATGCTCAGCCTTTCGTCGGACCGATTTTGAAACTCCTAAACAAAACAAAAATTTGAATGTTAAAAATAATTTAGCTGTGATGTTTTGACGTTTGCTGGCCAGAGCTTTTGATATTTAATCGTTTGGTGCTATGTGGCCTAAAGGCTACCAGCGCGGAAGCCTAGGGAAGAGTCACCAGAACGGTGTCTACTTAAAAGCAAGCAATGCGAAAAAGTTGTCTTTCCGCAGGAATCGAACCTGCAGCCTTTGGATTATCTTTAGAGCAGTGGACGGGTAATCCAAAGGCTTCAGATTCGATTCCTGCGGGAAGACAATTTTTTCTCATTGCTTGCTTTTAAGTTGTCGCCGTTCTGGTGGCTCTTCCTTAGGCTTCCGCGCTGGTAGCCTTTAGGCCAGATAGCACACAAACAATTAATTTAAAAAATTTTGAATATTGCCCAACCGCCAAACAGCTTTCAATAAAAATGCATCTTCAGAAAAAAAAGATGTCCACTCTTGCAAATTTTCGACAGTGATTAAAGTATGTAAGATTATATAGCAGCACGAATAACGAGACTCATATCAATGATTTTACTTTGTAGTAGTGTAGCATCTTCAAAACATATCAGTGGTAGCACTAGCTACTTACTTTCTTTAGAATTTAAGGTTTGTGCTCATATTAAAACAAAAAAAAAGCTTCACAAAGTTGAGGACGCAAAGCATTTTTAAAAATCAATAGTTTTGGATTACTGGCTTCTAAATTTGGACTATCTCCTACGTTTTGAGCTCATATGCGTAACCAGGGGAAGCTAGGGGGCCCGGGCCACGCCTACCCCAACTGAAATGGCATGAATGATAAAAATGTGACAAAAAAGTCTATAGTTCTTAGGTTTCAGTTTCCTTTAGCATCTTCGCGTACAACAGTACACGTGTACAATAGGGTGTTGCAGGCGCCCTGACCTTCACCGATTTTGCTGAACCATTTTTTGGTATTGCAGTTTGATCACTAAATCACGATTACAAGTTTCAAAAATTTTCATTAATGTTTACCTCTCCCACCAGACCAATGTTGAGGCCCACTTTTGCAAACATTTGCCTTTTTTGCCACTAGAGAGCGATATGAATAAGTTGTGTTAGTGGACATCTTTTCAAAAGATGCCCCATGTTAGTCTCATCTTTCAAAAAAACTCTGAGGCAACAATGGATACAGCTGAGCTTGGCACTTCGGCAGGTACAGAGAGGCCGACGACTTCTAGTTAATAAAGGTCAAAGCTTTTCTCTGCATTAGGAAGTAGCCAAATCAGTTGTTCTAAGAATAAAGCACTCTTCTGGAGTACATTTATCATATAGATAAGAATGGCTCAGAATTACAGCGGACAACTCGATAAATCAAATAAAGCCGCTACGGCACCTAATTTATCCTTTTATAGTTTAGAGTGTTGGCAAATTAGCCTACGCAGATGTAAAGCAGCTAGCTATAACATGTGTGAAGTAATAAAAAACGTACGTTCCGGGTTAGTGGTAGCTCAAGAACCATGAACATTAGGGTGTTGCAGGCGCTCCATAAAAATTAAAAACTCGTTGGTTTAAGCTGAACTATTTTTTGGTATTGCAGTTTGATCACAAAATCATGAATACCAAGTTTCAAAAATTTTCATTAATGTCTACCTCTCCCGCCAGGCCGATTTTGAGGCCCACTTTTGCAAAAAATTGCCTTTTTTGCCACTAGAGGGCGATATAGATAAGTTGTGTTAGTGGACATGTTTTTAAAAGATGCCCCATGATAGTGTCCATCTTCAAAAAAAAATTGAATGAAGTTGAGTCATCCTATCCAGAGATATTGCTATTTTACTACAATTTTAATAGGCGTTGCTGCCACCAAACAGTGAAAATTAAACTTCATTGTATCAAATATTGTTGTTGTTGTTCTAGCTCATATTTATCCTCCTCTCGCCGGACAGCGTCAGATGCTAACTTATGGGACGATCCGCACACTTTTCATTACAACGATTACTTCGTGATTGGAGGAATCCGCATTTTCTTAGGAGTTTCCAGTGATCCAATGTTTCTGTGGATTTCTTCAAATTCTTGTCCACTGAATTTGCTGCTTAATCAAAGCCACAAAGCAGAGATAATCATGGTAAAGCGTCTTATCCAAGGACGCAACAACGTGACCAGGGTGCGGGTTGAACCCTTTGATCATGGTCGTCGTAAAAACGACGCCTTTACTCATTCGGCCACGCTGCCGACATATTAAGCCTTTTGATGTTAAATTTCGGTATATTATTCATTTCAAAACTGTAGAAGAACATTTTAATGCAACATTTGGTGAGCACCTAATACTGATTCATAGGTATTTTAGTAAAATTTTGTAGGTAATGCTTAGTTTTGAAAGATTCTAATTGTTTTCACAAAACTTCTCGGTTGGGTGGGGTTATTACAGCAGCCTCGTGAAGAAAATTACTACCAACTATTTCAAAAGTTCTTTCAATTGGCAATTTACTTAGTTTTAAAAATGCGATACAGAATCAATGGTAGTTTATGAACTATGCTTTTTACTAGTCTAGACCAAGATTAATGAATGTTGCAATAGCACAGTATAGGTTTATTAGTTCACATGCAATATGAGTGCCCGAAATACTAATAACAAACTGTTACGTTAGATGCCACATGTTAGTCTCTATCTTTAATAAAAAAATTGAATAAAGTTGAGTCATCCTAATCAGAGATATTACTATTTTATTACACCTTCAACAAGCGTTGCTGTAACCAAGTAATGAAAATTAAAGTGAAATGTAACGGTATTAAGCATTTCAATGTTGGATTTGTGCATACTGTCCCTTGCAAAGTTGCAAAATTGCATTTTGATGTTTATTTTTAGACATTTAGTCACTATTTGAGCATATTAGGTATTGCGCTGCTGCAATCTAAAATTGATTGAAATTAACAATACTGCTATAACGTTAAAGAGTTGGTCACTATGAGTTACTCGATTTCGAACATCCATCAATTTGAGCTAGCTTTTTGGATTTTCAACTCAACTGATTTGACTGGCAAAGCAATATATTGTTCCTATATTTTAAAGGAAAAAATTATTTAGCAACAATGTCGAAGCACCGCATTAAATAAATTGGAAAGGACGTTTTCTTAGGTTTGGGATTTTTCTAAGATTGTTTTCCGCAACAAATACACGATTTTGTAGATTTTCTTCCTTGTGTAGCAAGTGAAAAAAATCGGTAACCAGCTAGATTCCTCTTACTTTGGAGTCATTGCACACTCGCAGGTAGTAGATAGTATCATTTGCAATGGCATAACCACTAACAAAATTTTCTTCAAGTTATTTTTAGCATCACCAGCATACGAAATCCTGCACCAAATCTTTTTAATAACTTTCTGTCAGCATATGGAGTCACTTGATGCCAACGAAAGTTTCTCATTTTACGGGGCTAAGGGAACAAGCTCTCCAGTTAAATACCAGGTATGTCTTGCCCTCAAGAGCATGCAAGACTTGATAAATTTATTTCGTCCCTTGGTAACAGCACAAAGTAGAAATTAATCGGCATTTGTTTAAGAAGGCAGAAGGAAAGTTGCTACCAACCTTAAGGTCATTAAGTCAAGCAACCACTCTCTTTATGAGAGAGGAAATTCATGTCAGCATCATAGAAGTTTTTAATTACTTTGCTTTAGAATTGCAACATTTTGAAGACTTCAAAGTGTACGGCCCGTTGAGAGCATGTACTGGATCTTTACATGTACACAAAGAATTGCCGATAACATGAAAAGAAAAATGTAAACCGCTTGAGAAAGTTTTTCAACAAAATTTGAACTTTTTGCTCATGAATACTTTAATATCTGCGGGAATGCAATTCCAAATCTTGACTCCCTGATACTAAATACACCTCCGTTATTAATTTTGTGCAGGAACGAAGAATGTGTTAATTGCTGCAGTTAGCCAACTGTCTCTTACCTTGACTAAAACGATCAATAGTTTTACAAAAGCAAGTGTGAAAGGAATTTTTAGTTTTGTTGTATATAAAACAATACACATATTTGGCAACTTCAAATTTGAACAATGGAGTACATTTCCAAATTCAGTCAATAATTCTTGATAAGTACTAAAAATCATTTAAAAATAAAATCCATTTCGGTCTCAAAAGACCATCAACAGTTTTTGAAAAAAAACGTAGGTTAGAGAAGTAAAAAGGGACAAAAAGTGCAACAACCCAGCCGCTCTAAACTTTGCTATACAAAATGAAGTTACTGGGTAAAAGATAAAAAGCAAAATAGCACTGCCGTAATGTACTCCATGTTCTATTTATTAATGAACCGTCTTCGCAAAATGGTCATTTTGTACTTCTTTGGTATGGGTTTGATGCTCTGGATCTCTTCTATCAACAATCACATTAAAATCGAACAAGCCATTAGTTAGCAGAATCTAAAATTGATCGTAATATAAGTTTATTGGATCTTTGAAATAAGCACCAACAAAGCCTCTTATCTCTTGATTTTATAAGAATTTGAATTTTTGCACATGAGCAGAATACGTGGCTGCCCACATTATTGCACAATACAATGGTAGCGCATGCACTAAAGCATAGTCGGGCTTTAAGGAAACGTTTGTTTTAGTTTATTTGGAATTCAATCTGAGCAAGCTGCAGCTTGTTATTAGTATTTCGGGCACTTATATTGTATGTGAACTAATAAACCTATACTGTGCTATTGCAACATTCATTAATCTTGGTCTAGTCTAGTCAAAAGCATAGTTCATGAACTACCAATGATTCTGTATCGCATTTTTAAAACTAAGTAAATTGCCAATTGAAAGAACTTTTGAAATAGTTGATAGTAATTTTCTTCACGAGGCTGCTGTAATAACCCCACCCAACCGAGAAGTTTTGTGAAAACAATTAGAATCTTTCAAAACTAAGCATTACCTACAAAATTTTACTAAAATACCTAGGAATCAGTATTAAGTGCTCACCAAATGTTGCATTAAAATGTTCTTCTACAGTTTTGAAAGGAATAACACACCGAAATTTAACATCAAAAGGCTTAATATTTGCCATAATCAACTTTAATTTTCACCGTTTGGTGGCAGCAACGCCTATTAAAATTGTAGTAAAATAGCAATATCTCTGGATAGGATGACTCAACTTCATTCAATTTTTTTTTGAAGATGGACACTATCATGGGGCATCTTTTAAAAACATGTCCACTAACACAACTTATCTATATCGCCCTCTAGTGGCAAAAAAGGCAATTTTTTGCAAAAGTGGGCCTCAAAATCGGCCTGGCGGGAGAGGTAGACATTAATGAAAATTTTTGAAACTTGGTATTCATGATTTTGTGATCAAACTGCAATACCAAAAAATAGTTCAGCTTAAACCAACGAGTTTTTAATTTTTATGGAGCGCCTGCAACACCCTAATGTTCATGGTTCTTGAGCTACCACTAACCCGGAACGTACGTTTTTTATTACTTCACACATGTTATAGCTAGCTGCTTTACATCTGCGTAGGCTAATTTGCCAACACTCTAAACTATAAAAGGATAAATTAGGTGCCGTAGCGGCTTTATTTGATTTATCGAGTTGTCCGCTGTAATTCTGAGCCATTCTTATCTATATGATAAATGTACTCCAGAAGAGTGCTTTATTCTTAGAACAACTGATTTGGCTACTTCCTAATGCAGAGAAAAGCTTTGACCTTTATTAACTAGAAGTCGTCGGCCTCTCTGTACCTGCCGAAGTGCCAGGCTCAGCTGTATCCATTGTTGCCTCAGAGTTTTTTTGAAAGATGAGACTAACATGGGGCATCTTTTGAAAAGATGTCCACTAACACAACTTATTCATATCGCTCTCTAGTGGCAAAAAAGGCAAATGTTTGCAAAAGTGGGCCTCAACATTGGCCTGGTGGGAGAGGAAAATTCTAATGAAAATTTTTGAAACTTGTAATCGTGATTTAGTGATCAAACTGCAATATCAAAAAATAGTTCAGCCCAAACCAACAAGTTTTTAATTTTTACGGGGCGCTTGCAACACCCTAGCGTGCAACAGAACTAAATCATAATATCGACAACCAGGGAGTCCGGGCCCCCTCAATTCAATTTTTGCCAACCAATTTAAATGTATAACCCACGTGAAATTAAAGATTTTTGACCTTAAAGTTTCAACCTCAGGCCTTCATCTAATCTTTTTATTAACGTAATGCAACAACCAAGGCCGAATTTACCATGTGGTACATTGTCAGGGGTCCCGCGCTTAGATGATAAGGCATTTATTTGGTCTTCACCAATATTTGGCTTAAAGATGTTGCTAAAATTCCCAAAATATCAAGCCCCCTCGCAATGCGAATCCGGTCCGAGCAATTGCCAGCTGGTAAGTATGTCTAACCATCTATAACACCATTTTTAAATAATATTTCTCCTCCATCTCGCAAGTTTTACGAGAAAAACTACTTTTGAAAAAAAACAGCTAGAGAAAAAATGCTTATTGAATAAATTATTAAATTTAAATTGAGGGGACCTGGGCCCCTGGCCACACATGTACTCCTTTAAATCTATAACTGCTTATTTTCAAGACAAAATAAAAATCTGTAAGTAAAATCTTCAAGTTGATTATTATTATTTACTGCTAAAATATAATTGGAGCAATGTGCTTACTTGGGCTAAATCACATACAAAACTTAGCAACAAAATGCCAGATCTTAAACGTGTTTTGGACTTAAGCAAGTAAAAGAAGGATTGAACAGTACAATTTTTTCTATTCATTTGAACTGAAAAGATTGAACAGTTCAATTTTTTCAGTTCAATTCTTCCATTCTACAATTGGCTTTCAAATGTTAAAAATGTAGTTTTTTTCAATGGCTCTGAACACGTGCGAAATATGATCCAATGACGTTAAAATAGTCTTTTTATTCCAAAAAATGACAAAAAATCGCCCAGCTGCTAGGGGCTCCATCCCCAGACCCCCGTTTGTGATACGTTTGAATTACTCCAGTTTACTCGAAGCGTCTCCCGCTTTAAACATTTTTGCTATTTAGATTATGCTTCAAGTCCTCTCCGTTCAGCAGAATTTTGGTTAAGTGCCAAACCAGGCCCCGGCTTCTGATCTTCCATTCTACGACATCTTTGCCCCACAAAAACTTCCTCCTTCGAAAATTTGTGATGACTTCATTTCATCACCCCCCCCCCCAATCAAAAACCCTGGCTACGCCTACGCTTGAGCTTACTATTTCCCTTGATAAAGTCGGTGGTATAGACTGACAAAACGTTGGTGATGGTCTAATACAGCGTTTCTCAACCTGGTGGTCGCGAAGGTGTTTTCAGGGGGGTCGTAAGGTTATTTATAAAATACTGGTATTTTTTTAATCGCAAAGAATTCTGAAATTTTCAAAATCTTTGCAGCAATTGCTTTTCAATTATATCGTAGCAAGTTGCCAACCGGTTGTAGGCCTACTAAAGCAAGTATTACAATACCATGTGCAGCTTAGTTGGAAAGCCAAATTTGCTAAGTGGTACAATGAAATATTGCCATGTTTAAAAATTTGTCTAGTGCTATTAAAGAAGATGAAGAACTCGATGAACGTTTGAATACATTGACTACACAGCATCTTCAACCTCTCAAAACTGTGTTAAAACGATATTTTCCTGAGCTTGAAGAACAAGAAGCCGCATTCGTATGAAATCCGTTCTAAACTGCTTTGAATGTTAGTGATATTCCCGATAAATTACAAGACCAATTTTATGATGATCAAAATCATTCGTCCGCACGTGATATTTTTTAAGAAATGGCACTCTCTCAGTCAGTAGCAGAGCCAGGGGGGGGCGGGGCTACAGCCCCCCTCCATTGGCATGTCAACCAAAATGCAGAATAAGACAAATACCACGTCTTTAGCTCTTTTGAGACTGTTTTATGCACTTTGAAACATGTATTCAGAGGGATAGGAGGCTAATTTGTCAAAAATAAAACTCACAATTACATGAAAACTTTGAAAAATGACCAAAAATTAGCAATCAAATTTGATCGCTTGTGTAAAAATGCTAAACATAGGTGTTCATCAAAAAATTTACCATGAGCTTAATTAGGAATAGGGGGAGGGCCATTCAGTATAAGTTAATTACCATAAGTTCCTCTCAAATCTCTTTTCATTAGCCCCCTCCCACCCAATTATTTTTCTCTATAAGCTGTGGACGAAACAGATTACTCGATATGAATTTTATTGAACGACACGATTTTATAATTTATCAGCACCTAAATACGAAAATTAAAAATTTGCCATTAGCCACCTCCCAAATAACCCATTTATGCAACCAGTTTAATCATGTTTCCGCTGCTAATTTCAATGCCATGTTTTAAAAGCAATGTTTTTTTATCAATATAGCCCTAAAATTAAGTTATTTTTGCAAAAAAATGCAAAAATTTCGAGCGCTGGGGGCTTTGCCCCCAGACCCCCGTGCCTCCCGCGGCAAGGGGCTTTGCCCCCAGACCCCCTTCCTCCGGCGGCTGGGGGCTTCGCCCCCAGACCCACAATACAGCCCCCCAATGCGAATTTCTGGCTACGCCCCTGCTCTCAGTTTAAGTGTGTTATGCGCAAATCTTACTTACAAGTATCCGAACTGCCTGTTCAATTTATTACTTACATTTGCAACAACATACCTCTGCAAGAGCGGCTTTTCAGCTCTTGTACATATTAAAAACGAAAGCTCGAATTCAAAGGAAAGTTAAAGATGATAAAAGATTGGCTTTATCGAGCACTAAACCACGAATCCTTAAATTGGCTTTGTGGTTGCAAAGTCTACCGTCGCACTAACAGATGTAAAATTGATCAGTTATTTGAAATTAAATATCTTTGAAGTGTTTTTTGTTGTAATTACTATTCGCGTAAAAAGTAGAATAAGAAGGGGGTCGCTGGCTATATGGAACTCTTAAAAAGGGGTCGTGAACCGCAAAAGGTTGAGAAACACTGGTCTAATATTTAATACCACTTTTGCGAAGCCAATAATTTTCACAAAGCATCGTCTTGTAACCTGGCAATGATAGCTGAGCTTTGGCAAACGAGTCTCTATGTTCCTTCAACATGACGTATTGGAACTCTTCCAAGGTAATTGACTCCCTGTTTTCAATTCCAGTTTCACGAAAAATTGTCTCAACAGCGGCACCTATTTCGTCAGCTTTCATTTTGACACCAGCCATTTCCAAAAATGATCTAAAAATGAAAAAAAATAATAATGAAGTGGGCTATTATCCAACAGTGTGCTATCCAAAAAATTATTTCGGTGTTTTAAACGAACTTAACCTAATAAAACTCCTAACTCAAAACCCGTACCATTCTCAAAAGTTTACCGCTAGCAAGAAATTGCAATGGAAATGTACCGCTTTGATTCAGTTAAAGGTTCAAAGACTTGTTTCACGCTTGACATTAGACGGGCTAATAACGTGATTATATTCAGCTGCTTTTGTGCAATAATCGAATTACTGGTAATTATATCGTTAACGTTTTTTGCAAGAAGTTGGGCAATTTGTGGCAAAGATGGGCCCCGCAAACTCGTTACACGCTTCGGCGTAACACAACGAGTATGATGAAGATGTTAAATTTTAGTAAAATTGAGTATTAGTACCCTAAATTTTTCCTTCTCTCTTCACTGGACTTGATTGATTTTTTGGCCTCCGCGTGCTGCACAGTGCAAACCAAACAAAACTCTGCGCTAACAGTTTGGTATAATATCTTTGCTATAATAACTACAAATCAAAGCAGCACAAAATCTAGAATGTTTACCTTATCATATTACTGGCCTCTTCTCTGTTTATTTCTCCACTTTTGTCTATATCGTACATATCAAACAACATCTTCGCTTTTTGTTCAGGAGTGCCTAAAAGCAATTTCGGATTCGAACTCATACTATTCCATTTCACCGATCAAAAAGCATGCTACGGAAAAAGCAAATAATACACGATATCTGCGGTGTAGTGCAAGCCAAGAGTCAACATCAGATATCACTGATAATTGTTAATGTACGCAAAATACCCACACGTTTCAAAAAGGTTTGCTTACTATAATTTATTTTAGAGCGAAATATAGAACTAATGTTACTTTAAGCAGCTTCCCAGCCTTGTGTTGGGTAGGCCGTCTGCTGCTGAATCAAGCGTATGATGGAGTCCAATTAGCGACAACCAGCAACAAAGCTCGACAAAATTTAAAAAATCACCAATGAGCACAACCGTAAAATTTAAATTGACAACAGAAGTTGTTGGTTGTCGCAAGTTGGACTTATAGCTTTATCTTTTTCACATAGCTTTATTTATCTGATTGTTTTTTTTGTGTTTTTTTTTTTCATGGCAAAGGTTTTAATTTCGTCGAACCTTATCGCGAGCTAGATTGGGATATCGCACGTGGGAACATCACTATTAATTCCGAGTCAGGTCATGCCAGAGACGTTTATAAACTTTATAGTGGTATATTGATTAACAGTTTTCCTTCTTGACGATCTTTAAAAAAGAGACAGCGAAAAGATTCCATTTTGGGTGCAAACATCGAGATGGTAGTTTGTCTCAAAGTTCACAAGTCTTTTGGCTACCTTCTGGTCAAGAGTACTTGAAAAAAAATAACTGCAGTTACATGTACAATGGTTTCCAACAAATAATTGTAATTGCCGCAATTGCATCGTCATTCGCGAAGTTGCCTTAGCCAGGACACAGCGCGATAAATGCAAATAGTAAAACAATTATCTTAAAATGTACAATTTACCGTTCATCAGCAAAATAATAAGGTCAGCAAATTCCCTGAACGACAGGTATCCGCTTTTATCAACGTCTGCGAGTTGGAACATTTGGTTGACAAACAAGGAGTCCGCTTTCATTCCCAACGTTTCAGCTACCTCGGTCTAAAATGAATTCATTGAAACCTAACCATACTTCAATCCCACTCTTTTTATTTTGTAAAATAGTGACAGAAAAAGATTTAGTCAAACTGATTAATATCGATTCTGACAACTAGAACTCACACAAGAGCAATCAGAAGTAGGCTAGCAATCACGAACAACAAGATTGATGTTAATTTAATCGTGATGTTTTGACGTTTGAGGATTACACGTAACAATGCAGATTTTGATGTCATGATCATGCATAGGATACTGTTGGTAGCATTCTAATACCTTATCCTATTTAAACTGCTGTATAATTTTCGCATCAGTTTCAACTGTATGATTTCATCGGTACTTTTATTAAATCTTACTTTTTTCTAGTGGCGCCTAAGTATGTTCTTGTATTCTACCAAGTACGTTGTAACTCTTATGCAAAAACATGAAAAATGTCAATGAAAAATTGACTATAGTTTTATCATCTTTGAAAAAACACGAACCTGAGTCAGCTCGCAGTCAACAACGTCCATCGTCCGCGTTTTGCTTTTCGAGTTCGGTTGGTCGTCTAACTGCAAAACCTGTTAAAAACACTTCAACACGTTAATCTCAATGAACAATGCAACTTCCTTCGGTAGTTATAAGGGGAAAATCTAAACTTGAAAACAACGAGGAAAAAGTTATATTCGACTTTGGTAAAGAAACACCAACTTACCTCTGCGAATACACGCCGGAAGAAGGCCTCCAACAACTCCTGCCTCACTTCCTTAGTGACAGCTTCGACTTTAATCGACGACTCGTCCATTTGAAAAACTTCAGTTTGAACAGAATTGATTGCCATGAAAGTTTTCAAACGGTCAAGAAAAGCAGATCTAACAAAAAAAAAAAAATTCAAGATATTAATAGAAAGTAAAAGGGGTGTAGTCATAACCAAACACTACGAACGGGATTTAAATCCATTTCCGTAAGAACCAGAGACATTACCATTAGTTTACGGCTGTTTACTTGACTGGTTCAAGATGGAAAATGAAACAATTAACTCTATTTTACAAGGGCTATTTGCTAAGGTATTTCACACGAGAGGGGGCAAAATGCCCTCTTATCTAATTCTTAAACCTAAAGTCATGGGAGCACGAAATTTAGCAAGTTCACGCTCAAGTTTGTTTATTGACGCCACTAAATAAACAAAAATTTAATACTATTAGAAAAGGAAGCAGCCCTGAGTGACAGCGAAGGAACCGCGAGGTCTTCGATTCTGCTGCCACTCTGGGGAGCCATAATGAAATATATGGCTTCTTTATTCGAAAATGTGGGTTATTTTTTACCAAAACTTTTTAGAAAAATTGGTTTTGAGTATTAACGTCTTCATTCTAACGTCAAGGCCATATTTTTTAAATGACGTTATTTCGCTATGACGTTACAAGAGATTTAAATTTGGCACATAAGTTTGCTTTTTAGTACCGAATTATTAGGTGTACAAGTCAAGTTATAGGTACGTCACAAAAGAGTTTCATGACGTCATTTATGTTAATTATTGGCAAAAAAAAGCTCAAACTTTGAAAAATGACTTCGGAATAGTTAAAAAATTGGAAAACTTCCCATCACTTTAGCAACTTCAAATTTTCAGGAGTCATTTGTAACAAATTTTGCCTCAAAGTCAAGTTGATTTGAAATATAAATCGGGATTTATTCCACATAAACCGAGAGGGGGCAAAAATGCACCCATTGTAAAATAGAGTTAAAACTTTGGCTCTTATAAAGCTCACTGTACGAGTAAACGGGTGAGAAAATAAGTAAATTCGAAATTGATTTTATAGTTTATTTGTAACAGCCATTTAATATTAGGCCTATTTATTCGGGTAGTGGTGGAGTGCAGTTGTTTCTGAAATGAGTCTTAATCCGCTGGTTACAAAATCTGGATGTAGAGAGCGAAAGCAGAACATGAATTGGCTTAAACTGCAAATAAATCATGATTATAATAAGATTTAAGTTTTTTAAGGCTGATCGATCTTTCTTTACAAAAACGCTAAACGAGTTAAAAAAAAACACTATATTTTCTACCTTTCATCAAATGTTTGAAATCTGAGAACAATATCATATTCTTTGGGTATTCTTATTACCATCAAATCTTTTCGTTTGTTGACGGACACAAACAGATAGGATTGCTGAAAATTACAAAACACCAATAAACTTTACTGAAACAATTGCGTATTTGTCTATCTTTTGATTTTTTTAAAATTTATAATTAACTTTCTAGCATTTTATGGTATACAAACATTCAAAGCAAAAAAAATAAAGAACAAACTTGCCAACAACTTAAACTTTACCTTTGAAGCATAATATTTGGAACATGAAGCGATATAAAGCACAAAGTCAAAACAACTGAAAGCTTAAGTTGACATTTTGTGAAACGATACCTTTCACTTTGTTAAAATAAATGAAGAAAAAGCTTTAAACACAAGCAATTACGGGATTACACAAAAAACCAGCAAGGGGAAATCATTTAATACTCATGGGTAACAGTATATTTTACAGCACGGTGTAGAAGTCCTGTCAACATCTGAATAGAGGTTCTGTTTCTGTATGAGATATAAAATTTTAATTAAAATTGAAATTAGGAGTTCTAAGCTTGAAATTTGAAGGCTAAGTAGTACAGCTGATGTAACCTGACAAAAATTGGTTTTAAAAAATCTAAATAAAGTTGTTACATTTTTTATGGTTAGGTAATAAGCAAAAGAAAAAAGAAAAACCCACCTTGAATTGCTTAAAGCAGACTTTCCTCAGCAGAGTTCCAGTAATAGAAAGAAGCTCGATACAAGTTCCATTTAATGCTATGACTATTCTGCGAGATTTCTTCTTGCCTTCAACCTCAAATGCTGCAAAAATCATTATAGCGTAAACTTTTTCTCGTAAATTTAAACCTCCTTAATATTCTTCAAACGCTGCAAATTCGTCTATTTATGCAGGGTGTCGAAAGCAGCATTGTTGTGAGTAACACTGATATAAAAATGTTGCTTGGAACCTTTTCGATGATTAATTTAATTGTTGTTGATTTGAAGTTTAATATGGCATATAAATATTAAGAAAAAAGCAACTTAAGCTTAACTGTTTTACCATCTTCGGCAAACATTGTTACGAAATTAGATGCAGTAAAAAAACTTACGCAAAAGTATTGTACTAAAAAGAACATACTCGTAGTTCAAATAAATGAGGATTTTAAAGATTACAAGGAAAGAAAGGCATTCCATGGGTATGAACCAAGCACTTTACAATTTGTAATTTGTAATCACAATTTATTCACCAACTTGCCTTGGACAGGAGACGGGAAAGGAACCTTTCGGTCTTCGAGTCAAGCTGCCACTTGCCCACCAGTATACTACACATGGTGGAGGCTTCACACTGTCCCTTAATTGTTAAACGTTAGGCAGGGAAGCTGTGAATACCAATGTCTCACCACACCAATGCAAAGCAACCTTTGCGGGTTCTGTTCGCGAGTGTTTCGTGAAACGAGTCCACCACAAAAAGTTCACTGCTTGGCTCAATAAATGAAGGAATGATATTACAATGCAATCATTATTCAGAGCTTGAACAAAAAAGAATTATTAACAAAGCACTGTATTGTTCAGTTAAAACGTACCAGAAAACACTTGATCTTGCGGGTTTTGATCCAGTCTCTTCATGCGAACAGAAGCTCGATGACTAATTGTGACTGCTGCTTTTTTCTTTATCAAAGCTGCGTTGTATTGTCGTTTCCATGCAATAACACACATCACGAAAAACGAAACTAAAAATATAAACTTTTAATTTTTTCTGATAATTTTACTTTAGTAAGGTCTCCACTTGATGTCTTGTTACATTTTCATATTTGCCATGGATGCAGCAATTGCCTCGTAAAAGATAACTTGCTTAGCTGTTCTTACCAAGGATCGAACCAACATCCAACACCCACTTGACTCTTACGATTGCTCATCTAGTAATCAGCGTGTGAACAATGTTTGGTCTGAAATTAACGTTATGTTCAAAACTGATACGTTTTTTGAGTAAACATTCACACTTACCTGCTGGAAACAAAACGATTAATATCAGAATACCGACAAATTTCCCCCAGTATCCTTCAAAAAAGTTTAAACCATTTCTGGGAGTGCAAGGCTTGTTAAACTGAATCGGGGTCGTGATGGGCTCACACATTGATCCTTAAAAAAAAATTTAAAAATTGGTGATGGGTGGTATTAAACCCTCAAGTTTACGGTGATCAGCTAAGGATTGTTTTGGATGATGATCATAGGAAGCCAGTGTTTTGGTTTGTATCATTTACACAGATGAGCTCTGAATTAAGCAAAACTCTAGTCCAGCGCAGTGCTTTAGAGAAAACTTGTCCTAGTTAAAACTATTAATCCAATTTGGCTGTTGGTTTTACATTTACTCACTGCCGTCCTGATCGCTGTGTTAAACGCATGTTTTTGAGTATCTAGATTCTGTCACCACTAAACTTTTCTGTTAAAAATGAAGTGGCAGTTCAGTAAACACTCCATCAAGTTAACTGTTAAGAGCGATAATTATTCAACACAGAACTAGTATATTCTAATATTACCTTCTGCATTAAACACATTTTCTTGCATGACTTCATTATTCAATGACGTCACTGCAGCAATGACGTCACGCATGGTTGTATTTCGTATTCTTTCAACTTCAGTGCTATTGAATATTCTGGAAAAATAATTTTTTTAATTGTGATGTTTAAATTTTTAATAGTTTAATTGTTGCAAAAATCGTAACAATTAAATTATTATCAACATCGTAGAACAAGCAAGTAGCAGGGTTTAAATAGCCAAATTGCTTGTTGCCGTTCTGATGGCTCTTCTCTAGGCTTGCGTGCCGATACCCTTTAGGCCAAATAGCTCGTAAACGATTAAAAAATAAATTTTGCTAGCGTGAAATGTTTGTTAACGTAATTTGAGGGTAGAAGTCAACGCAAAACGAATTGCAAAAAGTAAGTGTAGTGTTTGCAAAATTCGTAACTATGTCTGTGCATGCGGCTCTTGGCCTCTAAAATGGAAATAACCAAGAATAATTCTATGCAACGAAATTTTTAAAAAGACTAAAACATTGCCAAACTGGGATTTAAAAAATTTTTATTTGTCAAAAGTTTGTGTAAGTCATACACAAACAAGAGATTAGAAATTTTGAATGATAATAATATAAGTTCTGTTTTCAACACTGTTCAACTTCTGAAACGATTTCAACGTGCGAGAGTCAACTCGGAAATTTCAGTTGGATGTTTGAAATGTTAATTTTTTGCTGCGTGCCAATGGTACTAACAGATCTCCTGATTATCTATGTTCTTCGTGTTATATCAGGCAGTTAATAAAGAGAAGTTCACAACTATTTTGCTACTCCAGCGATTTGCAAGCTATTCTAGCCATTTACTGTGAATAATAGTGTGGCAATTGTAATTTCATTTCATTCACCAAGTTGTCTTGGCCCTAGATAGCGAAGAGACCTTTCTGTCTTTGAGTCAAACTGACACCTGCCCACCTGTTTACTACTCTCGGTGGAGACTTCACGCTGTCCCTTTTAATGCTGAGCGTCAAGCAGGAAAGCTGTGAATACCAATTTTTATAGTCTTTGGTTTGACCCAGCCGGTAATGAAACTCCAGTCTGCCGTTTCGGTAGCAGACGCTCTGTACACTCGACAATGGATCCGTTGAAATATTGAAGTAGTGAGAAATTCCTACCTATTTTCGTCGTTTTCAAACCAAAATCGATCGCTTTCTCTAGTCCTACGGAATTGGTCCATTATTATGGCTGAAAAAAGCGCGCCGATTGTGTCATTTCTTCCTTCCAGAATCCCACCAACATACAGCTCTAAGAGATCGGTATCGTTCTTGTAGACCTCTCTTAATCTTACAATTAACTGAAAAATACATTGCATTAAAACTATGCAAATTGATATTTGTAAAAAACTTTTAGGTTAAAACCTTGCAGTGTTTCAAAGTAAGTCTTGACGAGACGATATGCGGATGAGTGATGACAGCAGCAACATCCAATTTCTGTTTCAAACTCAAATGAATGTTTCATTGTACACGCTGTATTACGCCAAAGCATGTAACCGAGTTGGCGGAGCCTATCTCCGCGTCATTGCGCCCGGGTAACACAGGTCTTTTCGAAGAAGTGCCGCAGCAGTGGCGAGTTGTTGGCAACACTGTGTACAGTTTGACCGGCCCGAGATTTGAACCTGAGACTTCCCGCTCCAGAGATGAACTTGTGATTGCTCGCCCAACTAGCCTGTTTTAAGCTGAACAAGCAAAAACCATGTTTAAGTTGAAATTAACAAAAAAGGGAAAAAAGGATGCAAAATAAATATAAGCTTGGAAAACACAAAAAACCAATCATGAATTAAAAGACTTACGTCTAATGGCAGATCGGGATTCAACTGAGAAAAGTCTCTGATTGGTTCAAGATTATAAGCAACTCGTGCATTGTTGAAAGATGCCAAGCCTGCATCCCTGCCTCTTTCAATTGTCACCGTTTCAAGGTCCATGCGTGATCTCTTCAATGGCCCATAAAGAAACTCTGTAAAACCCAACAACATTAGAACACTAAAGAATTAATAAATAATGAAATAATACTAAAAAGATGAAGCTTTACCGGAGCTTAGACAACACTGTTTGCTCAGTCCGCTGATGTATGAAAAGTTTTATCTTAACCGTAAATATTTTCGGCTACAAAATGCATGACAAACCTTCTTTAACCCAATTTTATTCGGGCTTTTGAACAACGCATTTTACATTGTGGAAAGGGGGCAAAAATGACTCCCTATCTAAGGTACGTGAAGGTAATAAGGCCCAGCAGGTAATAAAGCCCACTGCCCTGATCTCCGAAGTTAACCGGACTTATTCTTTTTTTTTTTTTTTTTTCTTTAAAGATAAAACATGTTTAAAATAAATCCGATCTGCAAAAATTGAGATTATTCCGCGCAAAAACGAGATCGCTAAAGCAAATTGAAATTTTTAAGTCAATTTTTGACATGCTGATGTAAAAATTGTGACTTACCCATGTTCAAAAATTGAGGGGTTAAGCTTGTCAGTTGACAATATTTTTTGAATGAGTTAGTAAAATATTTCTTTCTATTTTGTTTGAACAAATTTAGAAGCTAGAGAAAAACTTAATGTTAGTTTTATGATTTGGGTTACGTAATGGTAGGCTTTGCACCTAATGAGGCCCAAGCAAGATTTTCAGCCATTTTGTCACACTATGATCAACAAAAATTGTTAGCTTCATTAACACTCAAGTGTTTGGTATAAATTGTTTTCAAACTGTGTAATTGACATCATCTGGCTCCCAAAATTTGAACTTAGTTTAGTAATTTCAGCTTTGCTGATTTTTAGGGAATCTTTGTTGCCACTCTGTAATTTAGCGCCAAAATAGTCGTTTTAAATTTAGATTAAACAGCTTTACGGAGATTTTTATAAAACTTTTTGGGCTTCTTTATTATTTTTTCAACTTATACTTGACACAATACAAGTTATTATAAATTTACTGTTGCTTTATTATAGCTTTGCAGTGGTGGGCCTTATTACCAGCATATGCAGGTAGTAAGGTCTAAAAAAAAATTTTTTTTGAAGTGAGATCACGCTAAAGTGTAATATCATGGCTTCCTCTAATTTTGATAATAGGTTACTATGTACCTAAGCTACTATCATTCAAAGTTTCATCCAAAACGGGCGAGCAGGTTTTTGCAGACATCAAAAAGTGTGTTAGGTGGGCCTAATTACCTGCAGGTACCTTAGATCTTAAACTAAAAGTCATGGTAACACTAAATTTGGTGTGCGGGTTGGTGTTCACCAAAAGTTTTTTGAAAAACTGGTTTTGCGTTGGTAACCTCACCGTTGTAACGTCACAGCCATATTTTGGAATAACTATGTGATTATTGCGATGGCGTCACAGGAGGTTTAAAGTTGTACGTAAATTTGTTTTTTGATAGTGAATCATTAAATGTCTAAGTCAAGGTTGTTACGTCACAAAAGCGTCTTATGACGTCATTTAAGATAAATATTGGCTAAAAAATCCTCAAACTTTGAAAAGTGACTTTGGCAAACTTCAAAATTGAGAAACTTCCCGTTACCTTTAGCAACTTCAAATTTTCAAGAGTTATTTATTACGAAATTTGACTCACAATCAATTTGATTTGGAATAATAATATGCTTTGAAGGAATTTATCACGAAAAAACCGATCGTGGGTAAAAAAAACTCTTCCAGAAGAAAATGGGGTAATAAGATCATTATTCTGTTGTGCAAGTTGAAAAATAGTTTACTGTTTGTTAGCACAATATATAATTGTAAACGGGTCGACTAGTTTTGGCCCAAACCCAGCCCGAACCCGAAAACTAATTTGAAGAACAAATCATGCCCGAAAAAACGAAAGTTAAGTTAGGTTTGAAAAATTTAGCAATGTTGCCAAGTTATTTTGATTATATTTTTGTGCACCTAAACAAAAAGTACGTCTCAAGCCCGAATTAAGGCCAAATTTTTGTCAAATTTTGGCCCGAACCCGATCCGAAAAGCCCGGCCGACTTACAACTCTGTAGCACAATACATAAATAAAATATAAAATATTCACTTTTAAACAAACTAGTTTTACCTGCTAGATCATCCACAACAATATTATCCGCCATTTCAGCTCTCTGTGACATCATTCCCAGAATAATCGGTTCTATACCATTCTTTTCTACAGCGTCCTTGTAAACACATAGGTTAATTAAAAATCCAAACTGGTTTGTGTTTATTGAGTTATGAGGTTGGGATTAGGTGTCACAGATATAGTATAAGAGGTTTAAGGCGAATTGAAATTTCAACTTTTTGGTTAATAAAATTTCAAAAGAAATACCTTGGAGGATTATTTTTTTAATTAGGTTTTTAATAATTCTTGGTTAAACCAAAGCCTACAAAGATTGGTATTCAACATAAAATTCACCTATTGACGTTCAGTTATAAAAAGAGACAGTATGAAGCCTTCACCGCGTTTGGATACAGATTGGAACTGGGCAAGTGGACTGCTGTCAGCTTGACTAACACGGTGCAAGCTCCTTTTGCTGTTTCCCAGTCAAGACAACTTGGTAGATGCAACTACTATTTGCAGGTCTAAGACCAAGTAGTAGTAGCATAGTTTACGTATTCTTGTTTAGAAAGGAAGCAATGATCAAAACAAAAAAGCATTGTCACCAAAGAACATCAAACGATATAATCCCTTTATGGTGAAAGGCGGCGAAAGACCATGATGTCCAGGTACCAAAATATCTGGTACGGTCTAGAATCTAGATATATGTCTAGACCTAAGCACAAAGTTCTTCTTACTTGTAACTGCCAGTAGGAATTGCAAATTCTCAAAGCCGATTCTCCCGCTGAGTATCCGTAGATTTCCGGAAGCGGATCGATAGCCGAGCAGTTACTGTGACGAAGCACTACTCCATCAGGTACTAGACTGTGACCTAACCGCATGGCGGCGACAGAGAACTCAGCAGAAACGCTGGGGTCAAGATGTGGATTGTAACCTAAATTTCAATTTCGTTACGTTTTATCGCGGCACTGATAATAATTATTAGATTTTTTACGAATTAGTCGAACTGAGATTCAAGTTAGTAAAGAATGCATTGTGTAGATCTACGTCTCACTTTATCCGAGGTCACGAGATATTAATTGAGAAATTGCGGATTACATAAAGGTCTGAATAAATTTGATTTTTCATAGTTTCATTCTCAGAAAATATTTTAAACTTTAATGACTTTTCAGTACAAAATAGACAGTGGCAGAGAGATGGTCAGGTGGCATATTAAGTCGATCGAAGACAACATGCTTCATTCTTTGTCAGCTACTAAAAGAAACTATAGGCGAATATGCGTAACATTACAATTCCTTACAAAATACTTCCGTTATTCGCCGAAAGGGAACATTTTTAATTTTAACTCTTCGAGATAATTCATTTTTTCTGCGCCTTTGTTGTCAAAGTATGACATAGTAAACACCATGTAAAAGTTTGCCATGAAATTTTAGGCATATTTTCATCAGTTATGTGATAAAAAAAAAATTAAAATATTTATTTTTGCCAAATTAACGAACAATTTTTAGATTAATGGATTAATTAAAACCCGTTTTTTAAGATGAATGTTATGTTCTTTTTTGCCAAATTAAAAAAAAGCTTTTTGTACGAGTTAAAACCCAAATTAAAAACCGTTTTTAGATCGAATGAGGTATCGTCACTCCTGGGCTCTAGTCGCGTATCACGACTTTTGCACATTTTCAGTTATGTGTATGAGTTGAAAGCCTGTTCCATAAGCTTTATTTTGGTCTTGTTTGCATTACGAAATTTAAAGTACAAGTAAAGTTACTTATTACCATCAGCGCAAATTCACGTATCGATTTCAGCAAAAATTTTCCAGTGCTATATTTGCGTATCTCGAGATGCGTGATTATAGCACAAGAAAAAAGTTGTTTTTTGATTAATTTTTCTGTGCTATAGTCAAGCATTCATAAGTTTTTGTACCCCTGCATTGACCATATTACACGAAATTTGTCAAAAGAGCAAGCATAGACGTAGCCAAGGGGGGGGGGGGGGGGGGGCTTCGAGGGCCCGCCCTCCTCCCCCAAACGAACTGCCACCAATCGTAAAAATAATGACAAAGCCTAATCGTTTCTTCAGCTTCAGTTTCTTTTGACATTTTTGCGTGCATCGGTATAAACGGGTACAACAGTAATTAACAATATAACTAATATAGACATCCAGGGGCCTCTCAAATTAAATTTTTGTTTACTAAATAAAACGTATAAACCAGGAAAAATTTAGTGATTTTGACCAACAAGTTGCAATTCTAGGCCTTCATCTATTTTTTTTTACAAACGTAATGCAATAAAATGACTAGCAATCATCTATTGCAGCAACTCGATATAACAATCTACCTATCTCGCAAGTTTTTATGTGACAAAAATACTTTAAAAAATAATCTAGGGGAAAATGCTTACTGAAAAAACTAATGAAATTGAATGAGAGGTCTGGACCCCCGGTTGTACATATACTCCTTAAACTGGGTAATTTTCATGACAAAATGAAAATGTTCAAGTCAAATCTTCTGGTGGATTATTCGCTACAGCCTAAAATATTGTAGGGGACTACGTACCTTACAAAATTTAACCAAAAAATGCAAGATTTTAAACGTGTTTTGGAATTGATCTGTAAGTAAAGTGAAGACTAAATAACAAGTTAATTTTTTTTTATTGGCTTTCAAATCGTAAAAATTTAAGCAACTTTAAATGGCTCTAAAAACGTGCGAAAGTGATTCAAATGACATTAAAATAGCTATTTTTTCAAAAAAATAGCAAAACCTTGCCCAGCGGCTGGGAGCTTCGCTCTCAGACCTCCGTCTGTGATGCGTTGAAGTTAAACTAGTTTCCTCACCACTCCATTTAAGCATTCGGGGAAAAATTGATGTTTTTTGGTTGAAGTCTTTCTACTTCTGCAAAATCTTAATTACATGCCAACCCAGACCCTTGGATCCTGATCCTCCATTCTACGGTATCTTTGCCCCATCAAAAGTCCCTTGTTCCGAAAATTTTTGATAGCGTCATTGCATGTGATTTGCAGTTTTCTCCGCACCCCCCCAATCAAAAATCCTTGCTACGTCTATCAGAGCAAGAATGGTTAACTGATAACGCTAAAAACAATAAAACATCAATCTTAGAATTCGTTTTTGTTCAAATACTAAACCAAAATCTTGCGTGACGTAACAGGTAATTAGTTATTTGCAGTCATAATCATTTTTTGAACAATAATAGTTATATTCATTTTACTTGTACACTGTCCTTTCCGTTTCCAGAGTGTTCAATGGATAATGAGCTAGAGCCAGTTAACGATGCAGGAAGTTCAGTTAAAAACTAAAATCATTGAAAATTTAAAAACCCCACTACAGTCTGTTTCCCCCTTAATGGGTTCGTCAGGCGGGGTAAAAACTAAACAAAAACAAAACGGTAATGTACCTCAGCACATCAATTGCGTCTAACCTCTTCCTAAACGGAAGCTCTAAGGCGCGCCCCCGGTAATATACCTCAGCAAATTAGGGCGTCCGCCACAGAGCTTCCAGTGAGGGCTGGGGAGACGCGGTTGATGTGCTGAGGTATATTACCGTTTTGTCCTGAGGTAAAATACCGGGTATATTACCGGTGTGGTGATGTATTATTACCGGTGTGCTGAGGTATATACTGATGTGCTGAGGTATATTACCGGGCGCCTGCCGCAGAGCTTCCGGTGAGGAGGTGGGCAGACGCAGTTGATGTGCTGAGGCATATTACCATTTTGTTTAGTTTCTACCCCGCCTGACCAATCCATTAGGAGGAAACAGACTGTAGTGTTTTTTTAATTTTCAATGATTTTAATTTTTAACTGAACTTCCTGCATCGTTGATATTCATTTTAAATGCTTTTGACGTTTGCAACATTTTTAATTTTGATGTTTTTCCAAATTTCACGTTTTTGACAATTTTTGGTGTAACATAAATTACGGAATTGCACTTTGCTCATCAAAAACCAATTTCCTTCGCTTAATATTTAGGCAATGCCCAGGAAGCAGGATAGCACTATTACGGTCAACTTAAAACTTTGAGGCTTGAACTGGCATAAAACAATACGATTTTGTTATACTTACTACAGTTGCCTATTTGCTTCTTAGTCTCCTAAGAACCGCGATTATTAAGTTCCAAGCAGGGGCAAAGTTAGAAATTTAAGAAGTGTGGGGGTATTTTGAAGTTCAGCCACCCAAGGCCAAAAGTTGGGAGACCGTAAAGGGGGAAATATTTTTTGTTTAGTCCAATATTTAATCCGCTGAATTGTTTATTTATCATTTTATTAATTAGTTTTATGGCGCGGCAAAATCACTTTTGGCTACGTAATGAAGTTTTACAAGTCTCATAGAGATCATCTGGTGAAACGGAAAAGTTGAGAGGCTCGATGTAAAAGAGGCCTCAATAGCAAATGGACAACCAAAGGAGAACATATAAAAACAGATCCAAATAGCTGCAACGTAATTTTTATGTATTATCGATCCTAAATCTAGTCTTTCCATTTCAACGTATCTAGTTACTGTAGAAGAACTCTTAATTTAAATCTCACGCAAGAGTATGTCGTCTTGACCTTTAGTGTAAAATCTAAGTACTAATTATGCGTTGATCATTAGCTTTTGATACCCGCACGAACCCCCCTGACCGCTATACTTTGAAGTTTAATATAAGACACATTTATGTCAAAATATTGGTGAAAATATTCGTAGGGTACACTACAAGATGGTCGTTAAGTTGTTTTAATTCGAATAATGCACTTATTTAAAATCTTCAATAATTATCTTAAAAAACGAATATTTTCTTCAAAATTTTTGAAATAAACATGCCTCATATTGAACTTCAAACTCTAACGACCAGGAAGGTTCGTAAGGGTATCAAAAGCCAATGAGAGCTGAAAATGCGCAGCGGGTATTAGCCTTGCTGTGCCCTTGTCACTTTCTAACTTTCCGAGTTAAAGGTTAAAGCCATTTTTATGAGAGCTTTTGTGAAAATGTTGATTTTAAGCATTATGATTTTTAAAAATAGCTTGACTCTAAAAGTGAACCCAACTGACTATTTATAACAAATATATTGAGTTATCAACTCGAAAAGTTACGTAATTACCATCAAACTATGGTAATATGGCAAAAAAATGAACAAAATGTCATCGTGCAGTTTTCACGTATCTCAGCTTCAGAGAATATTTTTTGAAATTTTTTCTGTGCTATTAATCACGTATCTCGACCAATCCCCTAATTGTGATTTAAAAAACTCTTATTTAGAATGTTAAAAACACATTGTCAAATAACTCTATTACAGTTATAAAAACGAATGTAACATGTTACAAATAAATTTTAGATAAATTTTAAAAAATCGCCAAAACATAAAAACGTCCATATCTCAAAACAGTAAAATAATTGAGATACGCGTTAATAGCTCAAGAACGGCGATACGTTTCATTTCGTAAAATCAAAAAACGCTTTTTAGATTAATTAAAACATGCGTTAGTTTGTTAAAATTGCCGAGAAATCTTTCACTGATCAAAAATTTAACGGCGCAAAATCTTTTCAAAGTTAAAACCAGAAAATCAGGCCTAATTTGAATGATCTTGCGTTGTCTATAAAACTTATTAGGTGTCTAATTATCTATCCTATGTAAGTTTAAAGAAAAATTTTACAAAAACTACAATCGGTGATAGATTTCATTTTTCAGTGGTTTCGATTTTTCGTTTTTTCATTTCGGTTTTCCATTAAACTTGGATATAGGTTGAGGCAAATCGACAGACCTTAATTTTTTGTGATTTTTGCGGTATTAACCATCGCAATATTAACTTTTTCAAACAAATTTTACTTTGTTTTTAGTAAAATAAACAGAATTAAAAGTAAATATTTTTTTGAATATGAACTGATTTTTAAGCTAATGGAGAAAATTTAAAGTTTCGAACTTTCCTAGTTTTTGAGGTATCGACTCTTTTCAAAAATATTTTAGCAAAAGGAAACATTTTCTCTCATTTTTTTGCGTAATACATAATACTTTTGCAATAAAAAATTGTAAGTTTCCTACGAGCTTGAAAACGAATTACAAATAATAGTTTACCTAGTGATGAAAGAGTCAAAATGTGTCTGGAGGCTATTTTGCGAAACAACTTAAACAATTGAATTGAAACAAAAATTTAAATTGCAATATCCATATTTACTCGTTTTGTAGCCTCGGCCCTTATTTTTTTCAACCATACTCACTACCGGGCCCTTATTCAAGCACGGGTGCTTGTTATTTTCAAAGTAAAATTAGCACAAAAACTATCGTTAAAGGCAAATATTTCACGACATTAATCCTTTTTAACAAATGGGAGCTTTTCATGCTATCAGTTCTTTGCTTTTGGCGGGAACGTCTGCTACCTGTTATGTAATGCTATCTGTTATGCAATTGAACGCCTAAGGCATGAGTGGTATCTACCAGCGCTTAAAATTCAACAGCGTTGTGACGCAAGCGCTTCTTAGCCGCTTCTAATTTCCTATTGTTTTCTACCACCGAAAAATCAGCTTTTACTCCGGGTGGGTATGCAAGCACGGGCCCTTACTTATTTATATGTTCTATTTACATTGGCGGCTATTCAAACGGGCCCTTAATCAAACTCGGGCTGTAAAACGAGTATATACGGTAAAAACAAAAATTAGGTTCACAGTTTTTGACTTTCAAACAACTGCGTGCCGCTGCAAATTATTTCCATGCATAAATTCACACAGGTGCGTAGCCAGAAATTCGCAATGGGGAGACTGTTTTGGGACTTGGGGGGGCGGAGCCACAGCACTGAAAAATTTTGCATTTTTTTTTCAAGATTAACTTAATTTTAGGGTTATTTTGATAAAAAATAATGCCTTTAAAACGTGGCATACAAATCGACAGTACAAACATGACTAAACTGGTTTCATAAATGGGCTATGTGGGAGGTGGCTAATAGTAAAATTTTAGTTCTCCTGTTTACATGCGGGTAAATCATTAAATCCTACAGTTCAATAAAACTCGCACGGAATAATTTATTTCGCCTATATTTCAAGAGAAAAATGACTGGGAGGGGGGAAGCCAATGAAAAAAATTTTGAGGGAATGAATTGATAATTAAGTAATGCTGAAAAAGACACCCCCCATGGCTTACTTAATTAGCACGGCCGTACACTCTGCCTTTTCGGGAAAAAATTAACAGGGTCACTTTTCGCTAACGCGTGAGACAGCAGTTTGTCCTACTTTTTATTTTGTCTTAAATACCTTTGCCATCAGTGTCAGTTGTACTCTTACATCTGTGAGCAGGCAGATCAATACAAAGTAGGGCTGTTTTTCACCGCATAAAAGTTGGAAGAAAACTTTTGTTTTTCAATGATTTAATTTGATAATTTAGTTTGTAAAGAATTAGGCTTTATCTCAAGAAAATTAGTTAATATTGCAGATATCTGAACCACGTTTTGAAAAACTTATGTTGATGCAGTTACGGTTTGAACTATTAACAGCAGCTTGATACAGCAGCAATCGTAAGAATAGTAATTCAAAGAAGACTAATCTTCGAAAATGGAAAAGTTTTCGTTGTCGAAACTGATTAGTGATGACCTCGTAGAAACGCTGCGATGCATTGTTTCTTTGCAAGAAGATTTGCGTAGCGAAGATTACAAGAAGATTACAAGATTACAACGGCACGATTCCAAACTGATCTTTCAGAACTAAGATGTTTAAACGAACGCCAAACGAGAGGCAAAGGTTTTTGATCAGTTTACGAGAGGTAGATGCATCCGAACGAATTTTAATCACAAAAAATCTTCTCAAAGAGTCAATTTCAGTATTGAATAAAGATGTTTGTCCAGATCAAATCAAAACCATTGTGCTGGATTAGTTCAAAAAGCAGCTTAACAAAATAGCGGGCGACCTTGAATACTGCAGTTTAGAAACTAATGCTAAGGAAGTAGCTGCTGTTGTTCCTGGATAAATTGCCAGAAAACTGTTAAACAGATTTCAATGAGTTGAATGTCAAAACTTTTTGACTACCACTGGCCAACAACCAGGCGCGAAGCGAAAAATCTGCAATGGGGGGCAGTGCTCAAAAACTTTGTATTTTTTTGGCAAAAATTACAACTTTAGGCCTATTTTGATAAAAATTAATGCTATTAAAACGTGGCATAAAAATTAGCAGTGCAACAACATGATTATACTAGTTGCATAAATGGGTTGTGTGTGGGAGGTAGCTTTTGCTAGAATTTCAGTTCTCTTATTTGCAAGCTGTTAAATCATAAAATCCTATACCGGCAGTTCAATAAAACTCTCCAGGAGTAATCTATTACGGCTTTATTTTATAGAGAAAGATATAATTAGGAGGCTGATGGAAAGAAGTTTGAGGGAAGTGATTGCTAATCAACCAATAATGAATAGCTCCCCCCCCCTTAACCCAGAGCCTATATGTTTTTGTTTTTTTTTTATTAAACTTATGTTAAGCATTTTTCAACGAGCGATCAAATTTGATTTCCAATTTTTGACCATTTTCCAAGTTTTTGTTTTTTTATGATTTATTAGTTTTATTTTTGACAAATTAGCCCCTCCCCCTAAATAAAAGTTTCAAAATATGCTTTAAATTATTTTTGAGTCTATTCCATTGCAAGAAACAGTCGCAGAAGTGCTAAAAACGTGGTATTTTTGTTATTCTGCATGTTTGTCAGCAGGATACTAAGAGGGGATAATAGCCCCCGCGCTACACTACTGCCCACAACAAAGCTCAAGCGAACGATTACCTTTTAAAATTATCCCAAGTTGGTCTCATTTTTCCTTTTGTGGAATTGGTTAATTATGAGTCGAAATCTTTTGCAAAGCTAGACACAGCTAATAATATTTTTTGAAATCAACTTTGCTTGAAATAAATGCGGGTGAGAGTGTTCTCACCATGACACTAGTGCTCTCAGCACAGCAGTCATTCCTGCGTGAACAACATACGACCAACATCACGTTCATCAATATTGGATTATGTGCAATGTGTACCGGTATTTTGATAATGCGCAAAAAAATGTGTGAATGAATTGTGCAAAGATGCTGTGCAGCAGTTTACGCGTAGACAAAACCAGAAATTGGCCAACAAATAAAAAGGAAGTCCTTAAACACAAAATTTCGATAACATAATTAACGCAAAAAAAATTAAACTTTTGTTTTTAAAGTGTTGCTATAGTTGCATTTCAGCATTGTTGGTATGATTGACTTTATATTAATCTACCTAGCGCACAAGAGATATAATTATTAATTCCATGGATATTATTCAAAACTGCATCTGATGATGAAATCTGTATTGTTCTTTAATAATTAGCTTGATTAGTATTTTACCATAATCCAGCTTTAAATAGAAGATATTTTGCGTAATTGGCAACGGTAAAATGTACAGCCCGCAATGCAAAGCGCTATGCAATTATTCACAGCCGCATTACGAGACGCGATTAGCGAAAAATGACCCTGTTAATTTTTTCTCAAAACGGCAGACTGTACTGCCGTGTAACTTAAGTAGACCGTGCACCCCCCCCCCCCCCCCCCCCTATTCCTAAGTTTATGACATATTTGTAGAAGAAACCAATGTTCAGCATTTTTACGCTAGCGATGAAATTTGATTGCTTATTTTCGACCATTTTTTAAATCTTTGATTGATTGTTGAGTTTAATTTTGACGAATTAGCTTCCTCCCTAAATATATAATGTTTCAGAAGATGCTTTAACTCACTTTTTAGTCCATTCCAGAGCAAAAAAACAATCTCAAAAGTGGTAAAAGCGTGGTGTTTTCTTTTTTCTGCATTTTGGTCGACAACTAATCCCTCCCCCCCCCCCCCCCCCCGCCTGGCTAAACCACTGAATTCACGTGTTAATTCCCGAGACTTGCTTAATTTGGTGATTTTTCGTGAGCTTCAAGGCAATTGCTCTGTTTGACAAGTTGTAAAATTTGGATATGGATTGCGGCAAAGATGCATATCTCAATTTTTTGTGATTTTTCATATCATTAACCAGCGCATAATTAACTTTTTCAAACAAATTTTCTTTGTTTTTAATAAAAATAAACCGAATTAAAACTGAATATTTTTTGAGTTTGAGCTGATTTTTAATTGTAAATGCATGTTATTCACCAAGGTGTCTTAGCTAGGAGACACCGAAAGGACCTTTCGGTCTTAGAGTCATGCTGCCATCTGCCCACCTGTCTACCACACACGGTGAAAGTTTCACACTGTCGCTTTAATTGCTGAACGTCAAGCAGGAAAGCCGTGAATACCAATTTTTGTAGTATTTGATATGACCCGACCGGGTATGGAACCCGAGTCTACCGTTTCAATAGCAGACGCTCTATCTACTCAACCACTTTAAGATAATAGTGAAATATTGAAGTTTCTAACTATCCTAGTTTTTGAGATATCTGACTTTTTTCAAACACAATTTGGCAAAAGGGAACATTTGCTCACATTTTATTAGTACGGGAAGTTTTTGTTGCACTAAACAATTGAAAAAATTGCATTCATTTTTATCGAAAGTAGCAAAAAGTTGCATTTACGCATAAACATTTTAAACGACAGTGATTTACTAGAATGATTTATTTATATAATGCCAAATATTCGCAAACATTATTTGGGAGAAATGGCAATCTTTTGCCAACCGTTTCCCATGCTTGCCAAAACTTCGCTCCGCAATGCACGAAGTTGTAAGCCTGCTGTTGCGTTCTAGGTAACATTAAGGCGCAGGTAATCCGTCACATTGCTATTTATTATACAAATTAAAGACAATAGAACTGTACTAAATGCAGTGAACTGCCGTTAATCGGACACGATTAGCGAGATTGTCAGATTAACGATTTAGCGTAGTTTTTGATTGGTAATGTCCGTAAGGCAATCACGTAACGCCGGTGTACACTTGCGTAATCCTGGTTAGCGCAGGTAACTCATTATAATAGACAACGCAACTGCAAAATACGTCACAAAAGTTGCTTTATCTATTGTGCTATAAAAGTTACGCAATAATTTTAATTATTTCGTTGTTTTTTGTTGTTTGGTAATGCACTCTTGGGCAAACGCTCCAGTCTAATTGTTACATCCGATTAACAGAGAATTTTTAGTGCATTTTTATGGGGCGTCGTTTGGAAAAATATTATTTATTTAGTAACACGGCTTTTTTGAGCTTATTTAAAATAAAATTTGTCCAATACATATATTATAAACGAGAAAATACACTCTAAAGTTAGAATAAAAAAGCCTACAAATCATATCGTAAATTTCCGATATATATCGGAAGTGTACACTCTAAAGTTGGAACAAAAAACGCCTACAAAATAAGTCGGAAATTTCCGCGTTTCTAACAGCGTATATTTGTCGTGAGGTGTAACAAAAAATGATTTTTTTCCAAACGGGGCCTCACTCGCCGTTTGGAAAAATAATCTTTATTTTGTTACTCTTCGCAACAAATACACTGTAAGTTGGAACAAAAAGCTTATAGTAAATTTCCGACTTGTTTTGCAAACTTTTTTGTTCCAACTTACAGTGTATATGTCGCGAAGTGTAGCAAAATAAACAATATTTTTCCAAACGGCGTGTTCGCGGCGCCGTTTGAAAAAAATCATTTTTTTGCAATCTCGCGACAAATACACTGTAAACTTCCGATATATATCGGATGTATAAAGGATATGTATTATATATAAAGGACATATATCGGATATATATTCCGATATATAAAGGTGTTACATAATAAATTATTTTTTACCAAACGGCGCTCCATACTTTTTGCTCTTTAGTTTCTAGAATTTCGCTGTCGTAGTCGGATAGCGAGGTGTCCGATTAAAGAGGCAAAACACAGTACATTACAACGCAGGAAATCCGCTCTTCAACAATTTGTGTCTGATGGCGAGGGTGTCCGATTAAAAGGGGTGCGATTAACGGAAGTTGACTGCAGTTTTAAAGCATGTTTGCTAAATCACACCAACATTTTGCGTCTTACTCAATAAAAATTGCAGTCAAAAGTTACATGTAAAAAAGAAAAAAATTGCAATCTAAAATTTAGGAAGCAGTCGGAAAACTGAAAAAAAAAGTTGCAAAAACTTGCCCTACTTATTATGCAATAAAGAATACTTTTGCAATAGAAAATTTATAAATTCATCGAGCGCTTGAAAGCAAATTGATAAAACCCATGACCGAGTGATGAAATTGTCAAAAAATGATTGGATAGTGTTTTAGCAAAAAATCAAAAATCAAATTGGAGTCAAAATTATAAATTCACTTTTATTATAAAAAATGTATTTTTGTTGAACCCAAACGTCAAATAGTTTTACGTGAAAAAAGTCTTGACTGGACAGCGTGCTGACAGAAGTAGTGCGACTCAGCTGCTGGGCAATTTTTGTAAATTTCAGGAAAAAAAACTATTTTAACATCTTTTGAATCAAATTTTGTACTGTTTTAGAGCCATTTGAAAAAGAAGCTAAAATAGCTAACGTTTGTAATGCAGTTAAAGGATTAAATTGCCCAGCCGCTCCAAACTCCGTTTTTACTCACAAATAAAGTCCAAAACATGTTTAAACGCTTACAATTTTTAGTTGAATTTTCTAAGTGGTTTGGCTAAGGGGGGAGGGGAGACAAAGCTCAATAGCCATCTCTTCCCCAACTGGTTGCGCCGCTAATTCTTCAGCATAAGCTGCGAAAGAGCATGATGGTTACGTCAAGCAGATTATGAAACCATTTCATGCCGATGCACTCCCATAAAGATGTGCTTGTGACATCAAAATGTCCGAATTAACCTATTTTGAAAAAAAGCAAAAAAGTTACCCAAACTAGTTTGCTGCAAGCAAGACAAATGTTTTTTGCGCAAAACCGCGCAAATATAAAGGCTACTAGTGGTAAATGGTGGGGGGCTTGGGTATCTTAGATTCTATAAATCTTGCCCTGGACGTGTTCTGTTTTTTGATATACGCTTTAGTGCCAGCTTCAGAGCACTTTTTTGAATCAGTAAAGTTCACATTCCGTTATGCGGGTTGTAAACTGTGTTTTGATCAACTAAATTAAAAACGATGCCTGAAAGCATCATTGTTTTCCATATAAACTTAGTCAAAGTTATTATAGCCTCCATGGTGTACAGTATGTTGTATATTTCATTCAATAATCTTTTTGCTGTACTTATGCGCAAAGTCTTTCAAAAGATATTGCACGAGTTTTTAGTTTTTCCAGCTAACATTCAGTGACTAAGGGCCTTGAATTACTCAGACCCCAGCCACTTGGTTTTTCCTCTGACTTCCAGCTGTTGGCAGACCTCAACTATATAGCTTTTGGTAGTTTTTGTAGCTGGATAAGTCTCCAGCAAGTAGGCAATTAGGATTTTGCTGAGTGTGAGCACGCAAATCGTTTAATAAGAAATATACTCTTGCACACTAACGACAAAAACTCTATAATTAAATTAGCGGTTGGTTTTGATAACCCGGTCAGTCAGCCAAGATAGACTTGAATCAAAGTGTAAACTTATTGATACCGATAATTGTTCCAAATCAAAGACCTCTTTGACTGACTCACCATGCCATTATAACAACGACTACGCCGGGTGCGACCATCGTGTAGATAGGCAGCTAGAAACTCATTTTATTGGTTTTCTTAATTACGCGGTTTTTTAGATTAAAATACGGAAGTGCTTTGCTATTATCATATCATAGCAACTAGTCATTTTTGAGGACAAAAATGGTTCCCTCATTGAAAGATGGGTGCTGAATTTTAGCTGCATAATTTTGTATATTTTGGTTGATTAGCACTTCCTAGTTATAAACGCTCATCCTTGGCTTCGAAAATCAAGTAAAAGATCTTAAAGACAACGAATTGCATCTCAAAACGTTTACCTTTTTGCTTTGCTTTTACACGCTACGCAGTAAATATAGCATTAATTGCCTACATCAACAGACATGGGCACGATCTTGATCTTCACATTAATTTAACGATCTGATCTTGATCTTGAAAATAAAATTGTTTGTGTGATCGTGATCTTGAAGATCAAGATCACTTTCATTTTTAAATGTCGCTTAGGGTAAGCATCGCCGAGGCCAGGTTGTGTGATATTCCGAAGCTATTTCATGGCTACGACACGGAATGGAGTCTAAACTGGAGAAAGCAATCCGAATTTACCGTGGTACAGAAAGACCTGGACACGATCTTGATCTTCAAGATCAGATTATTTTAATGATTTGATCTTGATCTTTAAGAGCACCAAAAGGCGTTGATCTTGCCCATCTCTGTGTATCAATGACTGCCGCACATAAAATTTTTTAAGTTTTCAGTTGTCAAAAACAGTTGTTGTGACGTAATAGTTTACATCGAGATGTTTCCTTTTGCCAAATTATTTATTGAGATAATTGATAACTCGCAAACCAAGCGAGTTAGCGACTTAAAATTTTTACTCAACTTGGAACACCGTCTAAGAATAAAAATATAATTTTTTACAAAAGGGAACATTTTAAGACGTTCTCTTTTGCCAAATGACGGGAGCATAGAGCAAAATCTCCAAATTAGAAAGGCTAAGATGAAAAAAATCCAATTTTTAAAAAGAAAAAGAAAGGCAAACAAACTACAGTTACCTGAATAAGGCGGTAAATTCTGTCCTGTCATCATAGGCAACCATTCGTAAGCAGCAATGTTTTGGTATATTGCGACTGTCCATCGTCTGGCAGTGTTGAAAATCTGCGAGAGAAATGCAACGCAAATAATACAAACTGTAATGTCGTGATAAATCAGTCTAAATAAAGAGCAACGTCACACTTGATAGTATGTATGGGAAAATTCTTTGCAGTCCTATAAATACATTATACAATATGCATATAAGTGCGACGTTACGACTCATGAAACTGCAATATTTGGAACAATTTTTGATATTTTCGCTTGCAAAATGAAAATACTTGTATCTATCAAAATAGTAAACTCAGACAAAGAATTTATTTAGCTAAGTGTTTAGTGGTGTTTTGTTGTCTGAAATTAAACTTAATTAAAGTATGACTTATTTTATTGTGTTTAGTTCAAGAAAAATAGTTGATATTTTTTGTTTTTAGCACAAATCCAAACAATTGTTCGCACATTGCGTTAAAACTCTAGTGCCGTTTTGTAATTCCTAACAGTAATAACAATGCAATATGGACTGTTTCTTTTCGTTTTTTTAAACTTCAACATAAAGTTGCATACTGCACAATATATCAATCAAATGCTATAAAATGCTTCTGTAACTTACTTCTTCATCTGACATATCAGGATGGTCAACTTTAATATTTCTGGCCAAGTAATTGTGGTAGCGGAACCATAAAATCCCAATCGACATTAAAAACGGGTTCTCGTTTCCTCTTGGGTTTCCAAAACCTAAAAATTGCATGCAATAGATAAACTCGGACCATGTAGCATAAAGTTAAAACGGCATTCAAAGACATTTTAGAATTTTAAATAATTTTAGAATTCAGTTATCCATACATTTTTTTTTCTTTCTCTTTCTAGAACAAAGCATTCAGTCATAATATGTACTAACTGAAAATTTCTTCAGGATTTCTTTGCTTAATAGGTGGGGTGGAGGAGACTATGGGATTGTAAAGTGGGAGCTCGTGTCGATTTCGCGACGGAAATCCGGAATTTTCCGATTCTTCCCGAAGTCTTCCGTCTTTGTACGATCTCAAGTTCTCAGACCATGATACACTGTTGCCATAAATAACACTTCCATCAAGCCAAGACGTTGCCTCATTGATCTAAACATGAAATACTGTAGACCTGATAATGAATAATGAATACTGTAGATGCTTGCTTTGTACAAATTAATTCCAGCAAGCAAACCATTACATAAAAATGAATATTGTGACAAGATGTTGCCAAAGAATCTTTCTATCATCAAGTTTTATTATTTTCCAAACTAAGTAAAGCGATTTTTCTAAACTGGAATCGTCCGATAAACCAAAGAGTATAGAACTGATGTTTACAACCTTTCCTGTTTGGCGTTAGCATTAAAAGGTACGGTGTGAAGCCTCCACCAAGTGTGGTAGACCGGCAAGTAGGTGACAGTTTGATTAGAAGACCGAAAGTTCCATTCGCTGTCTCCTGGAGAAGGCAACTTAGTGAATAACGATGTAATTCCAATAACATTTCAGGTTTGTTTTGTTCTGACTTTGGACATTAAGCCCTCTTTATAGATCCCCGAAAAAAAATATATTCTGACAAAGAAAATATATGACTTCTCTATTAACAAAATTGTCCATAAAAGTCTTTAGTCAAAATAATTGCTGTAAGAGACCTGGAAATATACAAAACGACAAGGACATGCTCGTAACCAATTTATTTAACACACCCTTTTTAATATTCGCAAATTTCAACAGCTGCTATATTTTACTCTGGTAAAGTGTCCTTAATTTCAAAAAACCAATTTGATAATTTCTGAACTTAATAATAAATACTTCCAATTTGACCATTATTTACCAATTTAAAGCTAAACTTAGAGTTTTGTATTGGCAACGACAACTTAATAATTTTTAATACAAACAAATTAGAATCGCAACTGTAGTTATGCGGGTGTCTATTGTTCTCTATTTAGATCCAGGAGATTATGAATGTCTTGAAAAAATAATTTCGAACATCCACTGTTAGAAAATAATTAATAATTTCCTAAAATTAGGATGACAGGCAACAGCGGAGTTATGTGGTTAGTGTTTTAAAATCCTACGCATTCCAAACCTGTTTAGCTCTACTTTAATAAATCGGGTCTAATTATGCACAGTTAATAAACTATACTTACAAAAACTAGAAAAACGAAGCCAGAAAAAAGCTGATTATCTCTCACGCAATGTTTACTCCAATATTAGATAATTACTATCACCGCAAAGCAGCAATAATTCAAGTTTCTCAAAAACAGCATTTCCACATACCAAGATTTGTGTGCTTGCGTTTGTCGCACCGGTAAAGAATCGAACGCAAACTCGTAAAGGCGAAGTTTCGGTTTCTTGCCGTTGCAAACTGCGCAAGTGCGTGTAAATATACTTGTGCTGTAAATTTGTCTTGTGTTCTTTCTGAATGTACGTTCGTTCTATCAAAAAAGTGCATACCAAGGTTCTTGGCGCATTGGATGCTCCAGTATTTGGAAGGTACTTGCTTCTGTAAATTGGAATGATTCTTTCAGAAATATCAAGGTTTGTGGAGTTGGTGTCATCATCTGAAGGAATAACGACGTTCAGGTACTCGTTTGGGCAAGTGATGCGACGACTGTCAGCCATATCATCGCCAATATGCTGACCTAAAATATTGATTCAAAATATTTTTAAAGCTGAAATTTTGAAAAATCAAGTCGTTTTGAAGTATTAAACATCGAAGCATGCAAGGAGTTTGCGAAGCCCGTCTTGTGTTATAATAGTGCCCGGGCAGCACAGCTTTTACGAAGAAATGGCAAGTTTACACAATATTTTGTCCCGCTTGATTAACCCATAAATCAAACCAAACCTCAAAGTAACCATGGAAACCACTTTGGAAAACCGAATTGTTCAATTTTTACTAAAAGCTACAAGAGGTCCTTAGCGTTAATCAACCCAAATCGTTTTTTCTCACCAAAAAATGCAAAGAAAACTGATCTTCCAGCAGTGGAAGGAATTCCTGAATTGCCTCTGAAGAACAATTTGCTTAATCGTCTAGGATTAGGAAGATTATCAACACCTGTAGAGTGGACACCATCTTTGTATGCTGGAGCGGTCTTACGCGACATCCCTTGACCTGAAGCGATTCAACAAAAATTGATAAAAAAAGGGTCTAAGGATAAAGCTAAAAAATAAATCACATCAAATCATGATCTGGTCGCAAGACATCATCTCTCTTGACGATTCAAAAAAACGATGCAAACAGTGCTAAGCGTTTTCAAGCAGGTTTTTTAGCCGTCCGCAACCAAAACAATATTTCCATGCCAAAACAGTTGTACAAAAACTTCAAAATTAATCGATCCACCTGTCACAAAAAAGTGGCAGTGGCGCTATTGCTCGGAAGAATCCGCAATTCCGCAGCCGCTTAAGAGTTGGAAATTTGCTAAGGCTTCTCGTTGATTTTTGACTTCGTTCCAGTTAAGCAATAGTTGATTAATCAGATCTAATGTAAACAAAGCAACGAAAACAAAGAAATTTACCAGGTGAACCCCAATGAGGATGATCAAGGTTGTTGTACCAGCCATCAAACCTCGAGTTTTGGTTCGACAGAATTTTATGATCGCCTAAAAATATATTATTATCAGCAAATGTAAGTAAAAACAAAGTACTTATCCTAAATGATTTGAGCAATCGCAAATGGAGCTCACGACAACCGACCGTCGCAACCTGACTGCGAATCAACTAACTGGCGTCTAGTACTTAGTTTGCAGCCAGTTTGTGCAGCCATAGTTGCATTGGTTCGTTTCCATCAAGCTGCATTCACACGGGCGACTTTTAGCTGCGAGAATCGGCATTTTGCCTTTTTTTTTCTCAATCAGTCTTGGTTCTTTCTTTTTCAATTTGAGAAAGAAAAAAGGCAAAATGCCGATTCTCGCAACTACAAGTCACCCGTGTTAAGGCAGCTTTATGTACATTACAAGTACCAGCATGTTGAAATCACGCTCTATACAGTAGTAGCAATTTCAAAATTCTACATAATTTTCATAAAATGTCCATACAATATTTAACGAAGTAGATTTCAAATTTACCTGACACTAACAGAATTTGGATCAAAGCAAAGCAAAGAGATAGTTTGCTTCCACTGACGAAAGTAAAACCCTGGCCTTCCATTCTTTGAAGATACTCTAGCTTGATTCAAAAATGAGGGTTGTCTACACTAACATCAGGGACATCCCTAACTTATTTCTTCAAATGCATAGTGCTCTTACTTTAAGCATGCGTTTAATTGACTGAAATAAGTTTACATACCGTAAAACCTCTACTTCAACGCACTTAAAGCACCACCTCTAATAAACCACTACCTTGAATAAAACCGATCAGTGGTCGAGTGGATAGAGCGTCTGCTATTGAAGCGGTAGACTCGGGTTCGATTCCGGTCGGGCCAAACCTAAGACTATAAAAATTGATATTCACAGCTTCCATGCTTGATGTTCAGCAAGTAAAGAGACAATGTGAAGCTTCCTCCTAGTGAGGTAGACAGTGGGAGGTGGCAGCTTGACTCGAAGACAGAAAGGTCCCTTCGTTGTCTCTTGGCCAAGGCAACTTGGTGAATAAAATGTACAGTACGGTAACCATTACAATTCAAAGATTTCCTGCATCGCTGAAGCAACATGCCATGTATTGATCACGCATCAAACACGTGGCAAACACGCATTGATTTATGCAATTGCATCTCTAATTGAGCGCCACTTTTAATAGAACGCCACTGAAAAAAGGGTTAAAAGATAGAGCGCCATGGCTCTCAAATAGAGGTTTCACGGTAAACGCTTACAAACAATTATTAAATGCAGTATTCTGCAATTGCGGGACTTGTTTAAAGCTATTAAACCAATATTTGAGACCTCTCCTTGAATTTGCTAACATCAATTTTAGTCCATTAGCATTTTTTAAATTTTACCACAAGCATTCATTAGATATGCATCTTGTTTCATGCTTATTTGAATTAAATAAACAAGACACCACCAGAGCCATGTTTTTTTTTCTCTCTTTACCATGACCGGTTGCATATTTCCAATTTGTTCCACAGTTCAGTGCATAAGGCTATTTTAACCTCAGTTTAGCGCTATGTCACAATACAAAAACTGCTCTTACTAATAAAATTTGTCGTTAATAGTGTAATACAAGGTTCCTAGAATGTTTTCACCTACTCTGCTTTGAATATTAGGCCTATGACATTCAATGAATAGCCTACTCTCACCCTTTGCAGGCGTGAGAGCAGTGGCTGAGAGTAGGCTATTTATTGAAGGAAATAGGCTTAATATTCAAAGCAGAGTAGGTGAAAACATTCTCGGAACCTTGTATTACACTATTAACGACAAATTTTATTAGTAAGAGCAGTTTTTGTATTGTGACATAGCGCTAAACTGAGGTTAAAATAGCCTTATGCACTGAAATGTGGAACGAATTGGAAATATGCGACCCGGTTGCCCCTACTTGTTAGTGTAACTTTTCCCAACGTATAGTTTGCCTAACAAATTGTTCCGAAATTATAGCGCTAAATTATAAAATGAAGCAAAAGTGTTATTTTAGTTCAAAAATTTAAACTTTTTTCTTGTTAATCGCGAAATTTTATGACATTGCACTTTTCAATTAGCTAATTCGTGCATTAATTATTCGCTATGTTCTGCTGCTCCTTGCAAAAAGATAGATGGTATTTGAAATCTTTTCTATATGACTTAACAAAGGACAAAATTAAAGCCCAAAAACACAAACTCAACAAAATTAGCGCAGTTCAAAATATTTAATCAATTTTTCCATGAGACAAATTTAAAATTTATAATAGTAGACAAAGTTATAATAGTGTCTCGGCAAAAAACTTCAGACGTTGCAAACGATTAAAGTGTTGAATACAACGAAGTTAATGTTAGAATGACTTTTTTCTAGTTGCTAAGAGCACTCGTCGTTTATTTACCCCACTTTTTCGCTTTACTTCGTGTATCTAGCTCCTACTTTCCAAACAATTCATAACGATTAGAGCAAGTTTAATGAATATTATCGAAAACTTAGCTTAGTAAAGGAAATAATTATAGCATTAATTATGATTGCCGACCTACAGTAATTATACGTATAACGCTTTTTTTAAGTGTTCTAAGTTCTTATTAAAACATTATTAGTGACATAATTTCGTGGTGTTAATTTACCATAACTCTTGCGTCACTATGTCTACGTGATCTGGTTAGAACGTCAAAATGATTTACGTCACTTCTTAACATTTTGCACATTGAATTCACTTCTGTTGAGCATAAAATGAAATTAATTATTGCAGTCAAACTCATGAAATCCAATTTGCAACCACTGGAAGCAAAGAACAGCACTTAGTCTACTAAGAAAATTGGGGTTACATCGACCTATTGGTCTTCACTATAAAGCAAGGTGCAATAACTACAGAGCATTGCAATCAGTTTTTCCGAAGCCAAGTTTACATAGATTTGAGAATTTAGTCGACATTGGTTTAAAATTAATCAGCAAACGATTTCTTTAAAAAAGGTTATTTAAGAAAAAAAACGAAACTTGGTAAAAGTTAGTGTTGTTAAACACGTATTGGTGGTAAAAATATTGTTTATGCAAACACAATTATCTAATTTTACTAGTAACATTGATATATTCGTATTCTTTATATAGCACTTTAACTTTACAAAAACATTGCAACCAATTCAAGATTCTGAATCTAAAATATCCATCGAGCAGCGCTTTGTCGAATTTCATGTTCACGTTTATTTTTACTTTTTCTTTTTTTCTCTTTTTTAGTTTTGAAAAACGAACCGGAAAAGTGCTAAGCAGACATGGAAAAAAACCTAAATGTAAAACTAGTTTTATAATAGTCAAGGCTCACTAGGGTGATTTTGTCGCTCGAAGTAGAAATCGAACTTTAGCCGACCGTTGAGGCGCATACTTGAAGCCCTGTGATGTATTAACTTTGTACAGCGCAAGTGTTTCATGATATATTCTTGCTTCATTTTTTTGGTATTTCTCAGATTAATTTACACTGAATAAAGTCTGACTTCAAATTTTCTCAACTAATTTAAATTACTACAAACTGCTTTTCTGGCTCGCTTTCAATAAAACAATTAAAATATTTTCTCGCATCACTTTCTAAACATCGATTACCGCTTCTAGATTAGAACTCAAGAAGCCGCAAGTTTTTCCACATCGAAGTTTCAGAATGTCATTCTTTTAATGGTAGTAAATGACTAGTGGAGCACCGAAGAAGACCACTTCCATGAAATCTTTAATATCAAAACAATGCTATTTTGTGAATTAAACTGAACCTCAAATTATTTCAATACCAGCTTAGCTGCAATTAAAAGGGTTGATGAGTTTTAATGGCAATTCGTTTTAACGTTTTTTCTCTTGTTAAGCTATATTTGGGACCCATTAAAACCCACACAAGTTTGCGGTGCTCATACGTATTCATATGCGTAACTAGGTAATTTAGCCGAACTTCTACGCTGATCAATTTCAAACGTTTTCAATGTCGATTTTATTGTTCCAGTCGATCTTAAAATTCATTGCTATTTTCATGAAAGATGTACCAGCTACAGTTTGCATTGAACTTGTTGAAATTTTAATTCTTCTCTCTTTCTTTGCTAGTTTTAAAAGAACTGAATAAAGGCTCAACAAACATCTGGCTAGTAAGAATATACAGTCTGAAATTACGATGGAGAACTACAGCAACAGTAATACTATAGCTACAAAAGATAGAATCTGACTCAAATCATTTTGCTCTGACAAGTTAGAACGAAAGCTGACAGAAAAACTTTTTTTTTTTGCTCGCAGCCAAATCCACAGCGCCGGCTAGACAATCGCATCCTCTTGTAGCTGTGCACAAGAAATGTTAACCACAACTGAAAGCCATAAAGAAATGATAGATCTTTATATAAGTGGCAGGATAAAAGGCTAAATTTCAAACCAAAAAACGCCGATATGAGAGGCCGATTTAAGAAGAGACGCTCCAACAAAATTAGTTTCACAAACTTGAGACAGTGGTGGAGAATGGTGCCGGAGAAGTGATAGTAAAAAAATAATTTGCAAAAGCAGAATTGAAATATTTAGTTGAAGAAACACATTCTAGCTATCAAGTGTTATAAGTGACATTAAAAATAGCGGCAGCATTATTCCAAGTACAGTATGTTAGATACAATTGGAAATAATGCATTAGTGAAAATCTTAAAGTCGAAAAATGCTCAACATTAAACTAAATAGACTAATACTCCTAATGATCCCGATGACGGATGAAACAGGCGGTAGGGCTTTAAATTTTTAATTTTTACAAGTGACGTGATGTATGTTATGACATTTGCTCTGCAGCACTTTGATTAGTCAATTAAATTCAAAACCCATTCATTGGAAGCTAAATTCTATATGCTGTTGCGTGCATCAGTCCAAAAAATGCTGTGTTATCTTTTGTGATTTAAATAATTTGCTTTAAAGTATTCCTCGCAAGAATATGCTCTAAACAAAAGTGTTGTTGGAATCAAGAGCCTGTGAGGCAAGTTTAGAAATCGAAGAATAATTTTTTTTGATTGATGAAGATGATTTTCACGACTGAACTTTTAGTTAATATACAAACTTTTTTGGTTTTGCAGAAAAGTTCAATTAAAACTTCGTTACTTAGCCTATTTAACCAGATTACGTGAAACTGATTCTTACAGTGAAAATACGACGTGACGCGCACTCAAACCATTTTGCTAACTTAGTGTAAAACAAAAGCATAAAAATTACTCTTATGAACAATTTGGGGTGGTGCACAATGCATCTTAATAACAAATTAAGAGGTTACAATGAGGGGTCTTTACACCGTATTTTAAATGAGACGGTGAACGTTGAAATACAGTTCAATCCGAAAAACTTTTAACCAAAATGAAATTGACTACTGAAAGTCACATTTAGATTACTTCCTTTTAAAATTTTGGCATTATTGATCAAGTTTTACTACACAAGGTTCAAAGTTAGGGCAATTTCGCAATTTAACGTTTTGTTGTTGGTGGAGCATGCGGTAAACGTTTTTTGGTCATGTGACTTATCGTGTGTTCGTGTGATTCATCATGTAGTCATGTGATTTTGGGAATTGCACGCAAATTGTTTATGATATCGTAAACTTTTGCGCAACATTAGAAGCATTTGACGAGGTTTTTATATTGCTGAAAATTTTTCGTTCTTTTAGCATTTTTGAATAACGACACCAAGTTTTTTTTATGGAAGGCTTTATTTCACCGGAAATTTTTATCTACTTTTTTATTAATTCTGACTCAAATCTAACTCAAACTCAAATGCTTACTCTAAAACTATTTCCAAACTGAACCCAAACCCTCAATTAAACCCTAATCTTAACCCCTAAAAAAGCAAATTGTAATTGTAATTGTAATTACATTTTATTCACCAAGTTGCCTTGGCCAGGAGACAGCGAAATGACCTTTCGGTCTTCGAGTCAAGCTGCCACCTGCCCATCTGTCTACCGCACACGATGGAGGCTTCACACTGTCCCTTTAATTGCTGAACGTCAAGCAGGGAAGCTGTGAATACCAATTTTTATAGTCTTTGGTTTGACTCGACCGGGAATCGAACCCGTGTCTACCGCTTCAATAGCAGACGCTCTATCCACTCGACCACTGATCGGTTCTAAAAAAAAGCGCGGATGAATATTTCTCATTTTCGTTTTATTCTCTTTAACTTGAAAATTTTCGGTGAAATAGTCACTACGTTTTTTTATATACATTTTGACGTTAGGAGTGAGCCTGTAACCTAATGCATCAAGTTTAGTGGCGATTGATGGCACAAATGGTAAAAAACTGCCAGTTGGTCAAACGGTAACGCTTTCCTCTCTGAAGCGAGAGGTTCAAATCTCGGTTCGGTTAATTCTGGCACAGTTAACGTGTTCGCATATCCACTTTTCAAACTCAGTTCTTGGATACATTGCCTGATTATTGCAGAGTCGTGCCAAATTACGAAAATTGGCACGTTCTTTAGTAATTTCGCTTTTTTTGTCATGGTTCAATATTAAGCATGCACCGGATCCAGAAGAGGGCCAGAAAATTGGACAAGAAAAAAATCTATTAATCTATCTAAAATGAATGGTCTTTACATATTTGATCGCAACTTAAAGATATGTATTCATGTAAAATCTTGGTACATATTGTTTAAGACTCTCTGGATAAAAAATGTAGTTAATTTCAAAGTGAAAAACGGACAATGAGCTTCTACAGTACATAATTTATCCATACAATGATTTATCCCCATATTGAAACATCTCCACATTCACACAAACTTTGAATTAAACCTTTAATAGCATGTTGCTGTCTTTAAGGCCCCTTTCACACAGGCGACAGCATGGCCGTAGAAGCTCAAAATGATTTGGGGGGGCAGCAAACTTTTGCCCGAAAAATGACTTGATGCATTGCGTTTCTCTGTCAAAATTGAGACGTTTTTTTCTGCCCAAATTGAGAAGTTCTCCAAAAACAAAAAAAAAGGTCTTCACCGAAACTGAGACGGTATTTTGGCAATGGTGTGCCCAAATATCCAGACTATTTGCTCAAATAAATAGACCATTTGCCCGAATTTTCGACGTTTTGAACCGAATGGGGGGCGACCGCCCCCCCTGCCCCCCCGCCTCCTACGACTATGGGGGACAGTATGTTTGCATTGGTTTAAATGAAGCTTTTCACCCAGTGTCGCTGTCTCGCTGATGTCGCCCGGCGACAAATTTTAGTCGCCGTTGCACGACGACAGGTGGGCGACTCATGGGCAGGGCCACCGAGAGGGGGGGCAGGGGGGGGACAATGACCCCGCGGTTCAAGATCTTTTTTTTTTGGTGATGACATCAAAATCCGGAGGCAACTGAGGCATTTTCCCCGTTTGTTTTGGAGTACACAAAACCGGAGATGCTTAATGTTTGAGCTAACTCCGGGTCCACGTTTGGCTCTCGGCGCCCCTGCTCATGGGCGACTTTTTAGTCGCGCGACACCATCACAACATGTAAGTAAATGGAGCTTTTCACACAAGTCGCGCATTTTGCGCCACACAACTGCTTTTAGGTAGCAGAATTCTAGAGCCTGAACAGAAATAACGTATTGGCCTAGAAATTAATTCACTTCAAGCCCAACAAAGCCCTGCACTATGAGTCACTTGCATAGCCAATCAATTATTATGAGTCATCTGCGTAGACAATTGGATTTGTTGACTTTTCGTTTGCATCAACTGAAACTGTAGGCCTAGCGTATACATCTACAACACCAGAAATAAGATCAGCGGTCAAACCAAGGATCAAACTAGTGGTCTAGTCAAACCAAGTGTCAATTATATTGGTCTAGAGAGTGGACAGTGCCAGTACTGTTTCAGCCTGATCTTCATGATCGAATGAAGATTATCATCAATAATAACGCTAATCTTATTGTGATGGATTAGGCTATACAGAGTTGTTTTTTTTAAGTTACAGTATTTCTACCCTGGTAGTCAAGAATGCTGATGATATAAAAATTGATATTGAAAGATTTATTGACGAGATTCAAATTAGACCGGGAATTTGGGATTTGGCAGATTGGCATAAGTGGGATTTGGCATACGTTCATCAAAACAAGATATACTCATTCGAGCAAACAAGAAAAATTTCTCACGATTTACTCGCAGATCGGCATAAAGGGTGACAAACAGTCCTTTTTCACTCCGATCTGTTAGTATTGGATGAATCCAATACATACGATTTTGCTGCTTTTCTTTGCGTTTCTGTATCTGCAGCCAATAAATCGCCAAAGCTTCTTCCACCTCTATCTTGGCCATACTCATCTTAAGTTGGTTCACTTCATTGTCCAATTTGTCCAACAATTGCCTTGTTTACGAATCACCAGCAAGGTAATCAATCAATCAAGGCCTATAATGGGTTGGTGATTAAATATTTGAGATGTGAACCTACGAAATAGTTTTATACTTGTACTGGGTCTTTCGTGCAAAAGTCTCGAAAAGATTCTCACGATAAGTCGTCGTTAAGTCGCCGTGTGTGAAAAGCTACTTTTTCTATTGCGCACTTCTAAAAAGTTAAAACGCGCGACAGCTGTCGCCTGTGTGAAAGAGGCCTATATGCATGGGCGTCGGCAAGGGGGGGCAGGGGGGGCCATGGCCCCCCCCTGGATTTTCACACACTCTTTCTAAAAGCTCCCAAATTTCAAAAATTCTTCCATTTTTAGTGGTTAATACTGGCTCCATTCTTATTGGCCCCCCCCTGAAAATTTTTCTGCCGACGCCCTTGCCTATATGGCAAACAAGTTTGAATGTTATTGTGTTAAGTGCGGTAATATTTAAACAACAGCGTTATTTTTGTATGTGCTTAAATTTTAACATGATGTTATCACACTTTATTTCGACATTCAAGCATTTCAATAGAAGAGTACTCAACGATTTCGAATCGCATAGGTAATTTTGAGAGTTAGTATTCAATGTTTTTTAATGGCTTATGAAATTTTGAGAGTTAGTATTAAATGCTTTGGCGTGGCTTATGTAATTCTGAGATTTAATCTACAACAGCAGTTATGCAAACAAAGAGTAAAAACACCTTCCGTGTTCATTGAGATCTTTACGTGTTTTATAAGAGTAATGGGTACATTTCCGCGTTTTGTTGAAAAGTTTTCTGAGTTTTTGGAAAGACACCTTTTCTGGTTTCGTTTGGAACAAAAAGTAATGTTGAAAAATTGCAGCTTACTTTAAGTATTGCTACATCATTACAAAGACGTTGCGGGAAACGAATTTCCATAATAAAGTTTGTCGTTCCTGTTAAAAGTACCTTGATTAAATAATGGCTGAGAATTTATGAAATGATTCAAAACAAAGATTTACAAGTTAGTTGTTCTGGATTATCATTTTTTGTTCCGTCTTTGTTCCACAATTTGTTTTGCTGGTCTAAGTTGGTCGTACCAAAAAAATAAAGGTAAAAATGGTTTGTGACAACAACGTTGGCGTCCAATTTGCACTTTAGTTCGGTATTTTGGCGTCATTTAAATTAGAAGACGCTGAATTCGCCCAAATTATGGTTAATAATGCCTGTAAATTGCTCACCATATTATTATGTTATTGGGTTAATTATAAATTAATTACTAATTACTACACGTCATAAATTATTAAATTTTGAAAACAAATTCCTTTACACCCCCTATATTAAATTACACTGAAGAAATCCTAACTGAAGTGGTATTTATTAGCTTTTCAAAATTTCACAGTTTTATTGAATCTAACTGAATCTTAAACTTTTTAATAGATCTGATATAACACAGCTACATCAGTTTTAGCCCAACCAAACCAACCAATACTGCACTCTTTTAACTATATTATGAATAAAAGATTTATTTTAACTTACAACAATACTTTTGAACCTACAAAGTTCACAGAGCAAGATAGCGGTGTTTAGCATATGCTAGTTCTCATCAGCAACCTTCAGAACTGTTAGCGGAGATGATCTATTCTAACGACGATCTATTCTTGTCGACAGCGAGGCCGAGAGGGTAAAAGCGTCGTTTTTACGACAACCCTGATCGCATGATCTGGGTTTAATCCGCACCCTGGTCACGTTGCTGCATCTTAGGACAAAATGCTTTACAATGATTATCTCTGCTTCGTGGTTTCGAACAAGTAGCAAATTCATTGGACAAGAATTCGAAGTAATCCACAAGAACATTGGATCACTAGAAATTTCAAACAGGTGCAGCTTCCTCCTAGCACGAAGTAGTCATTGCAATGAAAAGCGTGCGTATAGTTCAATAGTTTGCCTCCAAGGCTGTCCGGTGACAGGAGGAAACATATGCACAACCACAATAACATCCTCGTGGTCCGTTCGGCAGCGACAAAGTTGAAGGCAGAGAGGTCTACCAATCGCACCTAGAAAATTAGCTTCGACTTTTCAACAAACCATTCGAAAATTGTAAAATGTTGTTTTGACGGAGAATCTGCCAATCAGAAACTAAATATTTTTTTTAAAACTATTTGTTTATGCAAAACCAATTTCTGCAGGGTAGTCATCTTTAGTATAGCTCACCTAAAAAATAAAAATTAAATGTATGTATAAATAAAACAATTAACAAATAAACAATAACTCTTTAACTGCGCTAAAAAGTTCAATTTTGACATACTGTAATTTTCTACTCTGATGCTGTGACACTATGATACCTTGTGACAATACGTTGATAAAACACAAATCAAACTTTACTGGATTACAAATAACTTGCGGCTGTTGTTATAAAGAGACTGTAGAAAAAACGTGTGAAAAGACGGACAGTTACTTTTAATCCACAAACAAAATCAAACTATTAATTTCATTTAAGTATAGGAACTGAGGTTTTGCAATTTGCAAGACGTAATTTATTGGTTTGTTTGTAATCTAGTAAAGTTCGACTTAGTGTTTTATCAAAGTATTGTCACAAAATGTCGATGTAGTGTCACAGCATCGCATTATAAAGTTAGAGTTGTTAAAATTTTACATCATAGCGCAGCTACAGTGACAGAATTGTTCATTTTGTTAATTTTATTTATTTTTTAGTTTAGTTACCAAAGATAGCTACCCAACCGAAAACGATTTTACATTAATAAATTATTTTCAAAAAAAGTTTGGTTTGACTGATTGGCAGATTCTCCACCAAAACAGCATTTTCCAATCCCTACTATACGGATCGCCAGTACATTATTTTGATACCAAAATTTTACCAAATTACCAATGTAAATGAGGTTCATAACTCTCAAAAATACATAAGCCATTAGGAAACTTTGAGTACTTTTCTATTCTATTTAAATGTTTGAATGTCGAAGTAAAGTGTGAAAAAATCGTGTTAAATTTTGATCGCATCCAAAAATATCAGTGTGGTTATAATATCAACGCACTTCACGCAATAAAATTCAAATTTGTATGCCATTTGAAGAGAGCAACTTGCTATAGAAGATTAAGAATAACTCAGTATTAATAACGATAACAAAAGTTTTGATGATATTTCAGCTTTTCTTTTAACTTTGTTTATGCAGGTCTTTTCCAATCTTCTTAGCGTAAATAAACTCTCAGTGCCAAAGTGTTTCGCGATAAACTTTGGAGCATAAAAATTGGTCTTGAGAAACAGTTTCACTAAGAATAAAAGAACTAAAGCTGTCGTAAACATTTTATTTCGAAAAAGACGTTTCGACAAATTACTTAAGTCATTGTCAATTTTACTCAATAAGAATTGAATTTTACCTTTTAGCGCAGTTACAGTGACAGTGTTATTCTACTTGCATAAGATTGATAATGACTTTACTATTTGAACAAGAACTAAATTCTATTTGAATAAGATTGACAATGACTTAAGTAATTAGTCGAAACGTATATTTTTAAATAAAAGTTTTGATGAGTTTTGCTAATTTGAGATTATGTTTTCAAAATTCTGAAACTCTAAGTTTTTAGAATCTTTAATAGAAACAACAAATACAAGAAACGTTAGCCAGAAATTGAACGTTCTATTTAATGAGGTTTTCGCAAATAACTGTTTTGAAAAGTATGACTTAGTTGTGACAAAACTTTTACAACTTTTTCTAAATGTTTTTGTAAATAACCTGCTAGTGAAATGCAAAATTGCAAATAAAGGATTTCGACAACTTTTTATAACCACTTTTCAAAATACGTTGCCTTATGACGACTTTTTCAAAAAACGAAATTTTTGCGAAACTTAACGAATTTTTAACATCACTTTTATTAAGTGGCTCTCTTACCATTAATTTAGAGACTTTCATTGAATGCATCTTCATGATTAGTATTTTGTGATGAACTGATTTCTCTTGTGCATCTTGATGTTTTTGTGTTGGGTTTAAACTATTTTTGAGACAATCATTTCTATTCACTAACCACACATACAATTCTTTAAACGTGACTTCGGAAACGTGTAATTTTTCATGTAATTTAAGCGATAATTACGTGGTAGCATATCAATGATCGAGCTAAAGCAATATTAGTTTCTCTGTTTACTTACAGTGCCTCGGCTGCACCAAAAGCTGGTCAAACTAGTACCAGAATTGCATTTTTGCGCAAAGTGAGATTTTTGGGGTGCAAAAGCTCAGTCTCATTCGTTGTTTTTGCACTTTTGTTTGTTGTTGTAGGTAGCGTGACAAAAGAATTGTCTTTGCCTCAAGCTATTTTAATTGATCTAATATTAATAACAAAAGTCTTAGCATAAAATCAAAATCAAGCAAAATCATTTTAAGAAACTCAAATAAACCGATTCCCGAACTGTTGTATAAACAAAGTGAGCAGTTAAGCTCACAGTCGAGACACAGAACTTGACTTTGTTATGTTTAAGGCATTTTTGCTGCAAAAATAATTCCTTTAAACAGGAAAGTACTTTCGTAACTAAATTTTTTGTTCAAAACAATCTTCGAATATTTTTTCTACAAAATTTCAAATGAAAACGTTGAATGATCTGGGAAAAGCATAAACAAATAAAATTTATTGAAAAAAGATGAGCCAAAACTATTCATTATTGCGCAATGCGTATCAAACTAGACATTTCGCAAAAAATTCCGTACAAGTGTACAAAGGCTAACGTTCTTATTTTATCAAGATTGACGACTTCGTACATTGCCCAAAACGTCTCACTGCAAAACATTAAGAAAGAATAATTTTGGCTATTTTTAATAAAATCGTAACGAGTTTTTGGCTTCTTCAAGTAAAGAAAGTAATAATCATAAAATATAATTTTTGCCAAAATTTGAGAAGTCTTAAAACTAAATATTTGATTGTGGTTGAAACGAAACTTGAAAGATCAACCATAATTTGGAAAAACTCATAAACATTAAAATGATTTTAGCGGATATTTTAACTTAAAATAAAGATAGAGAATTTAATTATCGACGTTACAAAATTTGATAAAATTATTAATAGGTCTACTAGTAAATTATTTATAAATTAGCAGAAATAGATTGTCATCATAGACAACAGCTAAATAAGGTTATTGCAATTCAATAAAATCATTTTGCAAACTTGCTTTTCAGATTTCTGTAGTAACAAAAACAGAATTGCAAAAGTCTAATTTTTGCTTAAACTAAGAAAAAAAAAAGATGACTTTAGGAGACGGATTTCCACCATTTTACCCTGAAAGACCATCATCTGTTATGTTTGAACCCAACCAGGTTATTTTGGGATATGTCGCAGCAGCCCTGTTTGTGGGTGTTCTACTAGTTCTTCCTGGTGTCAGGGGCAAAGATGTAAGAGCTTGATGTTTATCTTTATTTTGTTGCATAACGGTTACCAATTTAGCCTTAGGTCGTGTGCACGCGGCAAGTGGCTGATTGTTTGGAAATAGCGGGTTTGTCTAACGCAAAAACAGAGAACAGTCAATGCTCCATTAAGCGTGCCACATAATAAAAAATATTTGTCAACTATTTGCTGACGATGTTGCGGTTATAATAACAACTAACTAACGTTAGTGTTTTTTGCAAAATGCGCTGTCTAAAACGTTTTCAGAAAAACATATTCTAAAGCCAGAAAAGCACGTTCTTAAAGTTTATGCATCTCCTATCGAATGTTTTGTTTGACCTTGGTGGACGAAATTCTTCGTTCATTAGATATTATATTAAAGTTAATTTAAGTTTTTTGCAATCAAAGCTCTTTATTTCTTGGAAAACCTTACACCTGACCTTTTTTTTACTTAATGTGATCATGGCTTCTGCATGTTTTATGATGGAGTTACGTTAAATTTAAGGCAAGTTTTATTTTTCAGAGAATGCTCTTTCTACTGCGATGGACTGCAAGTCTTTTTGTCGGAGTTTCAATCATTGGTAAGCAAACTACATTTTGCCTCCGATCGCTTTGCTTTGTTTCACTTGGTGCAAAAAACTTATAGCAATGTAGCTTGTTCTTTGTTCCAATTCAAACTCTTGAAAATTCAAACGAAGAATGAGGTCCATAAAATAAAACAAAACAAAATTTTGGGTGAATACGACAAAATTTAGATTCTCAACGTAGCTTTCACTAATGTATGAAGTAAAATGGATTTGTCTATTCTAGTAAAATCTACGCATGTCACTTAGATTGCATTTGGCGCGTATGATTTTTTTAAATTTGCATAACACAAAAGTATCATGCGTTGACAATATTTTACCATGCGTAAGGCAAAGGATGCAAAATGAAGCCGGTTGAAAATAGCAATTAAAAAACTGTTTAATTTTTATCATTACTTTACTTTATATGGTAGTCAATTATACTGAAAAATCCGTTTCGTGCAAAAAAATAATTCCTTTTGCAATGCACTATAAATTTTAAACAAGCTTTTCAAGTTTTATTGCGTCAATCAAATGTCAAGCAGTGAAACTGAAATTGCTATTCAATCAAAATAGTACACATGAATGTAAATCGTAAGTGATCCACTAGTTTAATACCAATTTTTAGCAAAATTTGTAAAAAATTATGACGTCATTAGCAGAGTTTAAGTTTAGTTATACCATATTAATGCTAAAAAATGACTCCATTTACATAATATGGATGCAGAATCTGGAGAGCAATTGATGTATGTTTCCTATTGATTTTTACATTACTGGTAATAGGTTTCTGGAAATTATCGCATCGTTGCAGTTTAAATGCAGCTATATCGAGTAGAATCAATTTCCATCTGACTCATGCATCGTTTGGTTATTTAGAGCGGATGAGTCTTTTTCTCGTAAAAGAACAAAACGTTATTGGGTGCAAATGAAAAGTTAAGCCAACATATTTTTCTAATATAAAAGAATTATTAAATATAAGACACTGTTTGGCAGAAATTGTGATTATTATTACAATTTAAAAGCAATCGTGTAATAATAAAACGAAACTGTTGGCAACGTTGCAGAAGATCTTATAATATGCTAAAACACATGCGTTTATTGGGCACTTCACAGTTTACGTTTAGGCGCCAAATTACATTATTTAATTGATATTTTTCAGACAAACTTTAAACTAAAATGACCGTTTTTATACAAAACTTGTGAAAAAAATTTCTGTGAAATATTTCTTTGAAGTTTTTATTTACAATTTGTAGGGTTATGATTTAAGTTAGGAGTACAGGTATGCTACGAGTTAAATAAATCGTAGTTTAAATTTTACTGTTAAAATACTGGAGTATTTTAAAGGCTTTCAAATTGAAAGTCTTTGTCAGTTTTTTTATTAAAACCACGAAGTGAAATCGGATATTTCAATGAGAAAAATAATTAATGAATTTCGATAAGATGAAATATGTTTTCTATATAATATAATGATGTATTTCAAATAGTTTTCACTGAAATTGCTATCAGTTTATGTTGATTTTTAGTGATTTGATTAGTGTAATTATTTAATTACAAGATCTCGACATCAAAATAAATCTCATTTTCACACGATTAAATATCGTAAACGTCTTGAGTGCTTCTTACTGTATTTCGCTGAAAATATATTTTCGTCGAGTTCATTTGCAAATGTTGCAATTTAGTTTGAAATAACCCTGCCAATATTTTTAACATTATGGGACGAGAACTAAAATATACAGACACAAAACAAGATCTAAGCTATTAAAGGAACCCCATATTTAGATTTATGATTTTTAAGTGGAAATTTTTGTCCATTTTTTGAACTCGAATTTCCAGTTAAAGAACGTAGCAGACAATTAACTCGTTCAAAACATTTTGTTTAAGCAATGAAGAACAAGCAAACATGGGAATGCGTACTGTTAAAACTCAGGAAAAAATAACGCTCAATGAAAAACCTAATTGAGCGTTAATGTTAAAAGAAAACAATATTAACGAGTCAGATTTAAGTACCATTTCTTGCATGTTTGAAAACATATAGAGCAAAATGTATTAGTATAGACTTCGAACCTATTACATTCAAATACAAATCGTCTCTGTTCAATTTCGGTGGTCCTGAGAAAGCATGAAATTACAACGTGCTTCAATTCGTAAGCTAATAATACTCGTTTTCTGAAGTAAATCTGCTTAATCAAGTCGTAAATAAAGAAAATTTGGTCAGTAGATAAGTGAAACAACTAAATCTTATAAGGATCGGTCAAATACTACCATCCCCAACAGGGTTACAAAATTAAAATATTGTTCGACTTGCTAGTTCATGCTGGCAAAAATTTGTTCAATTTACATCATTGTGAGTTTGTATTTGATCGGGCGCATTTTTTCAAATTTTTTACTTTATATTTTGAGGTTTCAAGGCAAAGTTACGAGTATTAAGATGTACACAGTAAGTATCGAAACTGCAAATGGTTTTGAATGCTCAAACTTCTGATTTTTTAGCGTGTGTACAAGGAATATCGTGGCATGAGGCGGTGGTTGACACAGTGCTACCCTATCAAGCACAAACAAAAGAAATGGCGAGGTTTGAAGTTGGACTAAAGATTGGATTAGCAACATACAATATCACATTGAAAGGTAAGCCAAAAAGTGCGCTTAGTTCATTTTAGCATCCTACCAAACAGGCGCATAAATCTTGATTTCATGCACTTGGGCTTACAGTATAGCTTTCAACTGCTGTATTTAAATAAAGCAGCAAACTTTGGCTGTGAAAGTGTATGGTGAAATAATCTTGATGTAATTTTCGATTTATACTGAAAAGTTTACAGTATATTGAGCCGACATAGTTAAAAATCCATGTTTGGTCATGAAGTTTATAAAATTGTTATTGTCGAACGTATGAATTTTTCGGCCAAATCAAATATAGTGTCCAATAAGAACGATTTTTTCTACATAAAGAAAAGTTTGTTGATAAAATGTTATTTTTCTCTATAATTAAACTGTCAAACAAAAAGTGATGCAATACTGTACTTTGCATAAAGCAAATTTTGTCAAATGCACTAGACGATGGCCATCAACTTAATAGTGAAAAACATATATTGAACTTGCTTTAGCTGAGAATGTTACTATTTCCATAAACACTTAATGTTGTTTTGTTGATTTCAATCATACTGGACAGTCAACGAGTTCAAGTTTACAATAGAAAATCAGGATATCTCAAAAAACATAAATCTGAAGCTACACTAGTAGAGTTACAGTTGTATTCCATTTTCATCCCTTCTTATCTCCAAAAACAAACTGGCGGACTTGTTTCATTTATATCCTTCACATAGACCGAAAATTCATTTACCATATTGCTAGTCAAGAGCACCCTCCTTTTTTCTTACCAGGAACGCAAACTCAATCAATTTTTGATACAAAAAGTTAAGCTCGATTTCACCAAAGAATTTCCCTCTGCATAAATTTTTTCAACTGCAAAACTTTCTGTCACTAAATGCAAAAATGAAAAAAAAATCAATTTTTTTTTCGTGTTCAAGGTCGAGTTTGAAAAAAGTTTCAGTTTATATTTGGCAAAAGGTTATGCTTTTTATTCAGTTTAAGTGAGTGTAAATTTTGTCATGTTTTTAGGAGATTTGGACGAGGAAGGACCATTTAAACTTATCTTCAGTGAACAGTTTCAGTTCCTTCGAAGTGACGAAGAATTAGAGAGAGGTCTCAGAATTGGCTTACCATTTCCAATCTTGAACGTTCTAGAGCACTTCAGCGTAAATAGAGTCAGTTCTCTTTGGCAATGGGGCCGAAGGTATTGGCTTGCTGGACATTATGCATCATACATGTTATGGTAAGGCAAATATCATTTAGAAGTAACGATTCTTGAAGTAAACTTTTGCAGCCGATTGCATAAATAGTAACGGAGCTTTAGTTTACGAAAAAAATTTTAAATACCGTAATCACAAATATTATGATTTTTCTTTATTTATCATTCAACAAAATTTCTTAAGACGGAAGTAATCATTATCAAGTTTGTGCATTTTCGGGATAGTGATCGGAATTCAGATGAGTCATTGAGAAAATGTTATTATTCTTCGAAATCTGCGCCATACTAACGTAAATTCAAAACAACAAAACAAATGATGAAATAAGAAAGGAATGTTGAAAGTTGAACAAACACCGTGCTTCGCTACCAAAAAATCCCAAGTTATGTAACGAATAGATGTAAACAAAATTTAATCAATTTTGCACTAGATTTTCGGTCGCCTTTTACAGGAATGTGAATAAAAAACGTTTCATAAATTTTTTTTTAAATCCGTACACTATTTTTTAATTATGCATAAAAGTCAAAGGTAGAATAATTATTTGTTTGTCAACTCCAAGTTTTAATTTTCTGTCATTCTAAGTGATAAAATTATAAAACCGACAAATCAAAATTTCACCACGATAATCGAAGTATCATATTAAGACCCTTAATCTTCATAAAATAATAAGTAACACGAGTATTTTTTTCCAAATCAGTTTGGTAATTAAATGCAAATAACACGGCGGGTTTAAACAGTTTACGTGAGTACATTGTGTAGCTGAATAGAATTTATTGATTATGTAATGCATCTTCGGTAGTTGAAATTCACTTGTTTCATCCACATTCATCGCCCTCTACCTGTATTTAAAGTTGATCCAAGTCAACTGACCTCGACAAACTAACCGCGAATAAACTGACCCCGAAGCAATGATTTTGTTACATGTTTTCGTCACTGATTTTGTCGCAGTGATTTCGTCACAAAGTGAGGGTTTATGCAAGATGGCTCTGGGGATAGTAAAAATATATTTAGGATCGCCCTTCTCAGCCAATCAGCGTTGTTCGCGGTCAGTTTGTTCGCGGTCAGTTGGTTCGCGGTCAGTTTGTCGCGGTCAGTTGTCGTGGACCCATTTAAAGTATTTCTCCTTATCTAATTCTGCATAAATCATTTTTAACTTCAACCTCTACCTCCAATCAGCTGTTAAAAACAAAAAAAAAGAACTGTCAGCGTCAGGTCGACTTAATCGCACTTCTGAATAGACAAAAAATGACTTATTTTCCGCTAGATGGCTTTATATATTACACTATTCACATACACAAAGTGTATTCAAATGTCGCTGTATTTTAATGCAATTAATTTGGTTAAAAATTTAGAGTATATAATAGCAAAACATACGAATAATTTGAATTCTCATTTTTAAAAATGGGCCTATTTCAGTTAATTTTTTGTCTTTATTCCGGTTCTGTAAATAATGATATTTTGTGAACTATCATGGGTCAGCTACTTTTGTTACGTATGTAATCTAGAAATTTTTTTTATTTTCGTGTTGTGTTTTTTACTTTAAAATTTACTCAATAACAATAAAATAAAATCTCCGGTAAAATGTCAACATGATTATGAAGCATAAATAAATAGGGACTTTACGCTTGTGTATTATTTGAATAAAGAAGTCAATTTGTTGTCGAGCACTTTTTCGAATCGGTTGAATTAAAATTTTTCTCATGTAATTTAATATATCGTACTAATAAAAAATTGTTGATAGTCAATCTTCTGAAACAGTGCTCGATGATCATAAAGTAAAATCAGAGCAAAATACAACTATAAAATCGCAGTAAAGGCTAAAAGCATAATCGTCTGTTTCGTCCTAAGAACTCATTAGGTGCTACTGTAATTTGTATAAAAATTATTACAAACTAAAATCTCTGAAAGCTAAAACTGCGTAATATTAAAGAACCGCCAAACTAAAATACTACTGCAGACTGCAAGTTGCAGTGTTGTTGCATTGAAATGCCGCTGATTAAAACATCGGTTAAAAAATAAAAACTACCGACGAATGTTTTTTAGCTTGTATTTGTTTTTGTGCCTGCATTTGCCCGTCATGTACGCACCAAAACAAATACAAGCTAAAAATGTTCGACCATAGTTTTTTATTTTTTAACCGATTTTTCAACCAATTTTTTAACCGATGTTTTAATCAGCGCGGCATTTCAACGCGACAACACTGCAACTTGCAGTCTATAGTAAGTGTTTTAGCTTGAAAGGTTCTTCAATATTAGGCAGTTTAGCTTTTAAAGATTTTAGTTTGTAATCATTCTTTTACAGATTACACTAGCACCTGATGAAACCTTAGGACAAAACAGACTGTTGTGTTTTTAACCTTTTACGGTGATTTTATGGTTGTATCATACTAATATAAATATAAAGGTGTGCAACTCAAGAAACTTTGCTCAAGTTTTACTGGAAATTCTTTGGCATGTAGCACCAACTCATGGAATTTAACCTAATTGTGTAATCCTCTCACAACAAAAATTTCATCCACTTTTTGTTTTTCTATTACAGGTCTGCGTTTGCGTCATGGGTTATAGCCAACATCTTGTTGCACACTGTGCCGCGATACGGAGGACTTGTTACAATAGTCACTGGTCTTTTGATGATGGGGGCTAATGGGTCGTTTAAAACCATTGCAGCTCACGGCTGCCATCTAGAGATACATCTCGGGTACTACGAACCCGTTGTAATGCGCCCTACGTATGGGTGGTGCTTCTGGCTTTGTTTGGGCGTCGGTAAGTAAGCTTACAGCATAGCCTACCGGTAACTTTATTTTCATTATATTCTGCACTTTCTGTCTAAGATCAAGTGTAACTGAGTTTTTAATTAGTGACGAAGAAAACAATACCTCAACTTTTTCCAGATGTACGTGATAAGTTTTTTGGTCTAAATTAAAATTGCTTTATTCTGGAACTTCAACTCATCTTCCTCTAAACTTCGTATTTGTTAAAAATCCAAACGTCATCTTTACATAAATGTACATTATTGCCCAATACTGGTTGATACTTTAATAATAACCAACTACACCGAAAACTTTATCGAAATCTTGAGACAATCTTTTCTTTTTCTCAGGTGTCCTATGCGTTCTGCTTGGAACCGTAATCTTTATAGCGGACAGCACATGTCATAAGTCTTTGAGAAGATTTTTCAGCTTAAGCCGAGAGGAAGATTTAGATTTCAATGGTAAGAACGAAATAAAACCTTTCTCAATCGTATTGCTAAAGCTTACGATAGCCTTTGGATTTCACAGATATAGGACAACAAAAACGTGGTACGTTATAAATTGTTTTGCTACTGAAATATTTCCTATTCTGCAATGTAAATTGGGCAATGAGTTATTGGCTTTATTTCGGCTATGGCTTTTATCGCAAGAAAACTTATTCTGTTTTACCGTTTATTAAAGTAAAAGTTTTGCCGTTATGTAAAAAAGTGCATTAAATCTTTTTTCGAAGTTAATAGCGTTTATTTACTGTAAAAGTATTAGTCTAGCGTTACGTTAGTTTTTTTTTCCAACTTCAAGAAATTTTATTTGGAACTCAAAGACACAAAGAAATACAATTTTTAGTGGCGGTCGAACCAAACCAACGACCACGAGCAGCGTGGTATCACTCGTTCGCTCTATGTTATCGTATTAATGGACTTAGCAGATCTGCGATGCTTCTATATTTGTTATGGCATATGATAAATTGCAGATGTCACTGTCGACAAGTTCTATGATCCTGTTCGACGTAGCTCCTCGAAACCAGCACCATACGAAGGGGAAAATAACTATGCATTTCAAGCATCTGAAACAGTGAATTCTAACGCTGCACCCCTACAAAATCAAAAAAGGACAGAGTCTCTGTCAGGTATTAAAGAAGAAACTAGAGAAGGACAAGCCAATTTAGAAGTTACGGTTTTAGATTCACACAAATTAGATTCTTCAAACACTTCAACATCATCTCTTACACCGGACCAAACTACTCTTTAGCATTACTCAAACCTACCGACTAACATCGTGTTGTATTGTTCGACTAGAATAATACCACAATTTCTTCAAACTTTAGCTTATAATGTTTATTTTTCCTCCCATCACAATCAATTTTCAGTAATTTTTTGTTTCGTTTTGATCATTTTCTTTGTAAATTGATGTACACGAGAGCATGTGTGCTTAATTCCACACTAACATATTCTATAAAAGTAGCTGTGCTACTTGCTTCGTTGTATTAGCCACATTGTGCTATCTTTTTTGTTGTGCAAAAAGCTGTATGTTTATTTTACTCAAAAATAAAATAAAAAAATTGCTGCTTGTACAAATGCGCTCAGTTGAAAAGTCAGAATATTGTACAGAAAACGACTTTCAAGCTCTAACAAAATAAGTTCAACTTTCATACCAAACAAAATCAGATCGCCACGGAGTGTCCTCTTTTCAGACACAGTAAACCATGTAAGATGGGTGGGGCTGCTGGCATGCTGCTATGAATCTAATTCCATTATAATTGTCAGCAGTTCTTCTCCCCAAAAACGAGCATTATAGATGCTGATACTTACAACAGAATTAACCCCATTGTAGTAGCCATAGGCGTAGCCTAGAAGAGGGCCCAGGGGACCCTTCCCCCAATTAAAATGCCACCAATAGTAAAAATATGTCAAAAAAGCCTATTGTTTCTTCAGTTTTTCTTAACATTTTTCGCGTACAACAGTATACGTGTGCAACAGGAATAACCAACAATATTGTCATATTGACGACCAGGGGGGCCGGGCCCTCTCAATTTTATTTTTGCCAACCAATTTAAATGTATAACCCTGGTGAAATTAAGGTTTTTTTTTAAGTTGCTATTTCATGCCCTCATCTAACTTTTTTATGAAGTTAATGCATGCAATATCTGAATTACTATATGGTACAGTGCATGGGACCCAGCGCTCAGATGTAACACTTTTTTTTGGCCTTCACCTATATTTGGCAGGAAGATGTTTGCAAAAATTTCCGAAGCATCAGGAGCCCCGGATAATCACATGGTAGTAGGCGTGACCATCTATTGCACCATTTTTCAACAGAAGCAATTCACCTCCACCCCGCCAATTTTTACGCGACAAAATACCTTTAAAAATAAATTAGCTAGGGGAAATTCTCATTGAACAAATTATTGAATTTGAATTCAGGGGTCTGGTCCCCCTGGCCGTATATGTACGGTGCTCCTAAACTGGATATTTTTATAAAAAAACAAAAATCTCTGAGAAAAATCTTTGAGTGAATCATTACTTACTGCTAGAATATTGCAGGAGACAATGTACCTTGCTTTCCCCAATCTGGGCCAAATCACTTACAAAATTTAACCCCAAAATGCAAGATTTTAAGCGTGTTTTGGACTTAAATTGCAACTAAAAGGAGGATTGAACAATTCAATTTTTAGAATTGTCTTTCAAATGTTAAAAATCTAGTTCTTTCAAAAGGCTCTAAACACGAGCGAAATGCGATCTCGTGCTTTTAAAGTACCTGTTTTTTTCCAAACAATTTCTAAAAATTGCGCAAACAGTCACTAAAAATTACTAGAAATCGTTTGTAAACCGTTTGAATTACACTACTTTACTCAACGCGTCTCCCAATTAAGACGTTTTTATTTTAGGATTTTCTCCTTTTAGCAAAATCCTGGTTAAGTGCCAAATCAGGCCAAGGCTTCTGATCTTCCATTCTACGATATCTTTTGCCCCACAAAAAGTTCCTCTAGCGAAAATTTCTGATGACGTCATTGCATGTAATTTGTGGTTTGGGCCCCCCCAATCGAAAATCCTGACTACGCCTTTGGCAGCAGCCACACCCAATCCTTTACGATTACCACGTTAATTTTACGGTAAAAAGCTAAAAATGACATAAAAATAACTTAAAAGTGTTGGAGCAGTAATTAGGCTAGAGTTTTAGTATAAGAGTTAGGATTTTTAAGTTAGGGTTGAAACTGATTTCTTGTGATAGTTTCACATCGGCTTTCACTAAACGATAAACCTGCAACCAATTGTCCAAACACCTACACATAACACACTTAGCCGACGGCACCTAACTAGTTTTGGCATTACTGGCTGCGTCTAACAGGGGCTATACTCGAGCAGTCTAGCACATACTTTGGAATTCACTTCTAATCTGCAACGATTACAAACTTTGGTTCGATATGCAAGTGCAAGTGTACCTGTATGCCTGGTAACCATGAACTAACCGCAGTTCGCTAGTCATAATTCGACCAGAATCTAATTACAGTTGAGTTTTTATCATTCCAAAGCCTTCATGCTGGGCCCTGATACTCTTTTGTAATTGATCCTTCTCACTATTCTTTCTAAATACAAAATATAAAATTAGAATAAACTTCTAGAGTTCGCCACGATTAAAAAGAGAGTGTTAAGATAAAATGGCTAATGTAAAATGCGCAAAATTAAAATGAAATAATTCGGCTAAATATCTAACTTACTCAATAGTATCCGACAAGCAGCTATGTCGCACTAGGGTAGTAGTTTGATACCTCAGCATTACTAAAATAGTTTACCGCTTTTTTTCTAATACTTGCAATCAGATTAATCGAAGCATGAAGGAAGTTAAATGAGAGTGATATCCTGCCGTGCAAACAACTTTTAAAAATTTGATCGTTTGTAATGTAGATGGGTGAGAAAACTTGTTGGGCATGATTATTTTTTTATTTCTAAGGATAGACAGATCTTGACACCAACCATTTGAAAACGCATATAAATTATTCTTGAAAAAAAAATTAGAAAATTAAAGAAGTATTCAATGAATAGCACCAGTCATGAATACCTATTTCTACGGTTGATGGTTTTGCAATTAAGTTGGTTTCATATACAGTAGTCTTGGTCTAGGGTCAAGGCTAACTTTTTCCATGCTACAGTTGTACAAAGAAGCAACGCGAATATCAGTTGTCAAGAACTTTGACAAGCTGCATATGGAATTAGCAGACATAGCATTGGTATCTCAAAGACAGAAATCTACTTCGAAATGACTTTAAAGCATTAGCATATAAACTGTATAGTTAAGGCAACTTTACGCAAATTATATTACAAATTCTACTTGCTAAATCAAAAGGTACTGAAAATAACCCGAAAAATTTTAATGGAGAACAATATTATGGTAAAAAAATTAATATTCATTTTTGATCATAAAAGGAATTAATAGCATAATCATTTTAAGTAAACTGTATCTTTATGATTGCACGCGCTATGAAGCCAAACAAAGACAAATTCAATAGTTTATGAAGCCAAAGTGTATGAAGCCAGATCAGTAGTATATGAGCCAAAAAAAGACAGCATCAAGCCAATTGAACACAAAACGGGTAGAGATGTTAGTTTTGAGATAAAGAAAAGTTAAAATGGTGTTCAGCTTTGTTGTTAGCCAAAAAAATCAGTCAGCTTACAATCACATTATCTACGGAAAGCATTTTTTCTGTTGTATTTTGAATTTTCAAAGTTTGAATAAAAATTTTTCGCAAACTATGGCGGAATGTTACGGAAGCAAATGCAATTGTTATTATTGTAACACATGTTTCAGTTATTATCAACCTGATAGTGTTAACTGGCTTTGTACATGAAAATAAGAACTTTAATTATATTTACTGAAATTTTTTGAAGTAAATCTACGAAGAATTTTGAAATAATAATATATGAAATGTCAAGCCCAGCTGATGCAGGTAAACTACAAGAACATTACAAGCTAAGTAGCATTAATACATAAGTAAAGCTATATTTCACCTTGATTTTTTTTCATGTAAGTTTAAAATTAGTCAAAAAAAAAAAAAAATTCTAGTAGCTACGGTACTACAGCGAGTGTTGTTCTCTGCAAAGAAGAAAAATTGGGTGTTAGACAACTTTGTGAGTAGACATTTTACAAAAATTACTCTTAACCAACAAAAGTACATAGCGAAAACTAAACATAAAGAAATAAAACCCCAACCCCTAAAACAATCAAATAGCTTCGGTTTTTTAAGTTTCAAGTTGATTTCTCTGTTTATAGCCAAAAGAACTAAGCTTTAATTACAAATAGAGTAATTTTTGGTAACTATTCGGAAATTTAATGCAAACGGGAACTTTCAATTTCTCTTCATTAAAATTATGCGCCCAAGCGAAATCAAAAATAAATATAAAGTTGAATTTAAAAATGTTTCGATTTTTCAGACAGCAAAAAAACATCGAAGAAGAAAGTAGTTAAAAAGGTGGTTAAAAAACGGAAAGAGAGTCTTGCTAAAGACGTTGATGTACCCCCAAAAAATGAAGATTCCGCAGCAAGCTCTCCCAGCACAGCAGGTAATATGCAAACTTATGCACCATTACCTCAGTAATTTAAAATTTAAAGTGTTCTTTTTGATTTTAAAAGTTTTGATATAGAATTTTTAAATAAATCATGACGTTTCGATCCGAAAAACTAACTCACGATCATGTATAATTAGTTATTATAGAAATTTCAGTATTATGAGGTTACGTACAATACTGAAATGTCTGCTTGTTTAAAGGGGTTGAGGCATTCAGCTAGGGTTATGAGCAAAAGACAACGAAACATCTAAAACACAACTATCTTCACCAAATTTTACCTTTCTACCACCTATCGTTTCTTGAGATATTTCATTTCCAAGTTTAAGAAATCTCCCTGGCTGCTGTGTTACCAGTTAAAATCTAATTTCCTAACTGAGATATTCTACTGATTGTAAAGGTATTTTTGTTGCAACACTAATTAATGCTGAAGGCTTGCATTCAAGTGCTTTCAAATCAGTTGTGAAAGATATTTCAAACATTATTTTAGAAAAGATGAAATTTTAACTGAAAACACAGTTAAGAGATCTCCTAAACTTTGAAATAAAATATCACAGAAACAATAAGTTGTAGAAAGCTGAAATTCGGTGAAGATAAAGCTTTAGATTATTCTTTATTTTTTGAACATAAGCCTAGATGGATGCTTCATCTCCTTCAATGCATTGTAGGTATTGTAACTACGTTGATGAGAGTGGCATTATATGAAGGTCACGAGCTGTCGATAGAGGTTTGTAGTGCTGTCTGCTTAAACTCACTTTCGTTGTTATAAGAGTCGCAACCAGAGGAGTCCCTAGTGACCTGGATGGTGAACTTTTCATCGTCAGGGAAGGGGATCGTTTCGAATCCAAATTCTTCTCTTCAGAGAGAAAGAAAAAGCTCGCCTGAAGCCATTGTGACAGGTCTTGTCATCTAAACAATGTTGTGGTGATTAGTGAACAATACTAATATCTGACTAATGAACTAATAATGAAATTACTTCTGACTTATAAGCTACTGTAATATACATGCAAACTAACACAACAAAGTACAAATACAACGCTAGAAATGGCGAGCAATTTCAGATTTTGCTTTCCACTGGTCTGTATCTGCGTCATGCTAATTACTCCTTGCTGAAGAACAAAGTTAGTGCAGTGAAGTCTGTTCAAAAAAATTTGGTAACAAGATAAGTAGAATACTGCCAAAACTGAAAAAAAAAACGTTTGTTATGTCCAACCAACGTTGGTCACGATGTTACACTAACACAGATTGGTAGAAAATGAAATACCGGTATAAAATTGTTACCTATTTGCCTGATAGGACCAATCCTTGCCTAATTTGCCTAAGAATTTGAATATGTAAAAAGCAAAGCCACGAGTGTGTTTTTTGATTTTGCTTGCAATCCATTCAAATCGAACATACCCACTTAACTCCCCAAAATCTCGAAGTTTTATAATGCGAGGCTGTTTTTTTGTTTTGTTTTTTGTTCTACTGGCATGGCTGTCTGAGCCGGTTAAAAGAAGTGTAGTTATGCAAATTATACTACATTTAAAATACACAACTTCATCAACTTTTTTTGTACCTACTTTGGATAAGGCTTTGGCCCAGAGGCAGATTAAGGTGGGGCCTATTGGTGCAGGACCATTATGGTTATTGTTGAAACAGGGCCGAGCAGAAATGTACAAAAATTTTTATTTGCTTCTTAATCGGTCTTCACTTCAATTTCGCGACAAAAACAGGCCCATATTGAGGTCTTTTTTACTTTCGAGAGAAAATGGGCCCAGTTTGAGTGAAGACCTGCTTTTTAGTCTCCAGCATTAGGTCTACACACATCTTAATACGGCCCTAACTAAGCATGATTTGGCATAAAATTCTGCACGTGACAATGTATTCTTTGTCTATTTTCAACAAAATATAATGCAGCTTGCACATTGGTGAGATGGCAGACCGGGCTTGGAAGTACAACATATCTACATGGTACGTAACTAAAAACAATCAAAGTTGAGCGTGCAACAGTGTTAGATAAAGTTCACAATTAGGAGGTTACCGCATTTTTCAAGAAAGTGCAAAATTAAGTTACTCCAAGGGACATTGTTGTTTGGTTTTATTTGTGGTACTTTTTTAACAGAAGCAGCGCCGATTATACAGGAAGAAAAGCAAAGCGAAGAGATTAAAATGCAAACTCCTCCTCAAGAAACTACAGCAAACAATGATGTCACAGCGCCATCTGAAGGTGATGCTTGATATAAATGTATCAAACCCCACTTAAAATTCAAGACTCTAACTTAGGGTTTTGTTAATCCTATACTCAAATTGGCACCATTTTGCCATAGATCCGAGCTGCTAAAAATTTTGCGACTAAATAGTCTCGAGACTAAGTTGAAACACACCTGCTTTGAACGGTTATCCCCCTATTGAGAAAAGTAGTGGTTTAAAACGCTCTCGATTTCGAGTAACTAAACTTCGGTAGCTGTTTACGAAAACTATTTCCAAGCGGTGGATTTTCAGCATGTGGCTGTCATGAGAAGCAAGATGGCAATGAAAAAAAAAGCTAAACAGAATCAAGACGACATGACGCTTTGATGATAATACAGCTATAAATATTTACCCTTTTTTGCTTGTTTTCTTCTCAGTTTCCATCATCGAAGAACCAGAAAACGTATCAACAAGCGAAGGTAAGGCTATTTTTTTTGCTTAAATTCCGCAAAAATAAGCAGAGGAGGTAAATAGCAAAACTCTGAAAGCAACTGGGTTGTTACCATTACAACGGATTGGAGTTGCTGATCAGTAATTATTGATCATTATGATGAAGAGAAGAGCACACTGCTCAGGCTCAGGTGCATAAATCAAAACAATGACAATAGTAATGCTACAATTGCCAAATATCGTAGCTGACATTAATCTACGAAATTGCAGAATATCAAGAAGTCACATGATCAAACACAGTTCGACGATTGGAGACCTATTTAATTATTTAATAGTCCGATGCAGTCATACGTATTTTAAATAGTTTTGCAAATAAACGAAAAATATTTTCACGAACAACGACATCGCATGTTCTAAACTTTACTTGTCTTGACAAACAAAAATCATCGACGACAAAGATTAAACCTATTATGTTACTTCGTATTGCCTTGGTTTGCTTTGTATTGCTTTGTCTTAATGCAATGCACATTTGTAGAAACTGTTCTGCTCTTTAAAAGACAACGAGCTTCTCAGTGTTGACAGGTCTATTTTATTGCAACCTAACTGTGGTCATTTAAAAGGTGTTGAAGTAACAGCTAGAGTCAGAGTGAGGCATGTTGACGTACTTCATACCATTCATGTCACATGGATCAAGGGCAAATGGAATGAGCTAACTAAAGGAGATAGATATGATATAAGTTCGAACGAACGTACCGGAGAACATTTTCTCAAGTTACGTCATCCAAAACAAGCTGATACCGGTTTATACCGCGTCAAAGCGGTTTCACAAAACGGCGAAGAAGAATACTCTTTCCAAGTGAACGTTGGACGTACGTACAAAGTAATATTCAAAGCTCTATATTCGCATCCGTCCCTGCACGCCTGTTTTGAATTCACAATCATCAGTTTCTATATATTACCTTCCTCCAAGCTTGAAAAAGAACCGATGACTAATGAAAGATTACACCAACAATATGCATGCAAAAAATGCACATTGCTCAGTTAAATTTTTAAGGAAATTAAAGAAGTTATAAAAAAATCATAATTTAAATCTGAAAAACTTCCCTGATGTTTATCATTGCAAACATGGAAAAATACATAAACTGCGTTAAATAATTCTTTTGCGCTTCACAAAATTGCTACAGCTTGCTTTGCACAGCGTACAAACAGCCATTCCAAAAACCAAATATTGGTAATTATTGCATGCTGTCTGTCAAAAACCTACATATCTAAAGCATTTCTGCTACTAAATTCAAAATGTATCTCAAAAAACTTACTTAATCTTTGTTATTCTTCATGAACTTGAGTTTACCAATATTGAGTGAGGTTAATCTCAGTACACTGAACTTGCTTCGGCAAGGCAGCTCTGGAAACCTGTTTTTTTTTGTGGTTTGTTACTCTGTAGATATTCCAACACGTTGCCAACAGCAGATACTGAGCTGAATGAAATTGTTAAGCAGCAAGTGCAACTACCTTCACAGTATTTTACCTGTAAACTGTATTGTCGATTTGTATTCTATGTCAACGTAGGCAATTGGTTATTTTTTTCAGCACCTGTTACTGAGGAACACAAGATTGAAATCAAGAAAGGCTATGTTCCGTAAGTTGACAAATTCTTGCAATAGCATCAGCAATATTATAAAATATCTGATAACAAATCCGTGAAAAAATGGCGATATAGAAACAGCATGGTCAACGTAACAATACCGTAGTTGTTCAACATGCTTTAAATTTTTCCTACTCATTTGAGGCCTCCCTATCCCCACAACATTTAATACCAAAAATTTCCAGAAGTATAAATTTTCTAAGTTTAGATAAAAAGCAACTGTGGAATTTGATAGTTAGATAGACAACAGCATAATTTGGATTTGATGTTTATATAGAGTTAATTACGAATTTACGAACTAATGTTGTTTTGTTTTTTGCAACACGTTTTAACTTTTGCAGAACTGAAAAAGACTTTGAAAAAGATGTAGACTTCAGAAATCGACTTAAGCGAGTGTAAGTGACAATCCGCAGAAAATTAATTACTTGATTAAAACAAATAAGGGTGTTGTAATTTTTAGCAAAGTGCTAAGTGTCGTAAGAGTAGATAAAATGTTACCGGCCTGTTGGTCGAGCGGTCTGGAGCGGGAGGTCTGAGGTTCAAATCTCGGACCGTCAAATCCGACACAGAGTTGCCTGGGTACATTAACGTGGATATGGGGCCGGCAAACTGGTTACACACTTCGGCGCATAACAACGAGTCAGAGTTGTAAACGGGCCGACAAGTACGGGCCCGATCAGAACCCGAAAAGTGATTTGAAGCCAAAGTAGGCTAGTAAAAGCCCGAAAATTAGCTTAAATCTAAAAATGTATACAGTTATTGCTCGTAATAAAACTACTCATTGCTGATAAATTATGACGTATTAATAGTAATTGTCCAAGAATAATCGCATTGGGCTCAAACGAAGTCGTCATTCAATGTGGCAAAATTATTTTAATTACGCTTTTATAGCATCTAAAAGGCGAAAACACTAGGCAAGAACGTATATCATGCCCGACATTTTGTCAATCTTAAGCCCTACCCGAACCCGAACAGAACAGCCCGGCCCGACTTACACCTCTGCAACGAGTAGAATGAAAGATTGGATTTGATTGATTTGAATAATCTTACCGTAAGCTACAGATCGTTTTTCTCATGTGGGCTAATGCTGATCATACTTCCTTCAAAAATGATATTACTTCGATCCTAGGCGGAGCCAGGTTTTTTGATTGGGGGAAGGCAAACCATAGATCACATGTAATGATGTCATCAGAAAATTTTGAAAGAGGAACAAACTTTTTGTGGGACAAAGATATCGCAGATTGGAAGATCAGAAACCGCAGCGTGTGTTTGCTGCATCTAACCAGGATTAGCTATAGGCAGAGGACTTAAACTCGAAACAAAAAGTACAAATGTGTAAATTTGGAGATGTGTTGGGTAGTGTAACTCAAACGTATCACAGACGAAGGTCTGCAATTTTTGTAATTTTTTGTAAAAACTAGCTATTTTAATGCCATTGGATCATAATTCGCACGTGTTTCGAGCCATTACAAAGAACTAAATTTTTGACATTTGAAAGCTAATTAAAAAAATTGAATTGTTCAATCCTCTTTTTACTTACAACTTAAGTCCAAAACACGTTTAAAATCGTGCATTTTGGGGTAATATTTTGCAAGCTATTTGGCCCATATAGGGGAAAGTAAGGTATTGCCTAGTGCAATATTTTAGCAGTAAATAATAATCCACTCGAAGATTTTCCTTAGAGATTTTTTGTTTTGTCACAAAAATAACCAGTTGTAGAAGTACATGTACGGCCAGGGGACCCAGGCCCCCTCAATCAAATTCAATAATTTGTTCAATGAGCATTTCTACTGGCTTTTTTTCGAAAGTATTTTGTCGCATAAAACCGGGCGCGGTGGAGGTGGATTGTTATTCAAAAATGGTAAAATAGATGGTTACGCTTACCAACCATGTTATTGCCCGAGCTGGATTTTTATTGCGCGGGGCCTTTGGCACTTCTCGCAACATATTTCTGCCAAATTTATGTGAAGACCAAAAAAAGTCTCACCTTTTGAGCGCGAGGCCTCTGGCACTGTGCCATACTATAGTAAATAAGGCCTAGTTATTTGTTATTGCATTACGTCCATAAAAATGTTAGAGAAGGGCCTGAGGTAGCAAATTTTAGGAAAAAACTTTCAGTTTCACCCGGTTTAGACAATTAAATTGGTTGGCAACAATTGAATTGAGGGGGCTAGGGACCCCTGGTCGTCAATATTATTCCCAAAATCCTAAAAGAAAGAGTTGAACGCGAAAAATGCTAATAGAAACTGAAACAATAAACTTTTTGGTCACGTTTTTGTCATAGGTGATATTTCAATTGGGGTAGGGCGGGCCCCTGCCTCTCCCCCATGGCTATGCCTATGACTTCGATTAGATGTATATTTTCCCCAAACTTTTCAATTAATTTATGCCGTTGAAAACACTAGTAAAAAGTAAAATGTGAGAATTTTCAATCACCCGTATTCAGTAGTGTAAAAGAGATGTTTGATGAATTCGGAAATAAAATTAAGAATTTGGTAAACGGTATAGTTGGGCGTAGGCTAATATTTCAATCATAAAAATTACAGCCAATGTGATTGTTATAAGTTTATTTTGAACGTTTTGGCCCTCTTTACGTGCCATATTTAACGAACCAGTACAAACTCACGCGAATTACATCTTGGTAATGACTGAAATGAAAAATAAAAACAGCCCTATGTCTTTTAAGCATTAAAAATGCGCAGTGGATAAGATGAGTAGTCGAGGTTAAGACTAGGTTTGAGGAGTTGGATGTATAGCGATGCTAGGATCAAAAGTTGGTGTTTTTCTGGGCAGGAGGTCAGTATTTGCGGATTATGAAAATCAACTATGTGGGTAGGGTTGGACTGGAGATGGTTGCAGACTTCAGAGTTGGGGTTTGATTGGTGTTCTTCCAGTCGTTTTGTAAGGTTTTTCCGCGTTTGTCCGATGTAGAAAGATCCACATGAGCAATTGAATCGATGTACTACATTACTTCTTGTTAATTGTCGTTGAGGGTCTTTCACCAAAAATTGTTGTTTAAGTTTGTTGGTATTATCGATACACCTTAACTTATAGAGTCTGGTAAGTGGGTTTTTATGTAGTGGTGAAGTTCTTCTTCGTTATGGTGGGAAATGGAGCCCAGATAAGGAAGTCTAAAGAGTAGAAAAGTTGAAGGTTTTGTTTGGGTTTGTTTGGGGTGTTTTGAGATGAACTTTTTGTTGAAAAATTGTCAGATGCATTTGTTTATGAAACTCAATGGGAATCCGTTTTTTACAAGGGTGTCTTTGATTGATTGGAACTCAGAATCCATTGTGGTATAGGAATTGCAAATAGAGTAAGATTGGTGTTAAAAATTGTTGACTAGATCTCGTTTGTAATGAAGAGGAGAAAAGCTTGTGCACTTGGTTAGTACAGTAGATTAGTTTTGGTAGGTTTGTGATATGTGCTGTTTTGATTCCACTGCTGGTTTTTTCTTTGAAAACATCGAGAAAGGTTAGTGAATTGTGTATTTCCAGTTCTTTAGTAAATTGAATTTGATTGCGAATATTATTGACATTGGTTAAAAATATGTCGATAGAAATTGGGTTTGGAAAAGTGGCGATCCAATCATCTACGTAACGGCAAAAGAAGTTTGGACGGTGGGAAGGGGATGTGAGATTAAGAGCTTTGTCGACAACACGGTTCATTATGACGTCAGCCATTAAAGATTCAATTGATGAGCCCATCGCATAGACAACTAACAAGAAGTAATGTAGTACATCGATTCAATTGCTCATGTGGATCTTTCTACATCGGACAAACGCGGAAAAACCTTACAAAACGACTGGAAGAACACCAATCAAACCCCAACTCTGAAGTCTGCAACCATCTCCAGTCCAACCCTACCCACATAGTTGATTTTCATAATCCGCAAATACTGACCTCCTGCCCAGAAAAACACCAACTTTTGATCCTAGCATCGCTATACATCCAACTCCTCAAACCTAGTCTTAACCTCGACTACTCATCTTATCCACTGCGCATTTTTAATGCTTAAAAGACATAGGGCTGTTTTTATTTTTCATTTTAGTCATTGCCAGGATGTAATTCGCGTGAGGTTGTACTGTTCGTTAAATATGGCACGTAAAGAGGGCCAAAACGTTCAAAATAAACTTATAACAATCACATTGGCTGTAATTTTTATGATTAAAGAATTAAGACTAGTTAGACTTGTTTGCAATAAATTTGAAACTTTTTTCTTGAAATGAATTTTAAAAGGTCTTATAAATCCGTATTTCTGGTCTTAGCATTAACCAATTATTCATTCGTAATGATCTAGTATAAAAAGCACTTCTTCAAAGAGCTGGAGGTAACTTTGTGTTGCTTTGCTGAGCTGAATGATAAATCTGAGATGGTTTTACTAGACTAATAAGAGTTTTACGGAGTGCAAGATGTTTCATGCATGCATGTATTTTTGTGAGACTTTATTAAAATTTAGCTCCGTTCAATATTGTGTGAGTGGAAATAAAGCTGCATCAAGCTAAAACTATAAAGAAACTTGAAGTACAGTACAACAAAAATTAATCCTTATTGTAACCAAGTGTAATGACTATTTCATTTATTACACCTTTAATTGTTGGAAATACATTTCTGCTTTTTTTCCCTTTTTTTTCCTCTTTCTGTTATTGCGCCCAAATACAAAGCGGTAACACATTCGTCTTTGGAGCATTAGGCCTGAGGTTAAACCTCTGGCTGATAAAATCGGACACAGTGTAGCCAACGCCTCGTCACCGTTGCGACATTTCTTCAAAAGAACCTGAGTTGCCCGCCGGCGCAATTACACGAAATTGGGCTCTGCCCAATCGTTACATGATGCTGCCATGTATTACAGCCAAGGATGGCAGTCTGGCGCGGTATGATACGTAAGTTCGGTATGGTACGCCTCAATTTTGCTAAGAAGTACGGTACGTGTTTCTGTAATGGTGCGGGTACGGTACGTTGGTACGCTGTTTGAATTTGCGTACTAAACGTACCATACCTATTGGAACCGTATATTTTATGCACAACCTGCGACCGTCAATGAAAATTCGTGCGACCGTACACAAACTGCACATACAATATTAAAACTACGCGATATAGAGCCTATCGAACAATTTTGATGAGAAAAGTAATAGCAAATTGCATTGCAATAACGCCTCGTGGATTGCGACTCGTAAACAGGTTTCCGACACATTAAAATCAATTTGACTAACTAAACAAATGAAGATATCTTTGCTGTACAAAAATACACAAAAATACAAAATATCATAGTGCTGATAGTAGCCTATTCGATGTCTTTGTTTTTAATAAAACTTAAATTTCGCACACAAATTTGACATTTTTTGTCACTAAACTGTTCCTAAAGCATGAAGAATCACCTCAAGATGTTGCATTATTTATTGCTCTATAAAAATTTGACGGCCTTGAATGAAGCATCGGCATATAAACCTCAGCAGTTTTTAAGTTAAACATGTCATTAAGTTCAAGTAGCTCTTAAGTTAAAGCTTTTTAACTTTTTTGGTTCCGTTTACCCTTAATAGAGAGTACCCCATTTCATTTTCCTCGATGAAAATATGTTTATTGATTATTCCAAATAATTTCAAAAAGCTGGGGGTGTGAGGGCGAGCTATCAAGATTTGAAGCTTTTGAACGAATTTCCAATAAAATAGCGCAATTTTAGCTATTTTTGTACAAATTGCATTTCGAGATAATATCTTTTAGCAAAAAGCGTGTTACCACTGTTACTCATACTAATTTACCGGTTTCCATTCTTTTTTATTCACCCTCACAAAAGTTTATTTCACCCTTGGTTGAACCATTCACCGTTTTAAGAAACGCTGCCTTAAGCCTATCTTTCGGTATAATACGAATCAGATATAAACAAAAAACATGTCAAAATAGGTCGCATATGTTCTTAATTGATTGTTGTTTTACAAGGTTGATTGATGATACGGTACGCTTCAAAAATTCAGTTGAACTATGCGGTACGCTGGTATGGTACAGTTAAAGGTTCGTACGCAAATTCTGAACGTGCCGTACCGCACTGCCATCCTTGATTACAGCGAGTATAATGAAAGATTTGACTGATTTGATTTACATATTCTTATAGTGAACGTCTCAAAAAAGATAGCAGCAATGGATCGACTCGTTTGGATGTATGGTCATTGTTAAAAAGCGCATCAACGCGAGAATATGACGCCATTGCATTCAAGTTCGGAATTATCGATATGAGAGTTATGTTGAGACGTTTGTCTCAAATCAGTAAAGCTGGAAACAAAAAATCTCCATGTACAGTAATGTTAATGAATAATTGTGAGGGTTTGCTTACTCAACAATATACTGAAAAGCGGTAAGCAATGAAGCTAACGCTTGTTGCTAAATAATTACTTCTCCAGTTTTAAACCGGTTTATAGAGTGTTGAACTCCTTTTTTTGCTTTTCTTTGCAATAGATACTCTTCATTGCACATAGTTTTGTTTTTAACTAAGAGAATACGAAAAATGTGAGGTTTGAAAAATTGAAACAAAAATCGAACTTTTTAGCTTTTACAACAAAGCTACCGACAACCTTGTCCACAAATCTTGGCGAAAAAGTTGTTCTTGAAGCCGTAGTTGCAAACGAGCAGATGACAGTAAAGTGGCAAAAAAACGGGCAGGATATTACACCTGGCAAACCTTACCAAATAGTAACCAAAGGTATATGGCCACTTATTTAAATTAGATGATAATTTAGAATGAAATAAACAATATTTGTGTTTGTTTCGACCACTATATCGTAAATATTGTCCCTTTAACGCTGATTGAGCAATCTCCTCAGAATGTACATCTCCTTGCTAAAGATGGCAATTCCTTTATGCATTTTCGCAAAAAAAAACACAAACACAAAATTTGCGACGGTCTTTTGAGATCCTGCTCACCACATGCCAAATCAGACAGAGATCGCAACTGAAGAGTTTGGTCGGAAAAGCTTATTGCGAAGGCTTTGTGAAGCCCACTTTGCAAAAAGTCATTTTGAAATATTGCATTGACTACACAAAATTTAAATATTATATATCATTGACTATCCTTTCACTGAGTCTGATACCCAAAATAACCAGAATCATAAATATTAATTGACTATCTGGGCAACACTGCATCAAAACATGGCTAACATTTAGGCCTCCAGCATTTGCAAATTCAGGATCAAAAGATGTGTTTATAACCAATATGCAAAGCTTATAACTGACCATAATCTTTCTTGTAGCGAATAAGCGCTTTCTAATTATTGACCAACCTACAAAAGAAGATGACGCTTCATTCTCTTGTGTTGTCGGAAAAGATGTCACAACATGCGAGGTATTTGTGCAAAGTGAGTTAAAATTCTAAGTGCTTGTGATTATGCAGAATAACGTGAATATTGATTTACTGAATGTTGAAGTGATTTATAGTGCCTCCAGTACAACTCCTACAAGGATTTCAAGATATCCAACTACAATGCGGAGAAGATGCAGAATTTCACGCCGAGGTAGTTTTCGTCATTTTTTAAATAATATTACTGTATGTCGTCATTTTTTCTTTTAAAACAATCATTATCACAATGATGAGTACAATGTTCTAGTAGTCCGGTACATTCAAAAACCATTATGATGATCCTAAAATTCTTTTCTACTCAAGAAAAGAAACTTAACCTGTAGTACAGTTAAACCAACAAAATTATGCAAAGCCGATATACTGTATATTATCAAATATAAGGTAGCCTGTGTTATAACAATTAAACAACAATACTGCTTTCGTACGTTTGGTACAGTTAAATCTGCAAGATCTTGAAAATAATATACAGAACTGTAATATTATATGTACAGAAGGGGTCGAAATTAACTTTTTTAACAACTTGCCCGTCGGGCAAGTGATATCAAATGTCTACTTGCCCGAGAAAAACTCAACTTGCCCAAAAAAAAAATAGGTACACAAAATTGATTTTTTAATTGTATTATTATTTCAGTTAATACGTTACGGTTTTGTTGCAAGCTTGTTGCAACAAAACATTGTGGTTTGCTGCAAGCGCATTTTTAATCGCGAATATTTTGGAAACTACACCAGCTGGAAAACCAAATTTTTTTGCAAAAGTTATAGGAGCTAAAAGATCTTCAAAATAATCATATCCAAAAAATTGCAAAAGTCTTGATGTTGTCTTCATGCAGCTCTGCGTAGTACTTGTGATATCTAAAAGAGCGATTATAGTGACAAGTGTGGGAAATTTTTGCTTCGAAAAAAACTAGAAACATTTTGCTAAACGCGTCTGAGTATCAAAACATCTGCGTGCGATTAAGAAATGTTAATTGCAGTTAATATAATGCGCGTACGATTAAACAAAGTGTTAATTGTGATAATTACAAAGTGTTCAACTAAAATAAAGCAAGCAACAGCTTTCTCTACTTATATATTTTATTTTATTGCAACAAAAGCGGACCTAACTTGCGTCTCTTAATAATCTTGTTTGATGTTGTTTAATAAGCTTTATTTTGTTAGCTTGCCCGTCGGGCTAGTTAGACCGAAAAATAACTTGCCCGAGGAAATTTCAGCTTGCCTCGGGCAAGCCACCTAGCGTTAATTTCGAACCCTGTACAGCATTCTGTACTTGATTGTAGGATAAAAGTATAATGAAACCATAACACCTGCCATAACGTAACACAAATTTTAAGTAAATTATGATATAGAGTTCTAGTGTATGGCGGTTACTAGTAAAAGTATAGGCCAATCGTGGTTCTTTTACAAATCAAACAGAAGTGGCCCTAGTATGTTTTGGTGATATCTGATTAAAGTTTTATAAACAGTAGATATCTGATTAAGTGATAGATTGAATCATCAGCATTCTGTAATGTAGTGCCATGATTGCCACCTTTGCTTTTTCTATAACTTTTGGCAATACTAACTTGTGACTTATTAATTTACAAATGCAAAGTGCCCATGAATGACATACCCACTAACCTACTTTTAATTTCAGATGTCCAACGAAGTAGCAAGATATCGAATATTGAAAGATGGCAGTGAAATAACGCAAAGTGACAAATTAAAAGTGAAAAAAGAAGGCTCAAAAGTGTCTCTCCACATATCAAATGTAAGAAACCAACTTATGACATAACATTAAGCTTCCGTTAGGCTTAGGCCTGCAGCTGTCGAAAATAACTTTTAGTCGAGGTTTGGACAAACAATTAAACTACTGTACAACCTGTCAAGTTTTACCAAACTATCCATCACAAATTTGGCAACAAATGGTATAATTTACACTGATTGTGCACAGAGGCCCCCGCAGAAATTTTTTCAGGGGGGGGCCAGCGACTTATCCATTATTTACTGGATTAATCACAACCTTACAGCTGCAACCAGGATTTTGCTAAGGAGTTTGAACCAAAAGTTAAAATGATTCTGTTCAAAAAATGTTGCAATTCGGGCGGCATGTTAAGCTAACAGATGCAATTCAAGTGCATTATGGATGGGGGTCTGGGGGCGAAGCCCCCAGTCGTTGAGCAATTTTCGCAATTTTTTGAAAAAAATAACCACTTTAAGGCCATTTGAATCACATTTCGAGCGTTTTTAAAGCCATTGAAAGGAATGAAGTTGCTGAAATTAAGAATCTACTTGAAATTCCTAAATTGCCCAGCCATTGCAGCCCTCTTTATTTGCAGATCAAATTCAAACTACGTTTAAAGTTTCGCATATGTGAGTATGCGTGTAGCCAGAAATTCACAATGAGAGAACAGGTGTTCGGGGGTCTGGGGGTGGAGTCCCCAGCGTTCCAAAATTTTGCATTTTATTTGCAAAAATAGCTTAATTTTACGGCTATTTTGATAAAAAACTAATGCTTTTTAAACGTGGCATAGAAATCGGCTGTGCAAGCATGATTATACTGGTTGCATAAATGGGCTAAGTGGGGGGTGGCTAATGGCAAAAGTTTACTTCACTTGCTTACATGCTGGTTAATTATAAAATCCTATACTTTAATAAAACTCACTCGGAGTAATCTATTTTGCATAAATTTATAAAAAATAATGGGGGGGTGGGCGGGAGCTCATGAAAATATATTATAGAGAAGTGATTAGTAAAGCTAATACTGAAGAGTTCCCCCTTCTATTCCTGAGTTTGTAATATATTTATTGATGAAACCTATGTTCAGCAATTTTACACTAGTTATTGTTTATTTTTGGGCATTTTTCGAAGTTTTGAGTTCATTTTTTGACAAATTAGCCCCCCTGAATATTTGTTTCAAAAGATGCTTTAAATCACTTTTTAGTCCATTCCAGTGCAAAAACAGTCTCAGTAGCGCTAAAAACGTGATATTTTCCTTATTCTGCATTTTGGTCGACAGGCCATGGGGGGGGGGGCTATAGCACCTCCCCCCCGCTCCTCCGGTTGCGCTACTGTATGTGAGTTAAGTTTTCCAAGTGACTTGGTTAAGCAGAAGGGGGGGTTAAGCTCCCTTAGCCTCTTTTATTGTGCCACTGACAGCAACCTAAATTTTGTAAAGGGGGGTGAGGGGGCTTGATTAACCTAAACATTGAAATTTTTTGCAAAATGCCTCAATTGGGCAGCGTGCCGAGCAAACATGTGCAACAAAAGCATATCGCAGACCGGGGTTTGGGGGCAAAACCTTAGCTGTTGAGCAATTTATGAGATATTTTAGAAAAAAAATAGTTATTTTAATGCTATTCGAATCAAATTTTACATCTTTTTAAAGCCATTTAAAAAACAAACTTGATACAATTTGAAATCCATTTGAAAGAATTAAATAGCTCACCCCCTTCAAACCCCTACGTTTCTCACAGGTCAAGTTCAAAACTCGTTATAATTAAATAAATTAAATGCTGAAAAGCCCCGTACTGGCCCCCCCCTCTATATTCTTTTTTTATGAAGCTTACGAGGTTTGTTCAAAAAGTTCGTAGACTGTTTGAACTGCGCAGCTCTCATTTGTTCCAGGTGCATTTGCTTGGTGTCGCTAGGTTCACAGAGATCAGCTGATGATGACGCCATTTTCTGATTGCAGATATCTTTATTTTAGTGCTGGTTATGTTCAGTTAAGTTAAGGGTAGTTTTTTAGTTCGTCGGATTTTAAGGTTTACAAATTTTTTTCAAAATGAATAACTTGAAAGAGCAACGATTTGCTGTGAAATTTTGTGTCAAGCTTGGAAAATCTACTACGGAAACGTTTGCCATGCTTAACATGGCTTACGGTGATGTTGCCAAGAAGCGAGCGACATGTTTCAGGTGGCATAAACGTTTCAAGAATCGTCGGCTGTCTGTTGAAGATGATGAACGTTCTGGACGTCCTTCCACATCAACTGATGACCCACACATTGATGAAATCAACACTCTGGTGCAAGCGAATCGACGTCTGACTGCAAGAGAGCTTATTAAAGAATGTGGGATCTCGGTAGGCTCTTGTCTTACCACATTTTGACGGAAGAACTAAGATGCATCGCTTTGCTGCAAAATTTGTGCCACGTCTGATGACAAGTGATCAACAAGCTCATCGTGTTTAAGTCTGTCAGGATTTGCTTGATCACTCAGAAAATGATAAAGAATTCTTGTCAAAGATCATAACAGGTGATGAGTCATGGGTTTATGGTTATGACGTGAAAACAAAGGTCCAATCTTCACAGTGGACGAGCTTCAGACCCAAAAAAGCTTGCCAAGTTCGATCCAAAATCAAGGTGCTACTCGCAGTTTTTTTTGATGCTAGTGGAGTTGTCCACCACGAGTACCTTCCTGAAGGCTCCATAGTGAACCAGACCTACTACAATGAAGTTTTGAAACGTCTGAGGGATGCCATTCCACGGAAAAGGCCAGAATTGAGGAGGAGTGGTGACTGGTTTTTCCACCATGACAACGCTCCAGTCCATTCAGCCCTCAGAACTCGTGAGTTTTTGGCCAAACATTCCATCACTGTTCTTCCCCACCCCCCTTACTCACCTGACCTTGCTCCATGTGATTTCTTTTTGTTCCCCATGCTCAAAAGACCTTTGAAAGAAAGAAGATTTGAGACGATTCCAGGGACTAATGCAAATGCGACGAAAGGGCTCAAGGGCATTAAAAAAGAAGCGTACCTAAACTGCTTCCCCAAGTGGAAACACCGCTGGGATAAGTGTGTGCGTTGGGAAGGAGAGTACTTTGAAGGAGACCCAGACCTGTAACTGCTGTAGAAAGTACATTTTGTGTTATGACTTCAGTCTACGAACTTTTTGAACAGACCTCGTACGTTAAGCATTTTGTATTAAGCGATCAATTTTGACTGCTTATTTTGACCCATGTTTTGAAGTTTTTATCGATTAATTTGAAGCTGTATTTTTGAAAAATATTTAGGTTAATACCTTCCCCCCCCAACAAAAAAATAAATAATAAAAATTAATGTTTTTAAAGTGGCTTTGAACCACTTGAAAGGCCATTAAAAGTGACTTTGAACCACTTTAGAGGCCTCAGAAGGGCCAAAAACTGTGGCATTTTTCTAATCGTGTACTTTGGTCTACAAGCCAATGCAGGTGGCACAGTCCCCCTCGCTATGCTATTGATTACAGGTTTGGTTTTGATTTCGGTTTTTCAGCAAAATTTATTTAATGGCGGAGTAATATTATTATTTTAGTGTTTAGATAACAGCGTTAATTTGAAGCATTAAACGCTGTATTGTATTTAGATCCTGATGATAAGAGCTCAATGACAGATCAGAGATGCTAAATCGTTTGATAAACCATGTTCTTCTAGAAATAACCGTGGATAAACGTTTGATATTGATTATTTATTCGAACAATTAAATGCTCAATGCTAAAGTATTACTAACGCTCGCTTTTAAGAAAATGATGAATGATAATTCACGTAAAATGGGCAATCCTGTTTCTCTTGCCCCCTCCCTCTGCACCAAGGCAAAAAACGGTTAAACAGCTCCAGAAAGGGTTGTTTTCTTAATTTAGATAGATATTTAGATATATTTAGACTTATTTTGCGAATTTAAACATAAAAAATACTTGGCATCTTAATTTCCAGGAGGGGGCAAGTGCACCCCCCTGCCCCCCCCCCCTGCGGGCGCCCCTGATTGTGCATCGGACACTAATAACAAATTTGGCTAAAGCTTTACTTTTTAGCCCGATTTTTGCATTAAGATCTTTGCTTTCTTACTTGTTCAAGAAGTACGCTATAATACTCCATAAAGATTGGTGTCGTTTCAATAAGCAGCTTTTTCCTAAGCTTTGGGTTATTCATTGCACTACCGAGTTATCAGAACAAAATTTCGAACGAGACTAACTCATAGCTTTCCACCAAACCGCATACTACTTGCATCGCAGAAGATTAACTCGGCAGCAATCAAAATGATAGTTAAAAAGTTGTACCATTTCCCGAATTTCCGCGTTTTTGAGTTACGTGAATGTCAATGAAGCAAATCAGCATTGGTTAGTTATTATAATTTGACTGGGTTAAAGCAGGAAATGCAAAAAAATAACCAACTTGTTGGAACGACCGTCGCTCGCGTCGCGTGTTTTTTGTTTTTACTCGGCCATTTTTCGATTAACTAGTGGGAGATTTTAGGCTTTTGCTTATAGCTCGAGAACGGTTTGGTCTAGCTACATGAAATTTTGACAGCAGTTTGAGATTAATGAGTTGTATGTTTGTAACTCAACAAACTTAATGAGAACGGAGAGATGAGAGTGACTGGGAAGTGAGCTCGCGCTCTTCGAGTCTCCAGCTATCCGCGTATGTGTCGAAGCAGGTGGCCTGCAGCCGTAATCGAACTCGGGTCGCAGTATTGCTCACGCAATAATCAGCGCTCAGTTCCGCTCGGCCGTGCTGCTGACGGGGCAAATTTAGAGGCAATAGGTAATTTTGAGGCAATAGGTCTCGTGACTTTGGTTTTGCACTGTAAACAACAAAAAAAACCTATAGGGTACCAGTTTTTTTTATATATCAGGAGATATTTAAGAGACAAATACTTTGACATGGTTTGGAGATACCACCCCCCATCGGTGATCCCCAGAGTTTATCCCCCGACAATCAATTTCTTAAACTGCTTAACCTAGGGTGCCAGTTTTTTTTTGATATCAGTAGATATTTAACTGACAATTATTTTGACATAGTTTGGGGGTACCACACCCCCTCCCCCCAGGGACTCCCAAAAAGACCCCCAAAAATCACTTTTTTGAACTGCTTAACATAGAATGCCACTTTTTTATATCTGTAGATATTTAACAGATAAAAGTTTTGACATAGTTTGGGGGGTACCCCCTAGGGTACCCCCCAAATAGACCCACCAAAACCTCTAAAAATCACTTTTTTGAACGGCTCAACCTTGGGTACCAGTTTTTTTGATATCAGTAGAGGTTTAAGAAACAAATATTTTGACATAGTTTGAGGGAATACCATCTCGCCGAAAGCCTTCTAAGTGGACCTTGCAAAGTCAATTTTTTGAACGGCTGAAGCTTGGGCAATAGTTTTTTTTTTTTATCTGTAGATATTTGCGTCGGTCGTTCATAGGGGTTGCTCCTCTTCAAGCTCCCATCTAGTTACTTTATACTTTGTCTCTCTGTTTGTACAGTGTACACCAATTATACAATACCAATGTTTCAACTTGATGTTTTGCTGTGTGTTTTTATAGTGCCAAGCCGAAGATGAAGGATTTTATCAATTTATGGTTAATGGAGGAACAAGCTGTGCAGAACTGATTGTTCAAACAGAATTTGAAATTGTGCGGCCATTCTCAGATCTAAAAGTAAGGCTACAATAATTGACTGCTACAAATTTCGATTGCATGCTGGTACAATATGGTAAACCTTTTCAAGTAAAAACAGTTTATAGGTTCAGATTGTAATTTCACAATTTGTAACTGACTAACTAATAAATTTTGATATTAAATTTGTGTTTAGTGTGTTTAACTGTAGCCAAAGTCTAACGGATATTGAAGTTTCATGCAATTGGTAGGGTCTTTGATTTATTTCGCTCATAGTATATGAATGTTTGTGTGTCAGGTTAACTTCAAAGACACAGCAGAATTTTTCTGTGAAATGTCAAAAGAAGATGTGAAAGGTAGTTGGTTGAAAGATGGAAAAGCTATCAAATCAGATGAGAGGATCAAAATTACTGAGGTTTTTCAGTAACCGTATATTATATAATTTCAAATACAACGTAGAGTTGACTCCGTACCATTGCCAACCCTGCGTTTCGAACTATTTTGACATCAGAAAAGAATGACTTTGCAAAATTTCTTGCTGTATAAGGAATGCGATGTTTGATATTCTTCAAGAAATTTTGCAAAGTCATCTTTTTTCTGATGTCACGAAAGTTCAAAACGCAGGATTGCAAATGGTAGGAAGTCAAATGGATTAAATCTATTCTTGCGGATAAGGGAAATAGTGGAACAAAGTTTGAGACACCTCTCTATTACCTCAATCAGTTCTCATTTCTTTAATGAAACCGATCTAAAGCAGTAAGTACTTCTTTAAAAAAACTACCAATACAAAAACCTTTTAAAAAAACTACAAATCCTTTTTTGTACCACTTGCTGTGCGTACAGATATATAGCAACGCATTATGCAAAACTTAATCTGATTGTACAGAATATCTTTTCACAATCCTTTCTCCGGAGGGCGACCAGTTTTAGGTGACTGTCAAGTTCAGATCTTCTACAAAAAGAAAGTGTTGGCTTGCATGATTCAACAACCAGAAAAAGTGAAAAATCTCCAGAAGATTTAACTGATTTCATGTGTAGAATGGTAAAGCAAGAAAACTTGTAATCAATCAAGTTCAGGACAGCGATCAGGGTGAGTATTCTTTTGTGGCGGAAGACCATCCAACTTGTAGCATCACTGCTGCTCTGGAGATGACTGGCGGTCACGTCACCGTGGAGAAAAAGAAAAAAGGTAGAATTTAATCATTTTTATTATGCTGTAAGAGTACGATAAATTAACGTGTTACTAAAATATGCAGTTATTTCTATTAAATATAATTTTAAGTGTAACCCCAGTTGCTATACAACAGTACCAGCAATACCACAAGTGTTTATTTTGTCAAAAAGGTTATTTTCGGAGTCTTTTTTTTCATTTAGAAAATTTCTGCTCCATCCAACTTTGTTGAACAATAATGAGTGTTTGTTGCACAATTGGCTCCAAAAACTGTTTAGAAAGATTTAGATCACTAGACACTACTTTTTCAGTTCCTCCAAGCATTTTTCTCGATCACTCCATCAAAGACAGAGCCATAGTGATAAGAGCTGGGCATAAACTCAAGCTTGACATTCCAATAAGTGGGGAACCTACACCAGTCCCAGAATGGAAAAAGGGGCCTAAAGTAAGACAATTTAACTACGCTATTGTTATAGAATACCTACAGTAAACATATGTACTACAGGGCATACTTAGTATAGAAACCTAGTTAAATTACTTGCAGTAATTAAGACATTCTCGTAGCTTTGTAGGGAATATCTTATTTTGCTTATTTACAATTTGCTAAAATTTACTTACAGTAAATGGCTAAATTATACATTTTTAATTTTAAAGGAATGCTCAGATCAACAAGATTTCATAATTTCCGGATTGTTTCTCTTGTTTTTGTCTGATTTGAAAACTTTCTCTAATTGGATGTGGTGTAACAACTATGCAGATTAGAAAACTCGCTTTTAGTTGATCGAAGAAACTGGAAGCAGTAAAGAACGTGTGCGATGCGATACCGCTGCAAGCGGTAAATTCTCCAGCTTAATTATCGACAAAAGTAGGCGAGGCGATAGCGGGGAATACTCGTTATGTTTGACCAGTGACGAAGGTGTTGAATCTGCAACATTCGTCGTCAAAGTCATCGGTATGGAATGCACCATTGTGCTCCACACACACTTACTCGCAACGGCTTGTTTGGTACTGTCATGTTATGCTGCTAGGATGTTCTGTTTATTATCAGAAACACAAGCCACAAAATGACCCTACTACTTTGCACTGTTTACTTTATCATGCATGCTGTTTTTTGAAATCACTTTGTATGGCATTCTTTTTTTACAACTTTTCACTTTCCGCTCTTTTCAAGTTTGAAAACAAATAATTATCTACGAATGCTTTACGTTTCAGCTTTTGGGAAATACAGTAGTGGTCGAAGGAAAGAAACTTATTCAATACAAATTAATGCATGTGATCACTAACAAATAAGGTTTTTCAAACTTTCAGGATGGAAAGCAGGAAATAGTTCCTCCAACTGGACAAAGAGTGTGGGTCAATACCAGCACTGAAATTCAGAACTGTTCTTTGACTATCTGCGATGCTCAAAGTTCAGATTCTGATGACTACTACTGTGAGCTGACTTGGGACAAAGGACTCCAAGAAGGAGCAGATTCGGAATACATAAAACGGCAGCTGTTGCAATTTAGAGTGAGAGTCAGCGGTACGCTGTGGATGCAGTGACTTTTTTATCTTTTTTTCCGTTGCCTTCTCAGTTGTAGGGATTCATCCGGCAACGAAAACTCAAGATTAAGTTGTCACAGATTATGAATTTTGACTTAAAAAAAAACTGAATTATGATTAGTTAGCTAAATAATATTGTTACAGAAGCTGCGTGTAAATAATAAATTGTTTTACGATCAATGGTCGAATGGATAGAGCGTCTGCTACTGAAACGGTAGACTCGGATTCAATACCCGGTCGGGTCAAACCAAGGACTATGAGGCTTGGTATTGAAAGCTTTCCTGCTTGACGTTCAGCAATTAAAGGGACAGTGTGAAGCCTTCACCATTTGAGGTAGAATTGTAGCAATGAAAGGGACAGTGTGAAGCACGTTGCATGCAAATTTGTGTTAAAAATACAAGAAATCGATTATAGAATTTTCTAACAAAATTACATCATTTCAAAATGGAAACTAAAGTTGTTTACAAAATTTTACAGCATGACAAAATCGGAGCCAAATTTTATTTTCGATTCTCCAGATATTCCTGACCCACCTACTGTTCCAAAGATTTCGAATGTCACTGCTGAAACATGTCGAGTTCAATGGAACGAACCAAAGAATGACGGAGGGTGCCCCATCAAAGGTATATGATATTAACAATAACGAAATTAATTTTGTAAGGTATTAGAAAGTTTCTGCAAATATATGCTCCTGTAAGAAGAGATTTACAAAAAAGAACAAAATTTTCATTATACTTGCTGTATTACACCAAAGCGGGTAATGAGTTGGCGGAGCCATCTCCATTTTATTGTGCCTGCGAAAAACTGTACAAAACTCTTTTCAAAAAAATCTAAAAGCGGTGATGAGCCGTTGGTAACCCAGTTTCCGATTTGACTAGCCCGAGATTTAAACCTAAGACCTCCCGCTCTAGGAGCGAACGCGTTATCGCTCAACCACCCGACACTAGAAACCGATTTGTGCACCATAATTTTATAGTTCTGTTCTTCAAAGCTTTTTGAAAATGCAGCTAAGGATATAGAGGTTATACGCATAAATTATCTCTTGTGTAGTTTGTACACATCTGTGCTACTTAGTATGGCCCAATGTTCCTCTGCATGGTAAAGAGATTGATGTAAATTTATTGTTACTTATTGACCGTTAATGCGATGATACCAACTTGTCGTACCAATCACAGTTAAAATAATTAAAAATCATTGATACTTGAACTGTTATTCCCACTCTAGCAACTAAAAATTCTTAATATAAAACAAAAAAGTTACGTCAGTTAAACCACGAAAAATGACCTTTCAATTTGCGTAATTATTGGCATTGCCTTAATCTATGCTTTAACATTGTAATTAAGTAATTACTTTTCGAAAGAGCTCTTAGAAAAATCACGAATGTTCTTAATCATGAAACCAATTCGGAATTTGAGAAAATAATGATTTCAAAATATCCTGAGTAACCAATAAATAACAGACAAACAGAATGCTATAAATAGTCACGAATATCGATTACCAAATTAATATTTTTAGGCTACATGGTTGAAAGAAAAAAGACGAAATCAGAAAGATGGATCCGCCTAAATCTTGAGCCACTCCCATACATTGAATATGAAGCACGTAGAATGATTGAAGGAACTGAATATCAAATCCGAGTTAGAGCTGCGAACGAAGTTGGCTTCAGCAATCCAAGCCCTGCATCAATTCCATTTACACCCTTAGGTACATATTGCAGTTATTAATTTTGATTGATTAATTGCTCAGTCGATTTCGAAATCTTCCTGATATTTTAAAAAATAATTATTTATGAACATTTTTGTCGATTATGTGAATTTAAACGTTTTTTTTTTCATAAATGAGGTTTTGGTTTTAATGAAGATTTCTTTATCCAAAACACGTTATTTGTGTTGATTGCAAAAAATTTCATGCCTTCGCACGATATTCTAATGTTAAGTGGAATAAACGCTTTTTGCTGTGATAACCACCAGTTTACTGTTACTCACACACTTCTGGACTTCTTTTAGCTCCTTGCAGCACCCCAAGTGGATTTAGAGTTTCAACTTCTACAGATGAGAGTCTTGAGTTGTCGTGGCTTCCTCCGCTGGAAATTGGGGCAGCTGGTCTTGACGGATATAAAGTAAATCGTCTCGCTTACACTACCGTAAAAACAGCATGCTCAATGGTAATTCTGCTTCAAAAAAAGTTCGTGAATCGAGGGGTAACGAGTTCGTCTCTGAAGCGGTAGGTCTGAGGTTCGAATTCCGAGCTGGTGAAATCCGACACAGTGTAGCCAACACCTTGTCACAGCTGAGATATATCTTCGCAAGGAGCTGTGTTGCCCGGTAGCAATGACGCAAACTTCTTACAAGTTTCGGCGTAATTCATCGAGTATAATGAATGATTTGATTTAGAAATTTGTGTATGGAGATAAACCGCAAACTCCGACTTGAAGGCATGAATGCACATAAAGTAAAATTACATTATCATGATTGTGTGCTCATCAGTAAGCATCCATTTCTGGCAATTTCCGATTTTTCTTACGCGTGGAAAATATTTCAAAGATTCTTAAAAGCAATAATGAGACTATTTGGTTATAGTATTAACTAGCCGTGAATTCATTTCGTGATTTAATTTTTCATGGACTCTGCACTTTTTAGTGTTCTTACAGTAGAACTCCGGAGTCCAGACAAAAACTTTCTTAAGTCAACGCATACCGGGCACATACGGTTGCCGTAGAGCAAAGTAATTTTACAAATGAAACAAAAGATCGAAGCTTTGCAATAATTGCTGCTTTTTTGGATTTTCTTAAAATCTCAATTTAAGCGAAGAGAGCACCTTTTGAATTCAACAAACATTTGCAGTACTTAAGTGATAGAGGTTCTAATCAAGCACTTTGATTTTCTTCAAACAAAGTTTGTTTAGCTCTTGCTTAAATATGCACAGAATTAAAAGGCAATGAATTGTTGTCAGAAAAAAGTGGCTAAAACATCAAAGAGCCTATACCTCGTACAACAATGGTTCTAATTCGAAACGGATTTTAATACGCGGTTGCAATGTAAATTGCAGCTTGAACAACAAATGGTGGGTACCGATAAAGAGTGGGTCAATGTGTTGGGTGGAGATGAGCTACTTCCAAATCACCTGAGCAAGTATGTTGTGGAAAAACTGGTCACGGGCAAGAAATACCGTTTTCGACTGGCTGCTATCAACCGTGCCGGTTCAAGCGACTCCGCTGAATTTGGCCCCGTTGTATGTGCTGCTGTTGTCGGTAGGTAGCGTGCTTGATCTATTATTTATATATTTTTGTCGCACAGAAAATCGACTTTGGGATAGCGAAGCGGTAAATTGACTGATTCTAACACCGTAGGTTGAGAATTCGCTTCTCTTTACCTTTGCAAATTTCGGAAGTGCATGTCAATGTTGTGCTGTGGATAAAAAATGTCCTGCATTTGTTTTATCTAAAAAATGAAATTCAAAAAGACACAAGTATTTTTGATAACTTACCGCCACTCGTAATTATTTGCAGCGTGTTTTAGCTGTTAGCGTTGGTTTAGTGATTGTGCTATTGCATCGGACTCAAAGTGTTAAAAGCTCGATTCGATATTCTCCATGATTTTGCTGATTTGCAACTCATATTGTATTACCTACCGGTACATCTTTTCGTCATAAAGCAGGTAATTTTGGTACAGATACTATTTTAAAACAAAGAAAAAAAAAAAAACTGAATCTAACGTATTAAAAACTTGAACTCAAATTTCTCCTTGTTTTAAAAATACCATTTTGTGTTGTGACTACAATAGTAGTTAAGAATGCATCATAATAACTAACTGGCAAGACGAGAAATGTATTTGATTCTATTTTAAGGGTAAATAAAATTCAGTTTTAAGAAACTGCACATAAATGACCAGAAAATTACTAGTTTTACTTGGACAAATTAAAAGAAGGAAGCAGAAAGTTTACAACGTGAATGTAATTGTTTTGCTTTTACCCTTGTCTCCGGTTAGTCATTAAATAAGATTAAAGAAGTTATCTTTTCTCCCATCTAATTACGGCTTATTTTTGGTATTTTTAGTCGCAAAGTTCAATATGTATCAAATTTAAGTGTCCACTGTCTATATGTTTGATGTTGTACTCTATCAGTACTACGTGCACGAGGGAAAAAGTGCAATACAAAGTTAATGCGCTTTTTCACCACAATTATAATAGTGACCCCCACAAACTGTGCTAAGTTCAGACATATATTTTCTCTATTGATGCTATCTTCGGCGCAAATGTGTTTTAAACGGCGATCTATGGCACAAAAACCTAAATTATTTCTGAACAAAACATCTAAACTGCCTGATTTTTGCGAATTTATCACTAAAATCTAGCAAAGCAAACAAACAATAAAATGAGTCAACTATCTGTAACAACTTAATTAGGCCAAGGTTATCAGTAATTTGCCAATTGCAACAGGCACTACATTATACTGTATACATCGGGTGAAGATGCTTGCCAATAAAACCTTTGATGTTTTTGTTTTTACTGCGGCTATTTTGCACTTTCCACCAATAAATAAGTGCCAATATTTTTTGAGCCATTTTCAGTCCATTGTTGAAAAGGTGGGTCAGTCCGAAAAAAACGCCATCTGATAGCAATCATAAGTGCATTAATTTTCAGTTGGACGACGGAATATTCCAACTTCAACATTACACGCGTATTACTCCGTACATTTTATTATTCATGTATCACTACAACAGAAATGTTTCCTCTAACGCCAACTCGCGAACTGTTAGTTCGTTTTTAGGGCTACTTTCATCAGTAACTTGCTATATATTTTATCATTTACTCTTAAGTAAAATCCTTTGGCCAAGCGCATAGTGTAACAAATTGTTCATAACCTAACTTCAAAGCAAAAATCAAGAATAATGGTTAGTTCTGTCATTTTGAATGTGTTGCTGCGCTTAGTTGTTTTAAGGTTAACATAGTTAGTTCATGTACTTGCCGAGGCCGCAAGTGGTAGATAAGTTACCATAACGAAATGTATATTTGGCTAGTTCAGTGATATTGCAAATTATTAATTCTATTGTTTTTATTGTTTCTATTTGAATAAGGTATAAGCGTAATTATAACTTAATAAACTGAATGTAAAGTTATCAAATAGCTGCAATAACAATTCAATGTAAAAAAGCAATCCAATTTTAACAATTAACCGAGAGAAATCTAATCTGCCTATTCTAGTAGTATTCGATTCTTATTCAGCTCAAAACCTGAGAATAAATATTTGGGTCTTTTTGTTGCCTCTTTTTCCTGACTTCAGTCTTAAAGAGTACAGTACAAAATCTGTATTGTAAAATGGTAGTCTGGTACTATGTTCAACGAAAGGTCCCATCCTAGTTTATTGGTAAATTGAACTTCAAATCAGAGTGCCTGCAAAAGCAACCAATAGGGAGGAAAAACTTGCAACCTTTTTCTCGTGAGTTCATGTTAGCGATATAGAAATAAATTAGTTTGTCACTAGATAGTGAGTCATTCTAATCATTTTTAAGTTACTTAACCAATTTGATCGAATCCAGACATAATCATTGTTCATTCGCTGCCATTGGAATACAACATTCAAAATATTTACTGACAAAACAACTATTTATCTTGTTTTATAGTGCTTTAAATTTTTTGAAGTTGTTTTTTGATAAAAATAAGATGTAAAATGAAAATATCCAAACATTAATATCTTATCTGTATTTATCGGTGTTTGTTTTTGGCTTTAATTTGTTAGTATTTTTAAGACAATGCACAAAATTTCGACACAGTAAAACTATGCACAAATGAAACGTAATCGTTCAGCGGGCATTTCTAATGACCATAAAGCAAAAACAAATTTGATTTTGATGTTATCACTTCCTTTCGAAAAAGTTTCGAAACTCTCTCCTTCAACGTGTATTGCACAGATTAGTAAAAGGTCAAAGACATAACACAAATTGAACAAAAACTTCTTTAAACGAAAAAACCGATTTTGGTTTTAAAAGACTGAAAAACCGACATCAGTTACGCCATAAAATAAGCTAAATTAACTATAAATGACTTGTTTAAATACAATAGAATGGTTATGCTTTTAAATTTCAAAGACTTCACCGTGCGGGGTTCTATTCATGAAATTCGAATAAACAAACAAAGTCAAATGCAGGTTTTGAATTGAAAACAATAAGTAAAAAAGCAAAGACAAATATTGCTGAAATCAGCAGACATTAAATTCTCTGATTGCTCTAGTTTATGATTGTTCACTTCTTTGCGTGTGTGTGAATCTATGTTGAAAACTGTGACTCTGTTAGCGAGGTAGCGATCTTTTCGTTGAAAATTTTTATCTAAGCCTCAAAATGTTTTTATCTTAGTTGCTCCCATAAAGCAATGCAAGATATTGCCTTTATTTACAGCAGTGGAATTTAACAGTTTTGCGGTGCCCTTTTTTATATTGCAAATAGAAAATGGGTTCGTGCAAAAAATAATTCAAGTGATTGCAAAAATGTTTTTCGTCAAAAATAACACGATTTCAGAACTAGTAATATTTGTTTTTGTTACGCCCTTATGCCTAAGCATCATGTTCCTGCGTTTTGTTGGTCAAGAAAGTTCAATAATTGAAAAGGAGTGTCTTGCATTTCCAATGGACCAGTAAGGCTTATCACCACAACAAGTTAAGCCTCTCGCTTGTTAGGAAGTTTATAACGTAAAAAGTTTCGCTTTTCCTAATTTAGTTCAAGTTAAAGCTAAGGTTAAAGAGTCAGGATCGCATTTTGATTGATTAGGAGAGTACAGAAGATGGCTTTGTCTTTAATGGTAGTAAAAGTGACGCTGAAAAACACATGTCGTAAGTTTTACGTCAGTCCGGGAAAGATCGCCCTTTGGATATGTGCAATCTAATCTTCAAAGCAATTTCCAGCACTGATAAGTATTTTTAACATCTTGGTATTTCTTATCATTTCCACTCTTATCATTATTTATAGGATTTTAAAGCAATTACTTGATAAATCTCTCTATACAGTATAGCTTTTTTTTATAGGATAATGCCGATTTTTCTACATCATTTCTATTTTCTGCTTTTTAATTAATTTATTTTGGTCAGCTTGTAAGCTCTACCTTTTTTTTTGAAAGCATTTGCCCTCAAACTACAGCAAGTAGCAATTCAAAGAACACCATTATAACTACAACACCACCACAACAACAAAAATAACGAGAGCAGCAGAAGCAACAACAATGAATAAATAAAAATAACAGCGCAGTAAGAATTCAAATCAGGAAACAGTTTTATGTTACTTAATGATTAAAAATGATAAAACAATATTGTTTGTCATAAACTAAAAAAGGACATACGTATAGTACTCGCTAAAAATATAATTATGTTATGCAGTTCAAATCGTTATGGCTAAACAATTCTTATTGAATGAACTGCCAGTTCTTTTTGTATAGCAAAATTTCATATCACTGTTGGCTGCTCGAGATTTTCATTTTTTTTCTAAGACGAATCACTAAAACCACAATCTGAAGATTTCGATAAAAATGCCATAAGTTTGTAAATACCAAAACAAAAATAAATGCCGCCGAACAGGTGTTTAAGTTAAAAATCACAGAATTTTTTACCCGCAAATACAACGTTGTTGTTCAGTTGATATGTGATCATGTGATGCATTATTTGTTCCAAGAAAATTCAGTTTTTGAAGTTTGTGATTCGAAAACTCAAAAACTGGTTCTCATTCTTCATGTAAAATTTACTCTGTGAAGCAGAGTTGTAAGCAGGCCAACCAGTTCAAGCCAGAGTTGTAAGTCGGGCCGGGCTTTTGGGATCGATTCGAGGTCGGGCTTCAGATTGACAAAATTTAGGGCTAATTTACTGTAGATGCTACAAAAGCGTAATTAAAATAACTTTGCTACTGTAATGGCGACTTCGTTAAAGCATCAATGTATTTAGTATTGCACAATTACTAATATTACGTCACAATTAATCAGCAACAAGTAGTTTTGTTTTAACCGTAAACGAGCAACAACTGTCAAACTGTTTAGATTTAACCTAATTTTCGGGCTTTTAGTGTGCTGGTTTTGACTTCAAATCGCTTTTCTGATTTGGGCTTATGTTTTCGGGTTCGGGCGAATACTTGCCGGCCGGTCCGTTTACAAGTCTGACTCAAGCTTGAAACTGATTCAAATCCAAAAATATAAGATCGAACCCGAAAAATGATTTAAAACTCAAACCAAGCGCCAAAAAGCCCAAAAATTAAGTTAAGTCTAAAAAAACGTATGTACTCTTAATCGCTTCTTTTGTTTAAACTACATTAGTTTCTTGTGACTAAATAAAACTACTTATTGATAGATTGTTATGCAGTGATAGTAATTGTGTACTAATAATCGTATTGATACTTAAATGAAGTCTTCATTCAGTGATGCAAAGTTATTGTGATTATACTAAGAATGAAAAAGCCTTGTCGTATACATTGTATTTGAAAAAAAAAGATTCCGATTAACTACTTCTGTATAATGTATATAATGCACAAGAAAATTAGAACAAAAGGTACCTACCTGCAAAGGGCAAATTTAACAAAACGGGCAAAAATTCCAGAATTAGCGAAATATTGTTCTAAAGTGTGAAGGCATTATTGCTTTCAAGAACGTGTCCAAACCAAAGTTCGAGCAAACCTTAGTGAAACTGTTTCTCAAAACCAATTTTTATACTCCGATATTTTGGTTATGTTTTTAGCTATTTAAAACCCAAGACTCGTATCAGGACCGAGCCCAACCCGAACCCAACCCGAACTCGACCCAGAAAACCCTGCCCGACTTATCACTCTGCTCTGAAGAACATAATGGTGAAAAAGTCTGTTGGAAGCGATATACACTTTTGTTTAAAAAACATCAAACTTTTTTGTTCATAGCGACAAAATCTACTGTCAAGTGGCTTTTAACCTGTGAGCCAATAGAAGCATTTTGCGGTGGGCCACAGGGCCATTTGAAAAATTGGATATTTGGTTAAAAAAAATTTTTTTTACGCGATGACTTGTTTGGGGGAGAGATCGTGTGAAAGCTCGCAGAAAATTATGGTAAAGCAGAACTTTGAGAAGTAGGCCATGGAAAATTTTCAAAATGAAAATGGGCCACGGTTATAAAAAGGTTGGTAATCCCTGATCTACTCAATAACAAACAGCTTTTAGGCAAATTTTTCAACCATATTTTCTGATTTTTAAAGCAATATTACTTTCCTTTCTTCGAGATGCAATATAATTATAACGGTCTTTCATTATTGTTGTCAATGGAAAATTTGATTAAAAACAGTAAAGCTTTTTCTTAAACAGTAAAATTTTTTAACTTTTGGGTCTTAGTTGCGTCCATCATCAGCAGCTGAGGCCGAAACGTTCAAAAATTTTACTGTTTTAAATAAGGCTTTATTGGTTTTAATCGAATTAAATAAAATTTCTGTGCAATCAGTATCGGACAATAGGAAATCGTTTAACAGTCCAGTTGGTCAAAAGATAACGTGTTCATCTCTGGAGCGGGAGGTATGAGGTTTAAATCTCGGGCCGGTCAAATCGGACACAGTGTTGTCAACGGCTTGCGACTGAGCACTGCAAAATTCTTCGAAAGAAGCTGTGTTGCACGTGCGCAGTGCCGCTGAGATAGGCCCCGCAAAACCTGTTACACGCTTCGGCGTAATGCAGTGAGTGTAACGAAAGATTGATTTGATAAGTGTTCATACAATAAAATTTTATTCACTTATCTGCCGTAGCTTACTACTCACCACACTCTAAGAAGACTACAGTAAAATCACTACTGGTACATAACCGCTATCGATCTTGTTTGAAAAAAAATGTAAAAATTGTCTTAAAGACATTCTCTCAAAAAAGGAAAAAAAATTTAATGTAATCTTTGGTTTGGGCGCGCACTTAAACTGCATGTGGGTAAAAATTAATTGCGACTAATAACAAGAATTAGTTATTTTAAATGACGCTGTATTGGGCAAAATATGCACAACCAAACTAAATTACAGTTTTAGGCATTAAATTATTTAAGGATAATCAAAATATATGTTATAAACCACCAAACTTTACCTATATAAGTCCTTTAAATGTAGAGGCAAAATTTTTGTGAGTTACAATTTCTGTAAGCTGTTATTTGCCATATTATGACGTCATGTTAGGCGTTTAACCTAAAAGGTGTGTTACGTTTTTCTTACGTATGGTATTATTCAAAGGAAATTTTTTCATGTCTTTTCCTAAGGACTTTATGAGTTTTTAATAACTAGTTAGGTTTTGAATATAGATACATCGAGCACGTTTGTTCGATTTTTGATTATTAACAAAATTGCGAAAGACTGACATTATCCAAGAAGTTTAACTGTTAAAATCACCTTTGTACTTGACATTATGTGTTAATTGGTAAATAATGTGATTGTGGTTATGATGTTGGCCCTAACACTTTATTTTCAAGCAAAGTTTATCCAGCTGCGGAAATACACCAATTATGAAATTCGTGATTATATTATTGAAATAACACCTCATTATTGTTGTCTTACTTTTTGTTCTTACTATCCACGAACATACGATTAAATAGAATTTCGTGACGTAACTTCGATATTACTTATGTTTATTTCAGGGCTAAGGTATTACCTACTCTGGAAAAGTTTAAAAAAGCAAAACAAGTCATCAAACATGCAATCACTAGAGTGTTAATAAAGTCATAGGAGTTTGTTTGTTTATCGCTAATCGCAATCAAATGCAAAAAGTTTTTGAAATCTTGTATCGTAATCATGGCGTAGATTCTAATAAATCTTGGCAACATTTTTGCAAGATCATACTTTGAGCAGTAATATTAATTAGAGAGAAAATAACAATGCAACTAATTTCTGAATGTACACATGACGGTTGAAAAGAATCTCTACACTTCATTTTACTTCTTTAGAAAGTTTTTTGTTGAAAGAGCTTTTAATTTTTTTGTAGCAACAGCTTTGTAACCGATCAGTGGTCGAATGGACTGAACGTCTCCTACTGAAACGGTAGACTCGGGTTCGATTTCCGGTCGGGCCAAACCAAAGACTATAGAAATTGGTATTCACAGCTTCCCTGCTTGACTTTCAGCAAAAGAAGAAATAGTGTAAAGCCTCCGCCGGTTGTGGTAGACGCTTGCGCAGGTGGTAGCTTGACTCGAAGATCGAAAGATCTCAACGCTGTCTCCTATCCTAAGTAACTTGGTAAATAAAATGAAATAACAATTACAAGAAATTCAATACTCTGCATAAAGCGTTTCTTGCTCAACTGATTTGTTTTTAATACGATTTTAAAAGGCGATGTTTGCGATAAGTTTTGTTAATAAATTTAATATGTTACTGTACTTCAGTTTCGATTCTCAAAAATTTTAGAGTATTTGAAAATGTTTTTCTTTTTAGAGGAGCCTAAAATTCTGCTTCCCCGTCATTTGTTGAAGCCAGTAAAAGTGAAAGTGGGAGCAAAACTGCACGTAAATGTCCCATACCAGGTAATAATTTCTCTGAATCAATTTTTTGCTTAGTTACTGCATGTATTACGCCGAAGCATGTAACGATTTTGCAGGGCCTATTTCCACGTCATTGCGCCTTCAAGCAACACAGCTCCTTTCGAAGAAATGCTACGGCGGTACCGAAATTTCGAAGCACTACAGCAATCTCAATTTCAACCAGCTTGAGGTTTGAACTTCAAACCTCCGGCACCAGCGACGAACGCGTTGTCGCTCTGACAACAATTACTATCTTTATCTTATTTTTATAACAATGATCTAACTACGCACAGACCAACAGAGCTTGATGACTTAGCAGCAGAGAGAACAAGAAATCAAAAAAATGCAATAAAAACAATACAAATGATTGTTTTACTTTTTCATGTACAGTAACTGAATCGCATTTAATTCACAAAATATAAGAAAAATTAAATCTTTAATTCATAGTTTTGTGTTTTTATATTTTTATTTATTTATTTTTGTTTTAATTCGAGCAAATTAATACCATATTATGCGTTCACGATGATTTTTTAAGGGCCGACCTAAGCCTCAGTTGACGTGGACAAAGGAAGGAAAGGAATTGGAAGACCACGTGGCTATACGAAACTCCCTCGATTCCAGTGTTTTGTTTATCCGCAAGGCGGAAAGGTGGGACTCCGGGTCATATGAACTCAAACTTAAAGTTGGTGAGGAGGAGGAGATTAATGCTCAAATCGAAGTGGCTGTCATTGGTGAGTATTCAAATACTCAAACTATGTGCTTTAAACGGCAATTCAAAACTTAAATTTTTTATCTAAATGCAGTACTTTATATAGTAGGGAGAACGCGGGGGAAGCTTCCCCAGCAGTTGAGCATTAGCGTCTCGCTATCGAAATTCAGATTTCTGGCTAATTCGGACGCAAAAACCTTTTTCTGGTCTGCGCTGAGAATTTTGACAAAAAATGGCCAATGCGGACGTGAAGAATTTTTTAAACTTTTATAAGCTTGAACTTCCTTGCTTTTCGTCTCTAAAACGTTTCATTTGTGGATGCGCCCGATTACGGTTGCAGAAGCGTTCACCCATCCAACATTATACAGTTTAATTAGGGCCTAAAAGTAATTAACTTGATACAATCAACTCTTGTCAGCACAAAAAAAAACAAATGACTTGAAAACAGATGAAAATTTGAAAAGTTTGCTCTTTCATTCAGCAACTAGCTGTTTCAGTGGCTATGTGATGGTGAGATGAATAACGGTAATGGAAGAGAACAAATTGTCTATGGTTGTTGCATGTTAACTTTTTAAAGCAGTTCTTCATAACTTTCAAAAACTCGTTTGGTTCGTTAACATGTGTCAAAACTTGTGATCCTGTAAGGTAGTTAAAAAGGTTAACTTCTCAATACCTTTCAAAAAATAACGGTTTATTTGAGTTATAGTAATAGTTATGAAATAAAATACATCCGAAACAGTGTCTTGAAACATTTTTAACAACTAAAATTAGCTCTTTTGATTATACGAGTATAAATAAACATCCATCACAAACACTAAGCAAACAGTTCATTTTTTACTGTTACTTGTTCGAGGTTGACATTTATTTTATTTCGCAGTTCGTATGTTTTGAGAATAAATCACTTTATTCTGATAACGTATAATTTATTGATGATTGACTATTGACTTTAATTTAATGCCCAAGTTTATCGATTTTCATGTTGTTTACGATCAACTTTTATCCTTCCTATAGTTGAAAGCAGAAGATTTTGGACACATTTTAGATCACATTTCGAAATTCATCAAAAGCGTTGCTGGGAATGACAGAGTTTGGGGATGATTTCATTTGCTAGTAAAAAGTCACTTTCTCTTTCGTATAATTTACTGTTATTTGATTAATCAGTATTAGTTCATTACGCGCATTTCTTATGGATGGAAGAAGCATTTGTTTCTGTTATTCCGGAAAAAGCGGTGTCCTTTGAACTTTAATGTATGAGGTTTTCGTCGTTTTTCTAAACTTTTTAACACAACACCCACGTTTACAAGAATCTTCTGCTACTGTTCAAAGCTTTATATTACGTTTCGCTTTAGTAAAGAGGTAAACAAATGGCCAGAAAACCAAATTGTTTATTTGTTGTTTATTTTTTTGGAGGGCGGGGGGCACAATTAACTCGTGTGCATCGCTCATGAAGGCATGTGCAACAAAATTATCACACCATGAATTTACAAGCTTATAAATACGACGATGCTCTGCGAATTCCGGATGATTAGTGAAAATTTTCACAAGACCTAAAAAGGTGTGTTTGAGGCATTCTTTTCCCATCGCGAAGTCTCTGCTAATAACTGCAGAGAGATGCCTTACGCTTACACAAATCGCTGAATAATTGGGCAGTGGTCACCTTTAGAATTCAAACTCGGTAGAACATGGGCAAAAATCAAATGGCCCTCTAATAAACGATACAAATTTTGCCCCTTCACCAAGCGACTACAGAATGAAATTCTTGCTTCCTGGTACATTTTTGATCATACAATCTTTGTCATTACTTAGTTCGTTGTACGTTTGCACTGTGCAGTGATGGATTTTGCATTTGTTTATTTCAACATGTTGTCATTTCAGACATCCCATCAAAGCCCAGGCAAGTGAAACTGGTAGAAGTGGTCGGAAACTCTGCTTCACTGAAATGGGAAGAACCGAACGACAATGGAAACACTGATATCCTGGGATATGTGGTGGAAAAACGGGACGTACGAAGTGAAGATTGGTAAGCTAACTTGCTACAGATGAACTTTTAATTTATCATGGCCTACCAACAGTGACTGTACGCTATAATAACTAAATCAAAATGCGCTCCTTTAGTTTTTCATTATTTTGGAAGCTTGTTGTGTTTATAGCCAAGATTAAATTTTTTACAACTATACAGCTAAATGCCCTATAGTGTAGTTCAATAGCTTACATTTGCGTTACTTTTGGATTTCAGCTTGAGTTTACCTCATTTTTGTGCCACAATTCACAGTTTAGTTTGGATTACATTCTTCAAATATGTCGCAAATATTCTGTAACTTTCTCCACATAAATGTGAAAATGTTAATAGCAACTGTTGAAGTATTTCGGACCGACACTCACCGAGTGAGAATTTCCATAAATCTTGTACAAAGTGTCTAATACCATTGATAAGTCGCTTAATCTAAGCTTGGATTGCGTATCATAACATTAAAAACTCTATTAGTCTAAGACTTACGAAGACAAAATATAAGCAAATAAAATACCTATATTTTAGTTTATTGAAATTGTAACACAAAAAGTAAATAACTTTGTAGACACCTGCTCAGTTTTGCAATAAACTAGATTTCGAGAAAATTCTACCATTATCTCATGTGAATTGAAATTCGCGTAGGAAATTATGACCAAACAAATTATTCGTATTAATAATAATTTAGTTGTGATGTTTTGACGTTTGCAGGCCAGAGTTTTAATGTTTAATCGTTTGTGAGCTTTCTGGCCTTAAGGCTACCAGCGCGGAAGCCAATGGAAGAGCCACCAGAACGGCGACTACTTAAAACAAGCAATGCGAAAAAAGTTCTGGTGGCTCTTCCATAGCCTTCGGCGCTGGTAGACTTTAGGCCAGAAAGCACGCAAACGATTAAACATTAAAACTCTGCCCTGCAAACTTCAAAACATCACAACTAAATTATTATCAACATCATACTGTAGTATAAGCAAGTTTCTGGGTTTAAATAGCCAAAATCCTCTATAACTCAAGTGGTAGAGCAGTGGACCGGTAATCCAACAGCTGCAAGTTCGAATCCTGCTTGTTTTAAGTAGTCACTGTTTTGATGGCTCTCCCAGGGCTTCAGCGCTGGTAGCCTTTGGGCCACGAAGCACGCAAACGATTCTGCGAATTATTTTTTCATAAAATGCAACTTTAAAGTTACATTAATATTGCATCTCCATTCAGATTGTACATATTTTTTGTTAATTTAAGCTCAGCTTTTGAGTTACAAACTGATTTGGAATTCAAGCAAAATAATTTCATGTAAAATAATTTCATTGTAATAATAGCGCATACGTCGCAAAAAGGTACTCGAGTGACCAAACAATTTACTCCTGTCATACGACCAAATAAAAGGCTTTAATTGGTCTGTAGCTTTCGTCAAGCCTAACTGCTTTCTAGGATTATTTTTTATGACATAAAATTGTGGTTTTCTTTCGAACTTCTGTCCTGTAAGTGTTTAATACCATCTTCCACTTATGGCTAAGCTTTGCGACGTCAATAGAACAAAATTTCACTAAACCAAGAAAAAACGGTTTTTTCTATTACGTCACAAAGCTTAGCAGCAAGCGGATATGAAAATGCCAACCTTATATGAGGAACTGTGCAATTAAGTCTATTCTTTTCAGGCGAAGTCATCTTGCAAAGTATTATGAAAAATAATATTATTTTAAGAAAAACAAATGAAAGAAAAGCAATTGAATTAATTACTGATTCTACAGTTATAAGAGTCTTTAATATGCAATTTGTTAAATTTCAACTTTAAACACAAAACAAACATTTAAACAAGTTTTATTTGAGTTTGTAAGATTTGTATCCCAAACTTTTTATGCTGCAGTTAAACAGCAGCTGTATCCAGCGACCTACCACCGTTGCTTTCAACAATAAAAAACGTGCTACCTTTTATAATGCTGTATAAGACAAATATATGAAAAGGCTTCTCTTTGAAATTTAATAATTCCGGAACAAACACATCAGCATTGTTGTGGTACGCAGTATACATGTTATTTGTATTTGTCATGATTAAAGCTTTATCAAGTAATAAAGCCTCTACGTCTAAATCTTCTATGGAACGTGCGTGAAAATTTGACAACAATTAAAATCAGCAATGCTAAAAATCTACCGCTGTAACAATGAGCACATTTTGCTGTTAAGTTACATAACTAATTAATTTGGTTTGAAGTAATAGGGAGGAAAACGCTTAACAATAAAATTAGCTGATAGCACACGCCCCGTGTGTCCACGAAATGCCCCCAAATTATACCAGAAAAAAGGTGAAATGCGCGGTAGGCTGTAGTAATCCTAGCAAAGCAATTTTGAGATTAAAATTTGTAAATACAGTATTTGTTAACAGATTTCGGTTAAATTTTATACATGGTTTGAAGTTTTTAAACATAGTTCTTTATGTTTTGTTGTTGCGAAAGTAAATTTAGTTATTGCCTAAGTATGCTTAAAAATTTTAAATCTGTCTATTACCTGCGCGTTAAATTCTTATGATTTCCACCCAGAAATTATTGGTTATGCTAAGAATGCATGATTAATATTTTCGGCTTTTCATATGATTGAAGTTTGGAATTTTTTTACTAATTGGCTTACAAATTAAGGTTTAAATCTGGCTTAAATTAGATGAAAATGGCCAGCAGGTAAAAGAAATTACTTTATTGCATGATTGGAGTCTCAAAAATGCAACAAAATTATAATTTCACAAGCATGTCTTCCAAATTCCATTGATAGTATTGCAGGGCGTTTTGATGATTTGTGAAACAGCTGGTTTTCTTGCATTTTTGCTGCCAAGCCGACCACAAAAAATGGTCAAAAACCATTTGGTACATTAATCAAATTTATCATAAAAAATGAGCAACTTCTGTGCATTAATCTTTCTTTACAATAAAAATTCAAGTATGTTTTCTTGAATTAAAGATTCAAAGACAGTTTGAATAAGATCTGAAGACTGATTTTATTGTTTCTTTTTTGTTTGTTTTTTTGTTTTTTTCGGAATTTCGAAGTACCGCAAGCTCAAATTTTTTCACTGGAATAGTACAGTAGTAGAATGGTACTATAGAATAAAAATAGTCTGAAATTTTCGGCAAAGTGCTCATTGCTAATTAAACTGAAAGTCTGAGAACTTAAGAAAAGCCGGAGATTTGCTGCATGAAATCCAACGTGAGCAAATTAAGCCATAATTAGTTTCCCTCCGCTATAATTTTTTAATCTCCGACGTAGCACCTGCGCAACACTATCACAATATAACAAAACGTATAGCATATACAGTATTTTCCATTCAAGATTATTAACTAAATTTTGAACTATATTTTACCAAAACCAGTTTTGTTTTGTTGTTAAGTTAGCTTCAAAACTCTGTAGTCATTAGATGTCTCAAATATGAGGATTAAATTAATCCTATTGGTCTCACGCTGGTGTCCTCTCCATTGTTATAGATGGATGTGATAAAGCTTATTATAAGCTTCTAATGCTGCCGCAACATCTTCTACACGCTCCAACTATTCTTTGATAGAACTATTTACAAATCTTTTCTGAAAACTTTAAATAATATCATCTGTTTGTGGAAATTACCTTTAAAGCCTTTTTCGTCACGTCGTTTCTTAAAAATCTTCCCAGAAACCTGGAAAAATACCACGATTCTGCGGCGGCAAATAATTCAATGAAAAACTCGTTTTGCTTATACTCGAAAAGAGATAGTTATTGGGACTTCGCGTGAGCGCGTAGTACCTTTGTTTTTGTTCACGAATTTTGGCAGATCAGGATTGATTTGCTCATAACTAGCAACCGGTAAAACGTAGAAAGTAGAAATTTGGACTCAACATGGGCATTAATGAATGCGTTATGTGTGCTAATTTTGGGGATCCTAGGTCACATGATCGTGAATTGAGACACAAAAAACATAAAAAAAACGGAAATTTTTGGCTTGAAAAGTGATTAGATCGCTTATAACTCCAAACCAGGTGACGTGCAAAACTGAAATTTGGACACAATGTGGGTGCTTATAAAAGCTTTATACAAACGGTGTTTGGGGGCGCCCGGTCACGTGACCAAAATTTTACAGGCCAAGAATGGGCAGATAATGGAGATTTTGAACCGATATATCTCAGTAATTACCGATATTGATGAAACATGGTTTGTGATTTTTGAGTACACTATCAACTACCTTTCATTTGGTTATGTTCGTTTACCCCAACATGAATACTACTTTTCTTGTTTTTTTTGTTTTATCTTACTTTTTTTTTCTTTTTTCTTATTTTTCTCCGGCTATCTACTTTTAAACCGCTAAACGCACTGTATTCAAAGTTTGAGCGATTGAAGATATCATGGAGGTCTAGTGCAGGAATGAAATTGGGGGTGCCAAGTTGGGGGATCTCCCTCAACCGGGCCCTGCAAAATTTTGAACTTTTAAACCGTTAAAGCTTGACATATCAAATTTTCGGAATAGGTAGATGTTAGTAATAAACTGAACTTAACAAAAATTGGGGGTGTCACGATGGGGGTTTTTCCCCAAACGGGCTCTCTAAAATTCAAACTTTTCAACTTTTTTAGCTAGCACCACGAAATTTTTAAGGTAAGTAAACATAAAGGAAAGATAAAATTTAACAAAATTTGGGGGTATCAAAATGGGAGGGTCCCCCAAAACGGGTCTATCAAAATTGTAACTATTTAACCACTCACATTAGACACCAAATTTTCAGAGTAGGCAAACATGAAGAAAAGATAAAATCTGAAAAAATTTTGGGGTACCAAAATTGGGGATTTTCCTGAAACTTAACCGCCAAAATTTTGAGCTTTTGAATCGTTAGAGCTAGATGGATCAAATTTTCAGAATAGGTAAATGCTAAACATAAACTAAACATAACAAAAATTGGGGGTTCCATAATGGGGGTTCTTCCCAAGCGAAACCCTCCAAAATTCGAACTTTTTGGCCTTTTAAACTGAACACATGAAATTTTTAAGATAATCAAATGTAAAGGAAAGATAAAATTTGACAAAATTTGAGGGTACCAAAATGGGGATCCCCCTCAAACGAGGCCACCAAACTTTTAAAGTTTTAAACCGTTGGAGCTAGATGGATCAAATTTTTGGAATAGGTAGATGAAAAATAAACTAAATCTAACAACAATTGGTGATTCCAAAATGGGGGTTCCCCCAAACGAAGCCCAAAAAAATTTAAACTTTTTAACCTTTTAAGCTAGGCACATGAAATATTTTAAGATAAGTAAATATAAAAGAAAGATAAAATTTGACCAAATTTTGGGGTACCAAAATGGGAGATTCCCTCAAACAAGGCCGCCAAAATTCAAAACTTTTTAATCATACACGTTAGACACATGAAATTTTCAGGGTTGACAATTATGAAGATAAGATAATATTTGACAAAATTTGGGGGTACCAAAATACGGGTATCTCTAACATACTGCTGCCAAAATGCAAAACTTTTTAACCACTCACACTAGACAGATGAAATTTTCAGAATAGATAAATATAAGTTAAAGATGAAAAATGACAAAATCTGGGGATACCAAAATGAGGGTGTCCTTCTCACACGGGACTGCCAAAATTCAAACTTTAAACCATTTAAGCTAGACGGATCAAATTTTCAGGATAGGCAAGTACGAAGAAAAGATAAAATTGGACAAAATTCGGGGGTACAAAATGAAGAGATCCTTCTTAAACAGGAACGCTAAAAGTCAACTTTAACCACTTACACTAAACTGATGAAATTTTCAGAATAGCTAATATGAAGCAAAGATAAAATTTGACAAAATTTGGGGGTACCACGATGGAAGTCCCCCTCAAACGATGATGCCAAAATTGAAACTCTTTACTTGTTTAAGCTTGACACATCAAATTTTCAGGATAAGCAAATATCAAAGAAAGATAAAATTTGACGAAATTTGAGGCACCAAAATCGGGGGTCCCTCAAATGCATAGGCGTAGGAGGTGGGGGGCCGGCCGGGGGGGGGCACTGGCGAAGACCTTTTTTTTGGATAATAAGAGTGAATACCTTTTTTTGGAGATCACCTTAATTTGGACAGAAAAAGCGATTGATTTGTCAGGCAACTTTCAAGTCATTTTTCGGGCAAAACTTTGGTGCCCCCCCCTAATCATTTCGAGCTCCTACGCCCATGCTTAAATGGATCCTTCAAATCCAAACTTTTCAACCATTCTAGCTAGACACATGAAACTTTCAAAATAGGTAAACATAAAAGAAAAATAAAATCACAATAGGTGAATAAAATATGACTAGGTGTCGCAGTTGAAAAGTCCTCTTCCAACGGGTTCTTCAAAATTTTAACCACTCAAGCTAAACAAATAGAATTTTCAAGATAGGTAAAAATACAATATGAAAAAATATTGAGGATCTCATACTACAGGGGTCCTCCAATTATGTTGGCACCTCCCCCCATTAGCAACAAAATCTAAACGACGTAAATTTATTGGATAGATTAATATAAATCAAAGATACAGGGTGAGTCACGGGAAATGGATGTTTTTAGAATGCCCCTTGCTTTTTTAGAGTAAGTGGTTAGGGGGTGATGAAGGTAGCCTTTAAACCTGCTTAAGATGCCATTTAGTTGGTCGCCATTTATTTACTTTTTACGTTAATTTTTGTACGTTAGTCATTAATTTTAAATTGCTTTTCTTGTTAATTTTGCTTTTAGTTTTAAGTTGCTTTCCCCCATGCTACCGTGGAGTCTTACTGTCTTAAGCACCGTATATTTGCTTATGACACCTACGTGAAAAATGGTGAATCACGCGTGTGTGGGGGAGGGGGTGATGTGTGCGGAGATTTCTGAAACCACGCGTTTATGCTGCGAAACCCCGTACACTTGGAAAATTGAAGACTGCAATACGTGAAAATATCCAAGAATTAGGTGAAGAAACTTTAGTGAAAGTGGAAGCTAACTGTAGAAACCGACTTCAAATTTTTGCTCATGAAAATGGCCATCATTTGTCAGACAAAGTTTTTCACTCACAAGTATTCCATAATGGCATAGTTTAGTGAATGTTTTGTGTACACTATTGAATTTTTGTTTAAATATTCGCAGAGTTTTGTCTTCCTTAAAAATATCCGTTTCCCGTGACTCACCCTGTAGATAACAAAAATTAGTTGGCCACATTGAGGAGACCATGCCAAATGTGCCCCTTAAAGTTTTAAAATCTTAAATACGAAGTACTGCAGCTAGACATACCAAATTTTAAAAGTGCCAATGAGCTAATGTTAGAAACAGGTAAAACATGCCAAACTTGGTAATGCCATGTTGGACTATAATTAGCCTCAAAGATCGTGTTGATTAAAGGCCGTATAGAAACCTGCAAAAGTTTACCAAGTTATTCTCAACCACCTGTGACAATTTGTGAGTGAAGCATTAACTAGGGAAAATAAATTTTGATTTTCCTCCTTTTTTTGCAATTTGTCAAATTATACCATTCGAGAATAAAGTCTATGTGGCAAAAACATAAACGATTTCATAAAAAACTTAAATATATGCCGGTTTTAAAGTTGCATAATTTTAGCACTTTTATTTTAGTTTATGCTGTTGAGGAGGGAGCTTTAATTTCGAAACAACCGGTATACCAATACTACACTATGTTGAATTGTGATGCGAAAGAGCGTTTTCTGAATCATACATTGCTCTAAGTTTCGTTGATGTAACGAAATTTGCTTGTGAGTCGCAGGAATTTAAAGACCGTTTTATGTTATTTCAAATGGAGTGAAAAACTGTCTAAGAACTCGTTAAAAGTGCTGAAATTTGGCGTTGTATTGTAAATTGTTATGCGAGCTTTTTGAATTACGTTACTCGATTGTTTTTGATATATTCGAGAGATTTAAATTTTGAACTCAAATAACCACAGAGTAATTTAAGTTATAGTGAAACAAAACTTGAAAGGGGCGGATTTAAATTATTGATCTGACTATAAACGACTATATTTTTTACAAATTTATTCAATGCAATCAAATCACTATTTTAAAGCTTAATAAAGTTCAGTAAAAGTTGGATAATGCCGTTAAGTCCTTAGATATCGCTAGCGATGTCACGTTCTAGTTATGGTTTGCATTTGCACTAAGTACTTCATAGGAACCAGTTATTTTTTTTAGTTTTCCAACAGTCCAGCGTAAAAAGTATGTTTTAGTTGTTTAAAGGTTACCCGAGTTGGTGCACAGTGTTGCCACCTGTTAATGTCATCTTTCATTCTTTGCTAGTTTGCTAGGGTTGCTGAAGGAAGAGCTTATAGGATTAATTTGATGTAAAATTTACAACTTTTCATCACAATCCTTCCAGTTTGCTCAAAGAGAGTTCTAACTTCTTCAAACAGTTAAGTCCAGCTTTCTCAATAAGGTTAATCGACGCACAGCGCTGTTTCGAGCTTTTAGATCTCACCAGCAGCCCTCATCATATCTAACCAAAGGTATACCCCAGTTGGACAAACCTCTCCACCAAACTGGACAAACCTTAATGGCTTGCACAACAAAGCCTCTGCCACTGTGCAAGCCATTAAGGTTTGTCCAGTTTGGTGGAGAGGTTTGTCCAACTGGGGTATACCTTTGGTTAGATATGATGAGGGCTGCTGGTGAGATCTAAAAGCTCGAAACAGCGCTGTCCAGCTCTGCGCATCAATGACTCGAGCTGCTTGCGGCTGCAGGGTTGATGGTTGATCTGGCCACCTAATTGCCAGTGGAAGTTGTTTCGACTTCCCAGAAGTCGACCACGAAGGACGTCAAGGTTAATCGATTTACTTGTCCTCTTGCACGTTTATCGCTTTCTACCACTGTAAGCAAGGCTCGCCTGGAAAGTTTTTTTTTTCCAAACTATAAACCATTCTGCAGTATCTACTTTGCCAAATCATCTATAAGCCGAAATATTTCGATTCGAGGGGCACTAGTCGAAGGCGAGCGGGCTCTAAAATAGACTAAACTTTTGCGCTTTAAAACTAATTGTGCACGGCTGCAAATTTTGCGCATTTTCAAAATTTCTGTTCGTGTCTAAATAAGAGACATATATGGCCGGTAGCACGTTTCTAGCTCTTTTCGTTTTCGGCCAAATATCATTTGAAAAATCTATCTGCAGCAGTGAGTACAACCTAAACAATCTTGAGTGTGTTCTAAAAAAGCAAAACGAACCGGTTTTATAAAAAACGAACTAAACGATTTTGTGGGTCTACATCTCTCCCCGACATACCCGTAAACAGGCGTGCAACCAAGATTTTGCTAAAGGGGGAAGGGAACTTGAACCAAAAGTATAAATTTTTTGGTTTGAAAAATGCCTCAATTGGGTGGCAAGCTGAGCAAAATGGTGTAACTCAAGCATATCATAGTCGGGGATCTGGGGAAGCCCCAACCGCTGGGCGATTTTTTTGATTTTTTGAGAAAAAATAGCCATTTCAACGCCATGTGGATCACAGTTCGTACGTTTTTAAAGTAATTTGAAATAATTACTTTGATAAGATTTGGAAGCCAGGCAAAAAAATAAACTGTCCAGCCCAATCAGCTCTTACTTTACTTACAGGTTAAGTCCAAAACACGTTTAAACACATACATTTTAGGGTAAAATTTTTTTAATGACTTGGCTAGGGGTGGAGGGATGAAGCCCCTTCAGCCTCTTTGTTAGGCCACTATCCGTAAACGCTTAGCGGCCTGATGTGCATCCAGACCCATGGTTTGAGAAACATAGGCTTCGGGCTTAGAATGCTTTGAATTGCAGACGATGCAAACGTTCGTGGTTTTCAAATTGATATGACTAGTCTAATATTATACTTGATAACCTAATGGTTTCTAGGTGTAAAATTAGGATGTTAAAGCTGGTGTTTGAAACTTTAACCACGAAACTTTTGGTATTTAAAAACTTCAATATATTGCTAATGTAGGTAACTTATTATTGCTATGTAGGTAACAAGTATAATATTAGACTAGTCAAGTAGGTACAGTAAGTTTCAATGTTATCATTCCTTTTTGCATCATTGTCGGTTGCCTTGTCGTCACATGATGTTCCAAAAAAAGTATTTTAGCAAAGCAAAATGGTGGGCGCAAGCAGCCGTTAGGGGAAAAAGGCCCCCAGTAGCGACCGCACTGATTATGAGATTATTGAATTTACAGGATACTATTTTTTGAAGGCAAAAGTGGCACACATACTGTATATTTTACTTAACATATTGGTCGACTACCACCGGTCCGTGGACAGTACGTTACCGGGCCGTATGCTTTTCCAGGTTAAATGCTTTAGACTATATTTGCAACATCTTGTGATGAAATACTTCCAGTTTACAGGAAGCACTGCAATAATTCAGTTTTGTTACTGCACAACATTCAAATATATCATCAATTAACAACAAACATTTGAATTTGCTGCCGTTCTCCAATGCAGCAGACTTACATTTTCATTACTAAACATTAGTGTTTTTGAACGCCAGTCTGCGAAAAATTGTTCGTTTTTAACCGGTCCGCATGAAAAAAAGGTTTCCGCACCCTGATGTAACTCATTTTATTTGTTTTTTTTTTCCTTGGTAAGTTTTTTTTGTAACTCATTTTATTTGGGGTCGGAAACCTTTTTTTCATGTATGTTTGTTTTGTTTTGTTTTGCAGGTATGTGGTTTATGATAAATTGCGTCATAAACAGTGCCAAGTCAGTGACTTGGTGCTTGGAAATAATTACTTCTTCCGTGTGAAAGCTTTCAACGAGGTTGGATTAGGACAACCTAATGGAACAAAGGACTGCGCAAACATACCAAAAGAAAGTAAATCTTTGTAATGGGTGAATTATCTCAGTATCCGTTTTTCGTCCGTTTTTGTTCGTTTTTTACGTTTTTGCTTATCCATTAGCATAGGCGTAGCCAGGATTTTTGATTGGGGGGTCCCAAACCACATTTCACATGCAATGACGTCATCAGAAATACCAAAAAAAAACTTTTGTGGGGCAAAGATATCGTAGAATGGAAGATCTGAAGCCGTAGCCTGTTGGCACTTAATTAGGATTTTGGTAAAGGGAGAGGGCGAAAACTAATCTTTAAAAAGTGCAAATTTCTGACTTAGGAGACGTGTTGAGTAAGCTAGTGTACTCAAACGTATCACAGACGGGGGTCTGGGGGCGGAGCCGGTGGCTATGGGGGGCCGGGGGCAAAGGCCCCAGCCGCTGGGCGATTTTTATAAGTTTTTGGAAAAAAAAACCTATTTTAATCCCATTGGATCACATTTCGCTCGTGTTCACAGCCATTTAAAAGAACTAGATTTTTAACATTTCAAAGCCAATGGAAAAAATTTAATTGTTCAATGCTCCTTTTACTAGCAATTAAATCCTAAAACACGTTTAAAATCTTACATTATGGTGTAAAATTTTAATTGTAAGTGATTTGGTCCATGTAGGGGGGAAGTAAGGCACGTTGCCTCCTGCAATATTTTAGCAGTAAATCATAATCCACTCGAAGATTTTCCTTAGAGATTTTTGTTTTGAAGTTAACCAGCTATAGGAGTACATGTACGGCCAGGGGGCCAAGGCCCCCTCAATTGAAATTCAAAAATTTGTTCAATGAGCATTTTCCCTAGCTATTTTTTTAAAGGAATTTTGTGCGTAAAAACTGGCGAGGTGGAGGTAAATCGTTATTCAAAAATGGTATAATAGATGGTTACGCTTACTAAACATGTTATTTCCGGGCCAGATTTACTTTGCGCGGGACCCCTGGCACTTAGGGGATTTTTGCGACATCTTCCTGCCAAATATAAGTGAAGATCAAAAAAAGTCCTACTATCTGAAGGCGGGGCGCTGGCACTGAGTCATATGGCAAATACGGCGCTAGTTATTGCATTACGTTCATAAAAAGTTTAGATGAAGGCCTGAGGTAGCAATAGCTTTTAGGACAAAAACCCTTGATTATACCCTGGTTATACGTTTAAATTGGTTTGAAAAAATTGAATTAAGGGGGTGCGTCGGGCCCCCTGGTTGTCAATATCACTTATTGTTAATTACTGTTGTACGCGTTTACTGCTGTACGCAAAGATGCTAAAAGAAACTGAAAATGAAAAAACAAGGCTTTTTTGTCAAACTTTTGTCATCGGTGGCATTTCGATTGAGGGGGCCCAGGTCCCCTGGGCCACTCACCTGGCTACGCCTATGATTTGGAGATAAGATCGCGCGTTTAAGTTCTTTCATAAAAAAACAACATTTAAAGCAAGATTAAAATAACTTTTTTCCAAAACGTGGAGGACTCAAGTCAAGTCACTTGACAGTTTTTTGAAACGTCCAAGAATTGCATGACATTATTATGACGTGGACACGTGTTCGTCATTATTATTAATTACTTTTATACGCGTAAATCCTAAATTAAAGAAACTGCAATTCCGGACAAGGACAACATATTGGCTATGCTCTCATTATATTTATCATTGGTAGTATTTTAATTGGGGGGCTTGCATTACCGCCTGTATTATCGCATTAAGTTCATAATACCGTTAAACGGGGGCCTGAGGTTGCAATTTTTACGACAAAACTCTTAGATTTCTCACAGATTTTGCATATAAATTGTTAAAAATTTGATATAAGGGACCCCTGGCCCGGGACTCTTGGTCGTCAGTTAGGGGCTCCAGGGCCTCCTGGTTGTCATTTAGGGGTGCTGGGGCCTCCTAGTTGTCGATTAGGGGCCAGGGGCCCCCTGGTTGTTAATTAGTGGCCCCAGAGCCCCCTGGTTGTCAGTTAGGGGCCCCAGGGCTTCCTGGTTGTCATTTAGGGGTTCCAGGGCCCCCTGGTTGTCAGTTAGGGGCCTCGGGCCCCCTTGGTTGTTAGTTAGGGCCCCCTGGTTGTTAGTTAGGGGAACCGCGGCTCCCTCGTTGTCATTAATATTATTGTTAATTTTTACTGTTAAGTGCGTAATTGCTAAAAAAAACTGCAACTAAACATGGCTAGGCTATGTTTTCATAATTTTTTATCATTGGTGGTATTTTAATTGGGGGGGAGCACCTTAGCCTCCTGCTACCTAAATTTGAACACTGCCATGGGACATACTTGTAGATCACTAGCAATTAAAGTTACCAATATGCTGGGACATATATCACCATAAATGATGGTTTAACGTTTGTTCTTGATTTGAATTCAGAAACGGTGTACAAAAAGCCAGATTATCCTCCCATGGACTTCCGGATTAAACCGGAATTCACACAACTGCTTAACAGTCGAAGAATTGTGGAGAACTACAATGGAACTCTGAGCTGCGCCCTGAAATGTCACCCGAGACCGAAAATTCGTTGGTTCAAAAACAAAGCCGAAATCATTGATAACCCGAAGTACAAAATGACACAAGCGATGGGTAGGATGTTTGCTGCTATTTGTTTTTATTTTTGTAATTCTATGCAATATTGTTTGAAATTGAATTTTTGATTAGTCTTCTCTTCGCAAAAATTAAGCCTTGAAACTGCTTTCCCAATATCGAGTGGAACTTGATCTTAACGTCAAAGATCGATGGAAATTTATGTATTGTGTAGAGCAGAGTTGTAAGTCGGCCCGGACTTTTCTGACCGGGTTCAGGCCCAAAGTTGACAACAATTTCGGGCTTAATTCGGGCCTGAACCATACTTTTTGTCCTAGGTGCGCAAAAATATAATCAAAATAACTTGGCAACATTGCTAAATTTTTCAGAACTAACTTAATTTTTGTTTTTTTCAGGCGTATTTGGGCTTCAAATTAGTTTGTGGATTCGGGCTGGGTTTGGGCTTAAATCTTTGGGTTCAGGCCGGGTTCGGGCCTGAACTAGTCGGCCTGTTTACAACTCTTGCGTAGAGCTATATTAGCATGTTGCTAATTGTATTACTAGTTGGGCCCAGCAACTTATGCACGGATAGACAGCTTAATTTTGTAAGACCTTGTAAGGCTTTATTTTATCGGAAATTGCTATCTACGTTTTGTTAACTCTGACCAAATATATCTAGATATCTCTGACTCTGACCCAAATCTAACCCAAACTCAAATCCTTACATTAAAACTAACACCACATCTAATCTTAACCCAAACCCTAACTCAAACTTTAATCTCAACGCTTAAAAAAGCAAATAATAAACTTGCGGATGAATTTTCCTCATTGTAGTTTTGCTCTCATTGACTTTGAATAATAAGAGTTTGTCACATCTTTTAGGCATTGTTCAACTTGAGATCAGACGAGCCAGGGCTGGAGACGCAGGAGTTTACACAGTAATGGCTAGTAATGAGCTTGGAGATGCCTCTTGTTCAGCAGAGGTTACTGTCAAGGAAATCAAGTGTAAGTAATTGTTCAATGCAACCTTTTCTTAGTTGTACGTTATAGTAACTCATATAAGCCACACTTACTACTTGCGGTGATAGTTGACAGTGTCTGCTTATTTTAAAGTCAAAATCTTTGCAGATAATTGCATATTGCACACCATCATCCAATTCTTAAAGTTGTTGTTAGATCTATCATGTTTTATTTGATCAAATTTGCTGTTCTTGCAGCTGTAATGCGAGGCTGGGGTCTAAATGTCACATTTGTAACAGCATTTAATGAATAATAACATTGCCAGTGGCGTCGCTAAGAATGGTTACACCTGGAGCAGAATTTTGTGGTGTCACCCTTTATAATGTATAGTAAGCTGCAAAAGGTTATATTTGAAAGATAGCGGTACTACTTCAATACTGTAGATAGCGGTTGTTATTGGCCAGCTCAATAACTTCTCATTGTAAGATTCTAAAACTTGGAAGTATATGAGTCGCACAAGTCTAATATCATGCGCGTAACCAGAAATCTGCACTAGAGGGAGGGGCTGTGTTCGGGGGTCTGGGAGTTCCACCGGAGGCCATTTGGGGTCTGGGGGCAGAGCTTCCCAGCACTCGAAAATTTTTATTTTTTTGCAAAAATTGCTTAATGTTAGTCTTATTTTGATAAAAATTAATGCTTTTCAAACGTGGCATCAGGAAGAACTCTAGCTAGAAATTAGCAGTGCAAAAACGCGATTAGATTCAAGGGCATGTTGAGAAATCTGTTGTGGGGTAGGGAGCTGTTTTGGGGGTCTGGGGGCGGAGCCCCCAGCGCTCGAAAATTTTGTATTTTGCAAAAATAACTTAATTTTAGGCCTATTTTGATAAAACTTAATGCTTTTGAAATGTGGCATAGAAATAAGCAGTGCAAGAACATGAATGAACTGGTTGTATAAATGGGCAATGGCTACGTGGGAGGTGGCTAGTGGTAAAGCTTCTGTTCTCCTATTTACAAGCTGCTATTGCAAATCATAAAATCTTATAGTTTAATGACACTCCCAGGGAGTAAACCATTTCATCTATATTTGTAAGAGAAAAATAATAGATGGAAGAGGGGCTAATAGAACGATTGAGTCGAAGTGATTGATAATTAACTAATATTGAATAGCCATCCTCCTCCAACTCCCTATTTCTGAGCTTATATATTTTTGTGAAAAGCTATATTCAGCATGTTTCAACAATCGATCAAGTTTGATTGCTTAGTGTCGGCGACTTTTCAAAGTTTTACTTTATTTGTGATTTATATTTGTGACAAATTAGCGCCCTCCCTCTAAATAAATGTTTCAGCGAAGCTTTAAATCATTTTTTAGTCCTTTCCAGTGTGCTAAACCTTTCCAATGATGCTAAATATATTGCTGTTTTCTTTTTTGTTCGACTGGTATCATAAAATGGTGTCACCCAAAAATGGGGACACCAGGGCGGCTTTCTCCCCCCTCCCCCCCTTTATAGCAACGCCACTGAACATTGCTATCATATGTTGATTAAATACTATTCGCTACCTCAGTCATGCATGGGCGTCGGCAAGGGAGGGCAGGGGAGAGCCATGCCCCCCTGGATTTTCACACACTTCTTTTAAACCTCCCGATTTTCAAAACTTTTCCATTTTTAGTAGTAAATACTGGATTTATTCTTATTGGACCCCCCCCCCCCTTTAAAAATTATCTGCCGACGCCCTTGCAGTCATACTCTATTGCACTTTCAACAACAAAAGCTACCAGTTTGGTAAATTGGAGATTGTTTCGTTATGAACTAATCAGCACAAAGAAAAATTGCTTTGTGTACAATCTTTCAAAAATTGAAAGGAATTTAAAACCATTGTTTTCTTGCTTAGTTGAGTTTACTGTTTTTTGGTAAACTTAAAAACATCTTGGTCAAACTTGTTTGGTAATCTAAGCTTTTGTTGTTACAGCACAAGGCTAATGGGGTGCGATGCTGACCACTAACAAATATCATCTGAATGACTTTGTTTTGCAAACTTGAAATTCTCTGGTAGCAGAAGTTAGACCTTTGAAATGTACTGCGATCGTACAATATATTTTACAGTACTGCTAGAAATTGTATATCTTGTTGTATAGTGAACAAAATTCATTGACTATGATGTATGTTAAGTTTTTAGACATAAATACTGTTATGTTGTGATTAGATTTTTCAAGCTACGTGAAATGGCCTGAAGATATGGCGCTATCCAAATTTCTTTAGTTTTATGGCCCTGCGTACACTTGGCGTAATTTCTAAGCGTACTGGTGTATCTTTCGTTTATTTTAACCCAAAATTTGGTACGCATGCGGGCTGACTTTCCAGGGAAGAATTTGTTAACATAAAGAAAGGATACGCTCGTGCGCTTACGACTTTACGCAAGGGAAGATCAAGCCTAAAAGTTTGGGGCGAAGTTGATTGTCTTCGAATTATAAATTTTGGCAAATATTTTCATTTACTGGTTGCAAAGTGCTTATTACTACTAAAAGTACAGGTATGTTATATATAACTGACTAGCTTGTTTCTTATCCATCAAATTTCTTTCTTCGAAAGATTCTTGTTTATGTAAAGTACAGTAGATGGTGACTATTGCTAGGACGTATGTACTATGCAGTTTTTGCATTATTTTTGAAAAATCGCTTTCGAGATGAATACAAAACTGACGTTTGACCATGTTTAATTGCTTTTATTCTTATTTGAAGTAATTTTGGATTTTTCAGAAAGCTTTGACATAGTTGCTTTGTTTTCATGTTTAATTTGTGGCTAAACATTTATGACATTTACGCGACAAAACTTTTTCTTTATTAGAATTGCGTACGGTAAAAGTCAAAAGGGGTAATTGTGACAATGTAAATATCAACCTTGTGTCAATTTCAATGACGTGATGATTTTATAACGTAATCAGTCCAGCATGTATGTTATGCATACTGTATTAAGAAAGGCTTGGCTAATAAATATTTTATTGCTAATTTCTGTCTGCTTTATGTTTGCTGTTGTCAAGAATTATATACATTTCGCATTTACGTTTACCAGCAAAATGATAAATAGAAAGTTTGAAAGTGTAATTCAAATGACATTTGGCAAAGAAATTCTGTTTCGTACATTGGTGAAAGGCTCTCTAAAACAGTTACCAAAAATGTTCTAAACCGATTTAAATCATATAATGATGTTAGTGAGATTCTATTTAAAGAAAATTGGTTTGATTTTGGTCCTTATCTTGTATTGACTTTGCGATATGACATACATATTTTTATTTTAGGAAAATATTTCATCTAAAGATATACACGCTTTCGTATTTAACGTTACGACTTAGGAATGCTGTTACTATTTTGCTATGTACATTACTAATTACATTTCAGTTGGATATCCGAAAACGCTTTAGGAAAAAGGACTTCATTTTTTACTACTTTATGATCTAAATTCTGACCGACTTTTTATTGGTCATTAACACAATAAGTGAGAATTGGATTACGGTAACAAGTATCCAAAGAATTTTGGTGGATTTTAGCGCTTTTGCCGCAAATAAAATGCAAAAATTTTTATCCAACTTTTTTCTAAGTTTTTTCGCTGGTAAGCCTTTAAAGCCAGAAAGTTCGTAGACGAGTATCATTGGCAAAATTTTACCATGCAAAATATGCAACTTACGAGTCAGACTTTTTTTACTTTCAAATTGATGCTATGACACGACTGTTAAATCACGGCAGAAAAATTGAAACTGATAAAGTATTTTATCGGGATTATTGCTGTTCTAGTTGCCACTGGCATTTGCATTAAGCGAAAGAGCTTGAATTTTGCTCAATTAATCCTCATAAGAAATCATTTAATCGAAATTGGCATGTGGCGAAGGTTATTATCCATCAATCAGCTGACCCTAATAAGATTTTTATCCGCAACTTTTGTCAAAAGAAGAAGAGGTGATACAAAGAGAGGACTATAAATCTTTCTTTCCGTATCAATGCACTGATATAACCTCATTTTGTCTGCAATTTACACGAACTTGAAAGATTGTTTTATTAAGTCGCAATTAGCTTAATTGATCGAAGTATACTGTGCAATTATTTCATTTCGTCAAGATGTTTCAATTTTTTTGGATTGTGCTTTAAACTCGACGTTTGCAAAATTTTCTAGCCCAATTCAATGCAAGAAATGATAAAGCAAAATATTTTGACCACAGCCCGACAAGACAACTTTAAAAATAGCAGATTCCAGGCGAGCAACCAGGATTTTGCTGAAGGGAAGGAGCTCAAACCAAAAGCTAAAATTTTTCTGTGTCCAAAAATGCATTCATATTGACTGTGTGTTGGATATGCTGGTGCACGGGTGGGACCCCTGCTGCCGTAGGCTGTGGGGGTCTGTCGGTAAAGCTACCAACTGTTGGGCAACTTTGGGGACTTTTCGGATTAAATAGCTATTTTAACGTCATTTTGATGATATTTCGCATGTTTTAGAATCATTTGAAAGAATTAAATTGCTAAGACTTGGAAGCCAATTGAAATAAATAAATTGCTTAGTACCTTTAGACACCTAACTGGTCAAGTCCAAAACGTGTTTAAAAGGTTGCATATTTCGATAAATTTTCTAAGTGATCTAGCTAAAGGGTTTTCAGCACTTTAGCCTCTTCCCCCTTTCCAAGTTACGCCACTTTCGGATGCTCTAAATCTTTTCCAACAATGAGTCTTATGACAACAATGTTGCTCACAAAAACTCTAGTTACTGAAATTGGTTTTGAATGGTCGACAGCCATGAACTCGATTTTGAATGAAGCGATTTTGGAACTTACGGGAGATTTCTTATCAAAACAATTTCACTTCCTTTCAAAACAAAAACTTTCACCAAAAGAATATAAATCAGTTTTTAATACTTTTGTGACAACAGCGCCTGGCTAATTCGTTTGTTTACGAGCTTCCACTTAAAAATTTTAAATTGATCAGAGCTTACTTTTTGAACGAAAATCTTTCGGCATTCTTAGCCGTACTTAATCTACAATATAAATATAAACCAAAAATAATAAAAATTTATCTACGCTTTTCATAATAAAAGGTTAACGAAAGAGCAGATGACTACATAATGAAAGAAAAAAATTGTTGTTTTTGAAGTTGTCAATCACAACAATAACCTATTTCATTGGTTTATAGCATAGGCAATTAGATCTCTTTGACCAATCTTACTGAACGCACGTTTGTGGTTCTGCTGGCCCTTCTCCTTTTCCCATCACTCCATTTTTAAAAAGTTACCGGTAACTGCGATGACCGGATAACTTATCTATTCATTCTATTGTGAGTGCGTTGATACATTGATACAATTCCGCGTACTTTGTTGGTTATTCCTGATTGGCACTATACTGCTCGTATGTGTGTACAGTAGTTACACAAATGTCTCAAATTGTATTCTATTACATTTATCGTTTTCCTGCTATTAGTCGTTCATACAATATTAGTTTGGAAAAAAATAGCTTTAATATTTCGAAATTTTGGAGGCAAAAACGTTCTTCTCTCAGTATTGCTTTTTTAGGCAAATGGAAAAGTTGTTTCCATGGTCGGATTTACTATATATGGCACTTTGGGACAGTGCCAGGATCCCCGTGCTTGGCTGGTAATAGCAACGAACATCTGGCGAAGTCATTTCGGTTGGGAAGGTTCATCTCTCCAGAGAGTATAGGCCTACTGTAAATCTGGTGCCAAGGTTCCCGCGCAATGTAAATCTGGCCCTGATTGTTTTGAATTGCTTTAAAGGGAAAATAATTGAAGCATATTATCTTTTTGATTTTTGTATTCTTTGAAAGAGTTTCCATCTAAATTCATTTCCAGCTGGGCCTGGCAGCACTTATTGTATTTGTATGTGATAAACCGGTTTGTTGAATATTCATTTAGATGGACTGTCCAATATAGTTATACGAGTCGTTTGTTGTTGCCAAGTAGAAACATAATTGCTTAATTTTTGTCTAAATCTTTGCCAAAATTTTGCCGAAATTACGGCAATTTTCTATTGAAACTGCCGTAAAAGGAAGTTATAACAGCCTAAATAATTCAAAATGTAGACAAAATTACTGTCAGGACGAGACCAAAGTTGAGATGCTGGTGATTAGGAAAGTGGTTAAGCGACCCAAATCTTTTGTTTTACATTATTATCCAGTCAATTTTCTACCAAATGGTATTGCGTATAGAAGAGGATTATTAAAGGATCAAATTTCTCGGTCTTGAAAATTACTGCGTTCGTAAACGCCACTTTGCATTCCGAATCACTATCTAAATTTGAAATTATTGTTCGGTTGTCAGAACACTGAGTCACTGAAAAACTAAAAATCAAGAGTGACAGCCTGCATACGGTCAACCAGATGCTTTTAGATTTTTTCGAACTTTTTTTGTTTAACGCAGGATTTGCTAAAGCTAAACCAATTTATGCAGTAAAAATGTTTTAATCGAAAATTGAAAGGTCTTTCAATTTCACCTTTGTCCAAAGCAACTTCGCAAATTAAGAAATGTGATTGTTAACGAAGCCAAATTGTTGCACAATGCCTTCGAGGGCTTGAAAAACTTCATTTATCTGAACACAGATAAAACCGTATTCCAAGCTTTCCAGTTGACCATTGACTTCTTGCTACGTGTTTTTCTGCTTGTTCGATTTTACCAAGCAGAGATAATAACCGTAAAGCGCCTTATTCAAGAACGCAACAAGTGACAGGGCCGGGTTGTAATTAAAGCCAGGCTTGTCGTAAAAACGACGCGTTACCCTCTCGGTCACGCAGCCAACAAATGAGGTTTTTAATGGTTGAGATAAGATACTGTGACTTTGATTTTTTTTTTTTTTTTTTTTTTTGGAGGTTGGGATAAAAGCGTATTTCTCTCATTTTTCAGCGATTTACGTACTGTATTTACCGTCATTTAAACCACTCATATCATCCATGAAGTGCTTATTTAGATTTTATTGAGACAGCGTGGGAGATTTATTTGTGTCGTCATCACTACACAATGTAAAAAATTGCTTTTATGTTGATTTTGCGATCTTAGTAGACAAATAATATGTTAATTTTGTCTCTAATTTGTTTGCAAATTACGTCATAATTTACGAAATATTTTACTGATCTAATGACGCTGTTTAACGAACCCATTAAAGACATAAACACTAAAGTAATTGGACACGCATGCTCAATTATTGACAAAGATTATTGAAGCCATAACCATTACAAAAGTTTGAAAACCATTAAAGTGTTTTGTGCTCTGTACCTCTCCAATTCCGGTCTCTTTTAAGCGTTTAATTGGCGGTAATTAATGTGGTGTCAACTTTAACTTAATGGACAAGCACATGTAATCTTTTAACCTTAAATGCGAACTTATGAACTTTTTTTTATATCCTTTATTAATCCTACAGTATATCTTTTAACCAAAACAAAAAAGATATTTTGCTGTGTTGTTTTAAAGTGGTTCTTTCTGTGTTTGTTAGTTTTTATTTGTGCTTTTGTTTTTGTGATAGGCTTAATTTTGACTCTAAAAACAAGTTTTACAAAACTGACTTTTTGTGCAAAAAGCTATCCGCAGAATCTTTATAAATCCCATAAGTTTTATTAATGTTGAAAGTGAAAAAATTCGGCACAAATGTGCAAAAACTGCATGCATGAGTAAATAAAAATCAAATATAATGCAGCAGTATGACATTAAAAACAGAAAAATGTAGCGAAAAAAGCACAATTACTGCGAAGGTTGTTTCAAACCAACATCACACAACCAAGACCAGAAAACAAATTATGAAAGAATAACACTTTCGGAAAAAAAAAGCAGAACGAATACAAACAAATAAACAAGACAATAATGAAACGAGGTAAAGCAAAACATGAGCTAGTTTGTGATCATATGTGTACATTCAAAGCCCAATCACTTGAAAAATAAAAAGGATCGTACCGTTGGCTTATCGGTAATAGTGAAGTAGTGAGCCTCCAGCCAACCGATAAACCGTTTTTGCGTAACCGGTACGGTTTGGGTTTTCAAAAAATTTGAACAGTTTAAACCGAAATCAAAACACAAAAAGTTTGTTATGTTATAGTGATGTCATTAACATCCAAATCGCGCATGAGAGAAAAATTACGAGCTGTACCACAGTCGATGAAAACGCGTCCTTAGACTACACACAATTCCAAAATTGAAAAACAAAATTAAGGCCTTGGTCTTCAAGCCACTTCAGGTGGGGAAATTAAATATATGGTTTCAACTTTCGAAATTGAAAGAATTTTGAAGGCCAGTGTTTATTGGCGAAACTGATATATTCAATACGACTGTTACTGAAACAAGAGATAGCAAACCCAAGATTGGTAGATTTTTTGAAAACCTGGTTCTCGCATTATTTTATCAACATACAGGAAGGTATTGAAAATCAAAAGTTTGATTTCAAACGATTTTTGTTTGATATGAACCGTATTTCACCCACATGAATAAGATTAAAGGCCGGACACAAGATAATAGTTTGTACGATACTACACAATATGCCCGAGGCTGACAAGTTAATGCTTAAGAAGTGTGGAGGGTATTTAATTATCACATGATAAGATGAACTTCCTTTTTTAGTGACGTCATTTAGAAGGTTTCCCCAAAATTACGTGTAATGATAATAATCGAAATCTTTTCACCAATTTTGCTCGGTATAATCTGCTAATAATTTCAGTATATTATCATCAGATTTAAAATAATATGGATATGATTAAGCATTGACTTTTGAACACAAACATTACTAAAATAGCTTTTAAAAAGGATCACGCAACAAATTAGACTCGGATTCGATTCTCGGTCGGGCTAAATCAACGACTATAATATTAGTATTCACAGCTTCACGTTCAGCATTAAAAAGGATAGAGTGAAGCTTCCAACGTGTGTGGTAGACAGGTGGCAGCTTGACTCGAAGATTAAAAGGTTCTTTCGTTGTCTTCTGGCCAAGGCAACTTGGTGAAAAAACATGTAATTACAATCGCAGTTCAATTACATGCTGCAATTATTGGGTTGTCGAGTAATCAATGGTAAAGTAGAAAAAACGAAAAGAAATAAATAATCATCAACACTTATGGCAAGAGAGCAACAAAATACCAGCAGTGAAACCATCAAACCAGTGTCTCACCAGCATTTGCATTAAGTCTGTCACAAGAATCAGTACTATGCAACGAGCTAAGTCCAGTATCAGAGTCATTATCGTAAGGAAAAAGGTTCTGATCCTTCATTAAAGGACTGCGTTTGCTTTTGGAATCTGCATAAACAGAAAAGTGCATAGGCCCAGGACTGTGCCTACCGTTTGGTATCCTAAGGGCGCTAACGGTAGCATTATGAGGAGTTCTTATGTTTGAAGAATATTGAATTTGCGGAGTAACAACGGATTTGTTCGTTTGCTTGGTTTTCGTATTATTGCAAATGACTGATGCTTCCTTTACAGTGCTGTTTTTCGAAGTTAGATTGCCATGTGCAAATGGCTTCTTCAATATACCAGTTAATTGATTGGGAAAACTCGCGCCTTTGATAGCACCTTTTCCAAAACTGGTAGCTCGTCTACTAAAAATTTCGGGAGCAGCTCGGAATGAACGTTTGCTTCGACCGCTGTTACTTCTAGTAAGTTGTTTGGGAGTTTCCCAAAAATTTGGATCAGAAACAAGTGGTTTTAGTCCTATTGGTTTGGTGGGAACTGCAGGCTTTGAAGGTTTATAGCTGCGGTTTTTGCTATGATCCAATTTGGAAGGCTGTTTAAATCCGTTTGAGTGAGGGAATAGGAACTTGTTTTTGGAGGTGTTTTTCGATCTTGCGAAATACGGAGACGATTGCGCCGGGTCTTCAAACCCAACCAAGGAAGGTTTGGGGCTCCCGCCGTCACAACTACTATTCCGACTTCCTAAATCCGTTGTATCGCTGGCAAAGCTCGCTGTGCTTCCGGCGGAAGCGTTTCCCGAATCATCCGTATTGCTGGAGCTATTTACTGATGTAGATGACAAAGAATCAACGGCTGGTGTTGATCGTGAAACAGCAGAATCTTGATGTCCTTGAAGTAACCGTGTAGGGTAGTGGCGCAAAACAACTCCTCTTGGAATAGAGTCTTCCGTTGAGATTATAGTTGAAGTGGCGCTAATATCCTCCACACGATTTTTCTTATCTGGAAGATCATCGTAGTCACTATCGTTACAGTCTGGCACAGGAGGCATGGGAAGAAGCGACGAAGCTCTTGTTGATCTAGAGTCTACAAGAACCGAAGGACTAGGCAGAGGGAGGGAGGAAAAGTTTAGAGGAACTTCTGAATGGCTAAGCCAGTGAGGTGACGCCAACTCGGCATTTTCAAAACCACCGTACTTTTGGGCACGCTCGAGCTCTTCTTTACAATGTTCACACCAAAGCCACGGCGACAGAGCATGTTGCAAAGCATCTGTGGATGCAGGGCTAGATTCAACGTTCGAAAGGTCCGTTAAAAAACTTTGGGGTTGAGCTCCATCTTCATTCTGGGAAAGCATCCGCTTAGCAACGTCACTTTCGGCGCACGCCATCAGGTATAGTTGCAAAGCCACTTCGGCGTCGTAGGCTTGCAGCAAGTCTCCATACTCGTCCCATAAATCCGGTGATATTCCTTCGTCACTTTGAGCCAGGTCACGCACTAGCGCAAGCAACGCTTCACCTTTCGACTGCAACAAAAATAATTTGCTAAAAAAAATGAACTTTATCCAAGAAGTGTACTTCCAACAAGTTTAAAAACAAAGCAAAAAAACTTGAGGTTCGCATATAGACTGATATAAAAATCATGCTACAACTGTATCTTAACATGAGCAACATGTCATAATTTACCACCTTCCAATTTGCAATTAAATAACTATAACAAAACTGATTACTCTCAAAAGGCTTTAAAATTGGATAACTTTGAACCAACTTAGCTGCACTAAGGTTGTCAATTACAAGCAAAAACGCAGTAAGGTTTGATGATCTAAGTCTAGACAGATAGTACATACCTGCAACAACTGCTGCGAATTGGACATTAATTTATCCACTTCTTCTAATTCAGTTGAAAGACGTAATCCCAAATACAGGTTTGCTTCCATTTCAGCTCTAGTTCGCTCCACCTCCAAACCACTGTCGGCGGAATCCTCGCAAGTGATCGTACTATCCGTAGACGGAGTAATCGTTTTACAAGAGGAGACAGAAAGAGCATCTATAGTCGTTGCTGCCTCATCATCACTCGAATCGTCTGCTTCACCATTCATGAGTTCCAAAGCAGCAGCATTTAGGGAGTTAGGTTTAGATTTTCCACTGAGATCATTGGAGGTCCTCCAAACTTCGTTCTGGATCTCCTGGACGAGGATTTCAGCATTTCGTTTCTGTTCCTCTATTTGCATTTGCTTAGCTACAATTCGCTCGCAAACGGAGACGTACTCCGCAAGAGCATCTGCATTGGAACATTCACGAATCCACTCTGGAGTCCACGTTGTAGAAACGAAATTCGAAAACTTGTCGGAATTGGATTTTGAATCTCTTTGGTGGGCCTAAACATATATCATTTTGTAGGTACTCTAAAACCTGTAGTAGTAGAAAGTTGCGGCACAATGACGTTGAGTGATTTTACTACACGAAATATTTGGTTTGTTCTGTAAACATTAAAACAGATACGGCAAGAAATAATATAAAATTTTGGTTTTGTATCAGAATAAGAAATGAACGAACGACTGACGGAATGGTCAATACCTACTTTATTGGATTTACGTTTCAAAAGTGACCTAATCTTCGTACACCCAACATTTAACCTTTGCACAACATAAATCTTTTCTTCCTCATGTAATTTTCTTTGAGCAATTAACATTGTCACGAAATGGTTACCCTTGTACTTGCACTTACAAAGGGCGAAGATTGATCTTGATCTTCGACGTTCCATCGGCTGATTTGAGACTCAATTCTTTCAATTTGAGTGGAGACCGAATTCAACTTGTTCGTTTCGAACTTGAGGGATTTTTCACGGGACAACACCAGTTCTTGCAGCTCTTCAAATGCTTTTTTCTCTTCTGAAATAAAAAATAACTGAATTGATAAAGCGAATGCATTGTACTGAGTGTTTAGAAGTATGAAAACTAAAACGTTTCCTTTTATGACTAACCAATTCATTGACATGAGAACTTTCTCAAAACAAAACTCGATTTTGGTGTTATTTTAAACTTACTCTAAACCCGATAAGTGATTAAATTAACTAAAGCAAAAACATTGGCTAGTTGGCTTTGGGTCAATTCTAGTACATTTTGTTACATGTAACAAAAACTCCACGTTAAAGTTTATTGTCTAGTTCAATCTTGCAACAACAAAATTGTTCACGTAACTAAATTGATAGCTTCACACGGTATCAAGTGGAAAACAGCTCCGACTAATGTTTTTAAGTTATATAAGTTGTTACAGCGCGTAGCAGAATTTGAAACCGTAGAGCAGTAGACCCAAATCAAATCCAAGTTTAGAAATTCTCGAAATAAGAACTACTTAGAAATAGGCCACATAACTATCTTATTAGCATTTGGTCTGCGCTTGCAGCAATATCGTCACCAGGTCAAGCTCCAAACCATTTTTGTACGGGTCAGCTCTTTTACAGGCGAGAGCTAACACAAAGGACTACCAAAAAAGAATCAATTTTGCTAGTCGTAAAACAAACCAACAATAAGACTATAAAACTTGAAAAGACTCGTTCTTGGTAATGCCAATCATTCAATCAAGATTTCATGCAGATAAATTTACGTGGTACCGCAAATGAATCGCGTTTTGAGGGCGTTAATCGCAGTTGGACACTTGCAGTTTCGCATTGTGCAAATACAGGTTTGAAAGATGATGTATTGTTCTCGAATCAAGCATAGCTGCGATTTGCACCAAAAAGGCGACAGTATGTCTACAAGAAGGATGAAATTAAACCTGCGCAATTAAGCAAATTCTCACTAATTAAAATCAACCACATCATGTACAAAAATTCAGAACCCTTAGGAATGGTTAAAAAAGTCTTCAGTAAATCGATTTGAATACAGTGCCGTAGGAGCTCATAATGAAAAACCAAATTTTGCTCATTTTTGTCAAAGAATACACTCTGATCTTTTGCAAAACTGAACCGTTTGAACTATCAACTTTCATATGTCGGAGTTCAAACAGTTTCATTTTAGATGACCTGAGTGTACGAAATACAAAAAAATAAGTTTGAAAGTTAATTCTTCGACACGCAACTAAAGAGATGAGCGAACCAATTCGTCACCTTAGCGTTAAGTGGCCATGTTGTTTAGTTACGGATCTTGACCGCATCTATAACAAGCTAATTACTAAAAACTTTGGGTAGGTCCTGCAGCGTTTCAACTCTAATAGGCGTTTTCTCTCCTGCCAAATACCCTATATTTGAGGTTAATACTTTGGTCACCTATCATTTAAAACTAAAAGACATGTCAATCGATTCCCTTTTAATTTATACCCAATAATCGATATAGCATAACGTTGAAGAATATTTAATTTATTAGTGACCAGCAGAAATTTCAAAAGACTAATAACACAGCCATAAGTTCCTATAACATATTCTGTGCAAAAAAAAACATTTGTAAGTGTGAAACCGAAGCTTTCGGTGTTGCACTGAGCATTATTTCAGAGCAAAAAGCAGTTGAATTTATCCGTGGGAGGATGTTTCAAAAGTGATCTTTCAATAAGTGATATAACAACAAAGATAACCGTCAATTTCAATGTTGTTTATTTGCGTAGAAGCAACAGTTAGTTGCCACAGAAACGTTACAAATGTCAAAACACTGATTTAATGCTAGCAAAACTAAGTTTCAACTGCGCGAAGATGAAAAGTTACTAGATATAAGTTCATTGATAAAAGATTCAGCCAAAATTCTGACACCGTTTCCAAGGTTCACAAACTCACAAAACAAACCACTAACATTAAGATACAAGAATTCACGTGTAAAACAACGTAATCTTTTCAATTTCGGTTAAATCACGTATTTGAAACCTTATCAGTTACAACGATATTGAAACATTACGTTATGTAATGTGTATGACTGCAAATAGTCGTTGCCACAACTATATAAAAATGAAAGAGATAATAAACTCACAATTTGAAATTGCTATTGTTTGATTTAACATTGCAGTGGCGTGACGACACCGCCTTATAGTATTAAACCAAAATTAAATATCACATTTTAAAAGTGAGTTGAGAAACGCCTATACTATATTTGCCTACGTCATACCCGAACAATAAGATCCTGACAGACATTTTAATATCTATGTGTTGCGAATCGCATATATTCTGTAATTCAAAGTCATCGAAACGCTGTAATTTCAAGTCCAACATGCTGTGAGTTGTGAATGTGATGATTCATGCATATTTTTTGGTTTAGTTATATTCTTTTTTGGTTTAGTTGTTTTTCTTTAAAACGCGTAAAACGTAAAATGTTGCCGACGAAATAATGGTGTTTTGTAAGAAACTCTTCCTGGAGCCTTTCAAAACTAGCACTGTACCATTAATCTAATCATAGAGCAACCTATTTGTCTATCATTTTGACAAAAAAATATTACCATTGTTGGCGTAGGCGTTCAATATTACGATCAAAAGAGAGATAAGTCACAAAACATAAAATATAGGGTACGCTTTCTATCCTCTGAAACGAAGTGAATGAAGAGCATAATATTCTGTAAGCAAAAATGTCATAGCACACCCCACTGCTTCTATTAATAGGCCACCAACATATTGAAATGGTATGACAGGATTCAAATTATACAGCTGCCTAAGAATTGCATTGAAATTGAAGTTCACACAGTAATTGTCTAACGGCGCCGACAATATAGAAGATAAGATTGTGTGAACAAAATTGTATAGTGGAGTTTTACAAGGTTCGATATTGGAAGTTGACTCTAGCAGACTCAAACAATGCGAAAAATCTCATGTTATTTGCCCAGTGTCAACATGTCTCGGCTGGCAGTCGATTGATCTTTATTGTTGGTATTAATGAACTTAATCGGAGGGAACAAGCAATTATATAATCGAGTACCGAAAACGTATTAGTGATGCCGAAATTGGATTTCGTTCTTTGAAGTAATCGTAGTGTATGATCCTTAAAGTTATGTTCAAAGCAAATTGCAAACTCTCTCCAAACACATCTTAAGTTCAAAAACAATGGGATTGTGGTTGATTTTGATTACCCATAGCACAACATTAAAAGATGTTGTAAATTCAATAATATTGTTAGACAACTGACAACAATAACAGTTCATATACTGAAATAAGCTTTTCCACGCAAAAGAATACAATGCTTTTCATCTAACGCTTTAAAAAGCGACTAAGAAAACATTTAAGTCTTGCTTGTCTTTGAAACCAGGACTATTAAAATCAAGAACACTTCAAGATGTTGTTCTTAAAGCAATAAAATCGCCCACGCCTCATATTGTCAAGAGCTGTGAAAGTAACCCCTCTTTTGCTTGAAGCTTGAAGTTCAAAGTGCGCGTTGCTACCAAAATTACTTTTGCTATGGCAACACTCAAGCTCAACTTGCATTTTTTTTTCAAAGCTGATGAGTGTGCAGCAATGGAAATTTTTGCATTACCGAGTACAAGACGAAATTCCAAATTTTTACAAAATTCAAATTCGATGTCTCATGATAAAAAACGTGGAATAATTATAGTGAAATCAAACTTTTAACGACCAAGCAATACTAGGCGGTTAAAGAGCAGAAAACAATTCGTCAAATACCAGTATTCAATAAACAAAACAAAGAAGTTTTTAATCGTCTACCTACAAATGAATTTAAAGCAATGACGTATTGGTCAAATAACCACATTAAAACAAAAGCATCGATGATTTATTTGTCTTTCCGATTACCAAGTGCCAATCAACAGCAACATAATTACTAGTTTACACATATTTTTAAAAATGTCAAAAATAGCTATCGGTACTTAAAGAATCATCAGCCTATTCGCTGAATAATTCAGTTACAAACGAAGCTAAAAAAAAAAAGGAAAAAGCAAAGATCTTGACATTTTATTTGTCAGGTTCAACTCAAGCCTGAAACTTTCAATCATCAATTTATCAGGGAGCATTAAACCTCGTTTTACCACTTCAGATACTTATTTTGGTTCAATATAACATAATTTGATGTAAATGATACCAAAAACTTTTACAAATTATTCATTGTCAAAACGTGAAAAAAGCCAATATACGAATTCGTGCTTCCACAATCCCTAATAAGCGACTAGCAGAAGAGCTCAATAAATACATCGTAAGTAAAAGTAAATGACTGATACCGCCGGCCAGTAGTTCGTTTTCAGTATTTTAAGTAGCTTTTCTTTTTTTCGCATTTTAGAGTATTAGAAAAATTCTTCATCAATCTAACCTGCAAATTTTAAGTCCAAAAAATCAGAATTTGATTTTATATGACGTCAATGCGTTGTGGGCAACTTGAAGTTGAAAACAATAAATTACCGGTGACTTAAAGCTTATCTAAAGAACAAATAAACTTTTCTTTTATCTTGATATTGCAACGGTGTGTTAAATCGGCCTTCTCGAGCACTAGACCAATCAATTTCAAGTATCAAACCACGTGACGACCAATCCAATCACTCAAAACCTGAGTAGGATTAACTTGCTTATTTCTGACATGCAGTCCCGGATTAACGGAAGCGAAGCTAATTTATGCGACAGGTTTATGTCAAAATGCAAGATATGATACCCTAAATCTGTAGTTTGGCAAGAATATCTTCCATACGACTTCCTGCCTATTTTATGCCAACTTTAAGAAAATAAGACTAAACGTATTAGTCCGATAGAACTACGCTGGTAGCTCATTGTTCTGGCCTTATGCAAATAATAAACTTAATGGTTTAAAGTGTACCAAATAATCTTTAATTTTACATCAAATACGGAAACTTGGTACAAAAGTTGTGAAGAACAACAATTGAAAAAGAAAAACTGCGTAATAATTTAGATTCACGTATCTCAATTGTCTGCTGTTATTGTAAACAATTGCTGACAACATAATTCGACATTGCCAAACCAAAACAAAAGAGCTTGTTCAAATTATATTAAGATATGGAAACACACCAAAAGAATTCCAAACAATACCACAACATACTTGTGTTCAATATAGCAACAAACAAGAAGAGAATGATTGGTTACTGTAAAATGTGCAACGTAAAATCTAAACGGATTACATCAGTTTGTGGTCGAGCGTCCAATGAAAAATTGAACCAGTTTTAATACTTAAATCTTTTAAGCAGTTTAGCAATCTGTAAATCCTACAAACTGAAAAGTTTGCGAAACGCACCTCTACGTACTCGCTGACGAAATTTACGTGATAATTCTTATGAGGTTATTATAACTGCTAATAACAACTCGCAAGGCAAAATAATTGCCATCACGACAGAAAGATTGCAGTAACTTTAGGTTACACCTTAAATTTTGATTCGTGATTAAAAAAAATTATATACTTTGTAGAATAGGCCTATACTATAACTTGCTGACAGAAGAATAAATGATTATGGATTCGATAAATTTTTAGTCTGTAATTCTGTAATTTAATGCGGGCAATGGATAAACGCAAACGCGCACACGTTAAAATTAACAACCAATCAAATTGGTCTTTGAAACATAAATTAAAATTGTAGACCGCAGATACAAAATTGTGCACTTACCTTCAGAAATATTTTGAACAGCTGGAACTTCTGATAGTTGATCATCCTTAGTTTTAGCCCCATTAGCTGAAGTCGAAGAAGAGTTCTTTTGAGCCCTGTCAGATTGAGCTAATACTTTTTCTGATTGCTTGGGAATTAATTTGGAGTTTGGCGTGGAGGGCACTTGAACGGGCTTATTTGAAGTTGAAATTGACTGAGGAGCGTTTTGTGTCTTTTTCTTACGTTTGAATGAGTCAATTAAGCTTTGGGGTTTAGCAATACGAAATAATTTAGCAGCACCACTTTTGGGCTTTTCGGTGACGTTCGCTTTTGCAGCGTTGGCGGCCTCTTTTCTTGCGTAGTACAATTCTAAATCAGTACCACCAGATGTCTCACTACTGCTGGTTGTGAAACTGCTGCCACTGATGTTTGAAGTTTCACTGCAGGTTGTTGTAGCGCTACTAGTGTCTGTAATAGTGGCTGTGCTGGCAGAGGCAGCACCGCTACTATAGGTTTCAACACAAGGAAGTAAAGATTCGGCAAAATCGGTATATGTTTGTCGGGATACAGAAGTGTTAAAGTCAGCCATGACCGATTTTTCATCGTCGGCCTCGTCGCCTTCGCTGTAAGAATCGTGCTCAATGTCCGATGACACCCCGAAACTAGCCGTTGATGTGGTGCTATCAGTGCCAGATTTACTGTCTAGAAGCTTTCGTCTTCTATCGCTTTGAGAAGTTCGGCTTTGATAGCTGGATCGTTGTCGAGAACGTTGCCTTGATCTGGTTCGCTTTTTTGACATGTTTGGAGAATGATAATTTTGGCAATCGTTTGCGCGGGTGAGGGTGACATTTTGGTCAGTTACACCATCAGAATCGTCTTGCAGTAGTGACAGTCGACGATGATGTGGTCTTCGATAGTTGCAACGTTCTTTCTTAAACTGTACGTTATGCAAGAATTTGTTATGTGCACCAACTACTCCGTCAACAAACTGCTCTTCACTGAGCGTGATTTTACCCTTCGGGCCAGAAGATGACTTTTGCCGAGAAAAATTTAACCGATCTCCGGCAACATGGTCGCCTCGTTTCGAGGTGTTCTTTCCAGCGTTATTATTTCCATCAATGCGTTCTTGGGTGCGCTGAAGCAATACCGCCCGCTGATATTGCATCATGCTTCGGCGAATTCGTTTCTTTTGGCCGTGTGAAAGTTTGTGAATATAATGCGAAGATTCTGTCTGTTCGGTTTGATTCGGAAAGTGAGCAAAGTTAATAAATTCGTCTTTTTGCCGCTCCTCGCAAAAAAGACTGTTTTTGTCCTTTTTCAGTGCGAACTTCACGTGGCATTGTTCTTTTCCCCATGCTCGCCACACAGCAAGAATGCGAGTTTGTGGCGGTAACGGTTTTTCGCACCCGCGCCAGTTCTCAACAATAATATAATTTTTTGCCAATTTGCTAAAATCCGCATTTTTAAAGTTCTCTTGTTCTTCACCTGGAACGGCTTGGCCTTTTTCCAACAGATCTTTAATCTCGACATGCCTGTCGTTCATAAGTGCTTCTATCACTTCGGCACATGTTGTTTTCCGATTAAGTCCGGAAATTTCTTTTTCTTCGTTGCCTACTTGCACAGTAATCGCAGGCATATCCAGTATCACAAATTAGATCACAGTTAAAGAAGAAATTTATTAATTAAATTTACAATGCAATTTCGATAAAGTAAATAGTATTTTATCTGCAAAAAAAATTCTGTTTATTAGGTATTCCTTCATGAAGAAACAGTACGCTGAAGAAATAAAACATAAGGCATGACTCTTTACTCTATCTGGGACTTGATTAAGCTAACCAATCATCTTGCATTCAAACTGCATTTACAAAAAGTCCATCTTCTCTATTTCTGTTCAATTGTTAACTGACCAAGGCCATACCTCACCGGCTCAACTTATCAAGATAACATGAACACACATACTTCTCATGAACGTCCATACGAGGTTTACGCGCCTTTTTCGTGCGGTGATATGTTGCCTTTTTCTATTTCACCACGAGCTCGTGTGCATGGTACAATCGTGCCGCTACAGCAAACACAACTTGCCGTATTGGTGAGTTGGTATGTAGTGCACTATATAGTATAACATACAATGGGGAATGTAATACCATGAAGGTCAGCCTTAGGTTGTATTTCAGAAAAAAATTATAGCCAAAAAAATCGTAAACAATCTATTTTCCATTGTATTACATAAAGCACACGTTTTTATAACAACCAGAAAATTAGGGGTTGAAGCTGACTGTTCTTAAATTTTTTCAAATTTTCAGACTTATTTGTTCTTAACTGTGTTGGAGAATTTGTTCTTAACCGACTCAAACTGATTCTTGCTTGGTTACTGTTTGACAAATTAGCACAAATAGAAAAGGCCTAGAAAACTTTGCTGATAACTAACAAATGCGTTGTCACTAGCATAGGCGTAGCCAGGATTTTTGATTGGGGGGGGCCCAAACCACAAATCACACGCAATGACGTCATCAGAAATACCAAAAAAAAAACTTTTGTGGGGCAAAGATATCGTAGAATGGAAGATCTGAAGCCGTAGCCTGATGGCACTTTGCCAGGATTTTGGTAAAGGAAGAGGGCGAAAACTAATTGTTGAAAAGTGTAAAAGTCTAACTTGGAAGACGTGTTGAGTAAGCTAGTGTACTCAAACGTATCAGAGACGGGGGTGTGGGGGCAGAGCCCCCAGCCGCCGATGGCTATGGGGGTCTGGGCGCAAAGCCCCGAGCCGCTGGGCGATTTTTGTAAGTTTTTGGAAAAAAAAACTATTTAAATCCCATTGGATCACATTTCGCACGAGTTCAGAGCCATTTCAAAGAACTAGAGTTTTAACATTTCAAAGCCAATCGAAAAAATTTAGTTGTTCAATCCTCTTTTTGCAATTAAATCCCAAAACACGCTTAGAATCTTGCATTATGGTGTAAAATTTTAATTGTAAGTGATTTGGTCTATAGGGGGAAGTAACGAACATTACCTCCTGCAATACTTTAGCAGTAAATAATTAAGTTTATAATAACGTTAAACGAGGGCCTGGGGTGGCAACTTTTAGGTCAAAACTCTTAGATTTCTAACAGGTTTTGCATATAAATTGTTAAAAATTTGCATTAAGGGGCCCCTGGCCCGGGAACCTTGGTCGTCAGTCAGGGGCCCTTGGGCTCCCTGGTTGCCAGTTAGAGGCCCCGTAGCCCCTTGCTTGTCGGTTAGGAGCCCAGGTCCCCTGGTTGTTAATTAGGGGCCCTGGGGCTCCCTGGTCGTGAGTTAGGAGCCCCGGGGCCCCCTGGTCGTCAGTTAGGGACTCCAGGACCCCTTGGTTGTTGGTCAGGGGCCCTGGGGCCCCCTGGTTGTCAATTAGGAGGGCCCCGGGGCCCCTCGTTGTCGGTTAGGGGGACCCTGGCCCCCTGGTTGTTGGTTACGGGCCCCCTGGTTGTTAGTTAGGGCCCTGGGGCTCCCTGGTTGTGAGTTAGGGGCCCCGGGGCCCCCTGCTCGTCAGTTTGGCACTCCGGGGCCCCCTGGTTGTGAGTTAGGAGCCGTGGGGCCCCCTGGTTGTCGGTTAGGGGCCTGGGCCCCCCTGGTTGTCAGTTAAGGGGCCCCCTGGTTGTTGGTTAGGGTCCCTTGGTTGTTAGTTAGGGGCCCTGGGGTTCCTGGTTGTCAGTTATGGGCCCCCTGGTTTTCAGTTAGGGGTCCCGGACCCCCTGGTTGTCGGTTGAGGATTCCAGGGCCCCCTAGTTGTTAGTAAGGGCCCCCTGGTTGTTAGTTGGGGGCCCCGGGACTCACTTGTTGTCATTAATATTATTGTTAATTACTGTTATGTGCGTAATTACTGAAAAAAAAACTGCAACTAAATATCGCCAGGCTATGTTGTCATAACTTTTTGTCGTTAGTGGTATTTTGATTGAGGGGGGCCCGGGCCCCCTGGCCCCCCCTCCCCTGGCTACGCCTATGGTCACTAGACCATGTTGCCAATTAGAGGCTAGCTTTGTTCTTAACTTGTGCTAAAATTATGAGCAAAATGAGCCTCGTGTTCTTGTAAGATTATTCTTATTAAAAAAAGTGTCATAGATACCCAATCAAAGCAGATGCTCTTTTTAAACACCAGGTTTTATTTTTCTAGTTTGCAACAGTTCTGTATGATCCTTTCGCTTTTTTCACTTTCAGAATAAAAAAGTAGAGTAACGTTTTACAAGACAATTTGAACATCAATACGTTAATATGTGGAATTCCTCCTACAAGATTCTAGACCATAAACTCCAGCTTTTTAGCCCCGTGAGAATATCTGAAATCAAAGAGCAGTTTTACTACTTCACACCAGCTTGCTGTTAAAAAACCCTTCCGGTCAAATAAGTTGTAAATGTCCGGTCACATAATTAAATAATTACAACAAAAAGGTCTGAACAATACTGGCCTGTCTTCGCCAACTGCTATTTTGTAATAGAACTGCCATCGCGAAAGAGAGCACATGGGCAACTATGCGATTTAAAGGAAGCCTAATTTGATCTGTAACTGAATGGTTGACTACAAATGTACGTATCAGGAAATTTACCAACTTTCAACGTTTTTTGCCCTAATTCTCCATTTCTCAAGTTTCAAATATTCAGATTTCATTTACAGCAGATTCTTTTTAACTTCCAAAAGAATTTGGATGGCAACACCAACGTCAGTTAGAACATTGCAAATATTACATCAGAGTTAACCGCCAAAATATTTTTGAGGGTTGAGCTGTATGGAAACTAATTTTTGGTGATTACAATCCATATAGCAGTCATCCTTTACCTGTTTCGAGTTAGACAAAGGAATCATTTCTACGGTATAATAGAGATGCTTGATTTCTTTTACTAATTTAACGCCATATGTTTTAGCATCAAACGGCTTTTATAAAAGATTAAAATAACAAAAAGGCTTTTATGCAAAGGAAATTCTCAGACGAATGCAATCGCATTAGCGTCGCTTTGGGATATTGAAACCATGATACTGCTGAGCAAGCTATTTCATCCAACGCAGATCTTCAACGAAGATGTACTATGCAATGAGTATCTTTATCCTCCTGTAACGACGAAGTGACAGTGGCGCTATCTTTTGGACGAATCTAGAACCCGCTTAAGAGTTGGCTATTTTTCAAGTTTTCCGGTTGACGTTCAACTGCTTCGTATGCAAATTTATCAGGGTCATTGTCAAAACAACGACTTGATCCTCTTGGCCACGCTGCCGACAACTGCAGTATGTCAGTAGTTTTTTAGACGCATTACAATCAGTGCTCTAGCCTCGTTATCATTTCATCGATCTTTTTGAAATCCTAGTTGTGGTGTCTGAAATAGCGCGACTAAAACGTTTAAAACTGGCAAAAAACTGAAAGTGTTGAAACCGTGCCCGCGAACCTCAACATACAGTGTTTGTTTCAAGCATTTAACGATTGACAAGGTTACTACTTGTGCGAGCATCTGCACCGTTCTGGGGTTGGCGATGAATTGTTGCAGACAGGGAATAGGATCAAATGCATTGATTTTGTCTCTTTAGGAAATCAAACGTTTATTGCGAGTCTATATATCAAAGTTAAAGAGAATGTGGAACTAAGAAATGTTTCGCCACACGTCTATTCGACGGTAACTTTTCAAAAGTTAGAAAGTGATGAAAGTTTAAATTCAGATTAGATGATAGATCAAATCGTTAAAAACAAGATAGATATCCATTAATTTTTTTTTGTTCGTATCCATTACCCATTAATACGCAAGCATAGCCACCTCAAAACAATGTTGCCAGCAAGGACTCTTCAACAAACATCCGATTTTTAGAGAAAAAACATCAGAAAACAACGAAACAACAAAAACCAGGCTTTTTCAGCAAATTTCCTACAGAAACATTTATGAAGAGGTGAAACTGGGCTGAAAACAGGGGCGTATTTAGGGGGGGCATTGGGCCATGGTCCCCCTCTTTGGGTCGCCAGGATAGTATAATTAGCGTAGAATAGTATGCAAAATTGCGGCATGGCACCCCCCTTTGTAAGTTGGACAGAAGGTTTGAGCACACAAACGCTATGTTTTAGACGTGTGATTTAATTTTGGGCAGAAAATCGGACTGAATTTGAGTGAAGACCTTTTTTCTTTGCTCTTCACCTAATTTTGGGGAGAAAATCGGACTAAATTGAGTGAAGACCTTTTTACCTTATTTTTTTTTGCTCTTCACCTAATCTTGGGCAGAAAATCGGACTAAATTTGGGTGAAGACCTTTTTACCTTTTTTTGGCTCTTCACCTAATTTTGGGCAGAAAATCGTACTGATTTCGAATGGAACGATTTCTTACTTTGTTCTTTCCTTTTCTCAAATTTTCTGAAGTTCCTGCCTCCCCCCCCCCCTTTCAAAATCCTGCGTACGCTACTGGCTGAAAACCTTTTTTTTTGAAAATCAGAGCCTTTCTACCAATTATTTTCTCAGAAGAATTGTGTGAAGCTTTGAAGATCTTTTTTTCGAGATCAACCTTTTTTAAATAGACTCGTTTTTTTATTTGCTTTAGTTCACATCAAATTTTCATCAAAAACATCCGATTTGTTCGTGAAAGTAATTTTCCTCAGATTTACATCAAAAACATCAAACATCTGATTGCACGTTAAAAACATCACATCTGACGTACTGTAATTATATCAACGCTGGGAACACTGTTTCAAAAAGTAATCCAGCAGTGATGTCACAAGCAGGGCTCCTTAAATTTTTGAAAGTATGACAAAATTTGATTTTTTAAATACTTTCAAAACAATAGGACTCAAAAAATAAGTCACAGTTTACTATAATTAATAAGATCTTATTTTTAAGGATTTTCTGAGCTAAATCTGATTCCAAAATCTCAGTGCAATAACCACATTTTTTGCCTTACCTTTACCAATTCCCAAAACATTTTATAGCTTTACTGTAATTTCTACATTGATAATCTCCAAATCCATTTCAAGACAAAAATTGATCTCCGATGAAAAGCAAAACTGAACAATCTGCAATGAGGCGATTATTTACAGTGATTTTATATGATTTTTGACTTTACTGTGTGATATTCTATAATGCCAGATTTTGTTCAAACAATGTCGTGCGCTTGTGCTAATAAAACGGTGTAAAGACTATGAGTCAGTTTGCTTTCGCCTTTCGTTTGATGTCTCACTTCTTTTACCACCTCATGAATCTCTCGTTTTGAAGGGCTGCAAATTGAAACCAATGATTTTCAAATAAAACTCGTTTCTGCACTTCAGACTTCCCAGTTGTTTTCGGCTGCTCTTGCTGCAATGTTTTTTACGACTCCACTCATGCGATACCGCTGGCGTAGAAGACAAATTGTCCCGTTTTGTAGCATAGATCCTCTCCTAATGGCCTCGTTCATCATCTTTACACGATTCATTCTATTCAATTTGCAAATCTGCTACAGTGCTCTCTCTAAAAGCAAAGCAATCTGTTTCGTCTCGAACTTCTAGGCTAGCCTTTCATTTTTCTTCGCCACACACGAAGCGTGAGCAAAAATGATTTAATTTGACCTGCACTAAATAAGTCAAACAAATGCTACGCAAAAATGCTTTTTGGAAAATTAACAAACTATTTCAATAAACATAGACAATGCTACACCATTACGTCCATTTATGGCTACATGGTACACTATTGTACTCGTACTTTGGGAAAAAGTCAAAAAAAATTATCCATGTCTAATCAAACAGCCTTATCTACTGCTGAAGTGCTACTGTTATTATTTTTCTGCTCTTGAATTATTCATCACATAATAATGAATTTTGTTCGAAAGCAGTTTACTGTTCCAAGAAAATTATAGTATTAATGTCAGTTTGTGTTAAATATCATAAACCCAACAATAACACACTGAAGATGAAAATATTGAAGCCGAGCGTAAAATAGAGCTCACAATACAAAATATGTGAGGAATAATACATTATTTAAAATGCTGGTTTACAATTTTGAGAAGAGTGTCGTAATTTTTTTTGTTTTTTTCTGATCAATTCATGTGCAGGAAGCCCGTTATTTTTAAAGCAGTAATCTGCAGCTGGTACAAAATCACTTTACGATACTGCATGGGATGACTTTAACCTTTTAACGCACAAATTACACTGGTGCCGATTGTTGATATGTTTCTATCCTCCATCACATCTTTGCATTGCTTAATTCTTTATAAAGAGCCAAAATTACTAATTGCCTTTTTGATGTATTCTTAGTTGAGCTGTTACTTCATTCAACCCACAGTTACTTAGTTGGCAGCGTGGCCGAGAGGGTAAAGGCGTCGTTTTTACGACGATTCTGATCGCATGATCTAGGTTCAACCCGCACCCTGGTCACGTTGTTACGTCCTTGGATAAAACACTTTACGATGATTATCTCTGCTTGGTGACTTCGAACAAGCAGCAAATTCAGTGGAAAAGAATTCGAAGAAATTCATGGGAACATTGGATCACTGGAAACTCCTGAGTAGGTGCGGATTCCTCCAACCACGAAGTAGTCATTGCAATAAAAAACGCGCGGATGATCCAATATTTAGCGTTTGACGCTGTCTGGTGACAGGAGGATAAATGTGCGCTGCAACAACAATAACTATTTCCACTGCCAACTCTTCGTTAAAAATGCAATGCATGCCACGTTTTTTGTTTTTTTGCTTTTTTATGCCCGAATGAGCAAATCAAGTCCAGTCTCAGTTTATCTTCAAAACAAACTCTGTGATATTTATTATGCTTATGCTCTGACTTCAACCACAATAGGCAACTGTTGGCCCTGATTTGACTTAAATGTTCGTACAGATCGAAAGTTCTGCAGTAGAACCTTTTTCTATGCTAGATGTAAGACACGATAGAAAAAACATCAAGTGGCTAAAAGAAAAGCAATTTCGACGAACAAACTATAATTAGTAAAGCTGTATTGGTGAAAGTAATGAATGAGCAAAAGCTTCAAAAAAATGACTAAGACCAAAAATGCACTCTTTAGTGGACATTTAGCCGCTAAGCCAAATTAATTTGTGTCAGATTCTCAGAAAAGAGTAACTCAACCAAAAAAATTTCAATGAAGCCACTTCCAATAAGGTTTTATTTTCCAGTAAGCTTTTTATTTGCAGAACTAACACAGTTTCTAAAGTAGCAATTTCGAAGATCAGAGAGTGGTTACCCATGATTTTGCAACGATATTTGCGAAAAAACATTCAGCACCATTTTGTCGCTGTTGAGCCACAAGAGCTTGTGACACAAAGATTGTTTAATCGTTTGCGTGGCTTCTGGCCTAAAGGCTAAAGGCTGCCTGAGCGGAAGCCTAGGAAAGAATCACCAGAACGTCGACTAGTAAAAACAAGCAATGTGAAAAAGTGATGATTACGAAGATTGCTGCTGAAACATACCTTGAAAAGATTGTCACAACAACCAACAACCGTGTTTTTATATGACGAAAAAAATTTTTTTCTCGTTTTTGCAAAGCATAATGTAACACAGTGAAAATTTAATTCGAAACAACTACGCTTTTTTCACAAGAACAATTTATAAGAACACGAGGCTCATTTTTGCTCAAAATTTAAGAACAAATTAAGGGCAATGCCAACCTCAGCCACAAAAAATAATATTAAGAACAACCTAAAAGAATAAATTTCAAATCAAAATAGAAACTAATTTCCATACTGATTCATGCCGATGAAATTTGCGTGATTTTCTTGCATTTTCAAGCAAAATTCAATACTTCTGAGACTATGGACTTTATAGAGTGCCATTGCGCACTGTGCAGGTAACCAAACTTTTTTGTCTCTCGTTCAAATACGAAAATGCGTGCTCGCTTTTTCGCTTTCGCAATTTTACGATATTGCAAAAACAGCAAAAAAGCGTTTGCTCAAGCAGATACAGTATTGGGAACAGAACAGTTTTACATAATTGGTATGATGGACAGCTGTTTTTTTGTTTTTTTTTACCGTGGCACAATTGTGCTGGACCGGTACATTATCATAATAACAACTAGCGTGGGGAGGGGGGAGCGGAAAAGCGGGCAATGAAGAAAGAAGAAGAAGAAAGACAACAAGCATGGTCGCCATAATTGACATCGATGCTCTCAAAATTTAAGAATAAATTAAGAACACATGAGGCGAAAAATTGGCAAGAAATTAAGAACAGCCAGCTTCAACTCAAAATTTACTGGTTCTTATAAAAAAGTGTAGTTGACTTATTTACGGACCGTGTGTGCTGATTCTTATGTTATTTTTTTATTTTAATCTTAGTATCACAAAATACAATGATAAAGTTATGATACAGCCTTAAGCCATTTTTTGCGTGCCCTTTTACAGTTCAGTTGCACCGTTGCAAAAAAGGATTGTATTTGTAGCCATAAAAACTAACAATCAAATTTAGCAAAGATTTAAATTGTCAGTAGCAGCTTTTAGTAAATTATTTTCAATATGTCATCGTTTTGTGACAAAAAATAATAAGCAAAAGTCAAATGGGTTCATGATACTGTTTTCTACTGTAATTTATCAAACGAAAACTATATTTTGGCATTTGGGCGTTTGTCTATAGCTTTTGGTGCACTTTTTTGTGTAAATTTTGTCATCGCAGTGAACAAAGATCGTGCCACTTCATCATAATTGTTGAATAAATATTACTTTGCATCATTCTCACAGCTGTAAATTTCATAGCCTCAAAAGCTTTTTGATGATTTTTAACTTTTTTTAGCAATCGTTATATTTCTATAATAGTATACTAGTGTGACGTGAAGTTTAAAAATCCAAGTAGAAATTTTGCCACTCGAATAAACTTGCAACGCTTAAGTATCAAAAATAAACAAGAAAAAACAATTGGAAATATCGACATAACAATTTCCTCTTACAATGTTCTTCACATCGGACGCTTGGTCGAGTGGTGAAGCATTTGTCTCTAAAGCGGGAGGTCTGAGGTTCTAATCTGGGGCCGGACAAATCGGAGTAGTCAACAGCTCGCCACTACTTCAACAGTTCTTCGGAAGGAGTTTTGTTGCCCGGGCACAAGGACGCAAAGATGAGCCGTGCAAACTCGTAATACGCTTCGGCGTCACACAGCGAGTATAATGAAAATTTTGATTTAATGCTTGCTTGAATAATATTTTTGTGAAGTTTTCAATATTTTTTTTTCGTGTTTGAACGTAAATAGCACTGCGCAAGCGAATATGGAATTTTATTCTGAATACTTGACTCATTCTTACTCTGTGGCTCTTGACAATACAACTTATTGTTCTGTTGTGAAGAGATAGTAATGTGGCAAATCTGCTGATAATTTCGGATTATGCATACACAAACTAATTGGTTGCTCATTTAATTGCATAATGACGTAGTTTGTGGCTTAGTGATGCTTTTTATATCTATTCTACATGGTTTAGCTTAATCCTATTTACGTGAATGGATTTCCACCCAAAATTAAAATTTCTTTTTCTTATCTAAAATAACTACAGAGTAACACTGATGAACTTTTTTTCTCGTTAAATATTTAAGTGAAGCACTTTGCAAGCTTACCTGTTTATTTTATTTTATAGGTCTCCTGCACGAAAAATAACGATATCGAAATTTTCTCTGTTATAATCGGATAATACCGATAGATTGAGATAGTGGTGACAGGTCACTTAAAACAATAATTGGTACAGTTTGGTAATTTCTTAAAATAAAGCTGACATCATTATTTTAGTTGAAGCAATTAAAGCCTCGAAAAAATTTTAACTATGAACTTACCATTAGAACTAAAGTCTAGCGCAACCTTGTTAACTTAATTGTTAACTTAGTTTAATTAAAAGCGGTTATAGTTTTTCACTATTTTTAGAAACAGCCAACTCAAAAGTCATTATAATACTTGGGCGTGAACAAAATATTAGTTACATATAAACGACATCATTGTAATCCATAACTGTGGCTTCATTTCTTTTCTGTTTTTGCAAATGTATTTTGATAACACTTAATTGATGTCCACTGCTCACGTAAAACAGTCACTGCGCTGATTGTGGTTTGTATTATTTCATATTCTTGTTTTGTTTTTGGCAAAACTTTATTGTTTCACCTTTTGATAAATTGATAATACAATACAGACACTTGGACAGGCCAGGTGCTCGAGCTGTAACGCATTCCCCTCTGGAACGGGAGGTCTGAGGTTCAAATCTCGGACCGGTCAAATCATACACAGTGTTGCCAACGGCTCACCACCGTTGCAACATTTCTTCGAAAGTTCGGAGCTGTGTTGCCCGGGCACAATGACGCGGAGATGGCCCCCGCAAATTCGTTACACGCTTCGGCGTAATACAGCGAGTATAACGAAAGATTTTATTTGACTATACAATACTATAGAAGTTTACGGTGAAATTTAGGATTTACCTATATAACATACCAATTTCTTTTTTTTTGCGCAAGGTTAACAAGAGCTATATTAATGTGCCACCTATGGTCGCGAATGAATTCGACAAATGATTGCTATCAAACTTTTGAGGTTTGTGTCGTCTCGCATCCTTAAAAAAATGAAAAATAATGGACGTTTTGCAATGTGCAAATGCTAACCAGCTCATTTTTTTTGTAATTTCAAGAAAGGTAACTTTTTTTGAAAGGTTCCTCCACCTTATTTTCATACGACCTATGTATTTCATTAATTGTTTAATTTTAGATGAGAAATCGTTTTGCTTTTTACGTTGCCTTAACGGTTTGAAACGAATCATTTAAGAAACCAATTTCTTCGCAATTAACACGAAAACAATGTCAAAACAGAAACTTTTTTGATCAAACCCAAAAAATTATCCCTAAATACGATGCTTTACATTCGAGCATGGATATTTTTTATCATCTTTTATTTATTTTTTTCTGTTTTGATTAATATTAACAGCTGCCTAAGCAGGATAATTTTCTGGCAGTTCAAGAATCAGTAAAAATGAAAACTTTTTCAATTTATTTGCTTACGTAGTTCGCAGTAACGTTATCTCTTCTTATCTGATAAGGTTATTCCCAAGCTATTGACCCTGATTTAACTTGACGTTATTGCTTTTGTCCGCTGCGTTACAACTAACGTAACAAAAGTGTTGTTTCCATTATATCTCCAAGAAAGGATGTCATTTTAAGTTTTCATTGAGCATTCTCACAAAAGCGTTTGAAGAAGGCTACAAAATTTCGGCAAAATATATAGCGTAAATGAAATATATTGTCCTGTAGTTTTTTGGTTTTTTTTGTTTCAAAAATGTGACATTTTTGATAGTGCATTTAATATAGCAAAATCCAAGCAGTTTTTACTTTTGAATAGCTTAAACTCAAAAAAATACTTCGCAATGCCAGTAAATTTGTCCAATAGTTTGTAGTCAGGTGGCAATGCCAGCCCTGCTAGCGTAGGGGCATTGCCTGTCAATCAACAAGCACTTAACATGGAATTGACCAATGACCAAAATATCTGCATCAACGCAAAAGTGTTTACTATTTCAATATGAACTATCTGTAGAAATGTATTGCTGGAAGCTTTACAGAAGTATAGCAACGAAACTTTTGTGAATATCGTGTTTCAAGAAACTTCTTAATGTCGCCATCACAACAGCATCACAAAAAGACAATCAAAACAACTGCTGACCGTGACAATGAACTTTGTTGTTACAACGGCGACGCACATGTTTGACCATTTGTAAGCTTCGAAAATTTGTTTAGTACTTTCGGTATTTTGGCTTTTTAGATACAAGTAACAAATTTCTGCTTAACCCATATATCAAAATCAATCAAATCTTTTATTATACTCGCTGGATTACGCCGAAGCGTGTAACGAGTTTGTCGGGCCAATCTCCGCGTCATTGCGCCCGGGCAACACAGCTTCTTTCGACGAAATGTCGCAGCGGTGGTGAGCCGTTGGCAACACTGTGTCCGATTTGACCGGCCCGAGATTTGAACCTAAGACCTCCCGCTCCAGAGACGAACGCGTTACCGCTCGACCAACTTTTTGTGACCCATACAGAATTTTTTAATGTGACTGGCCTTAATTCTCAAGTGGCTATAAAATTCTTGAAAAGCAGTCAAAAAATAAAAGAACCACTCCATGAGCTTGGTAGGCTTACCAACACTCGAATGATTACCGTGCCACATTTTAGCAACTTTCAACAATCACCGGAGTCGTTTTGATAACGATAGTAACAGGGATAAGGAAGCGTCAATTTTTGAATCGCTTTCGCTTCCACAACTTGACGACGTAATTTTTGCCTAAAATTTTTTCATCGTAAAATTTTTTCTAGATAAGTCAAGATAAAACAGAATTGTTATAATCATCTTAAAAATATCATATAGAAGCAAATTATTTAATCGTATTCAGTGGTTTGTCATCACAAGGATCTGCGCATGAGCGTAGTCAGGAGTTCGGATTTGGAGTGTCCCTGAAACGAAAAGTCCAATCATGGTCGATATGTTTCAGCTGAAGCGAATTTTTCTGAACGTTTACCCAGAAGTTTAAAATAATTAGCGATTACTTAGGGTCTGGAGACGGATTTCCGAGCGCTTGGGATAATATTAAATTAATTTAATTGTATCTGCGCTGTTAAGCGCAAGTCTACGCGTCTATAATTAGGTAGCCGTGGGGCGAAGCTTCCGCATTTGCAGAATTTTTTTTTGAATAACTTGTTTGTGTATGTATGTGGTTTGCTCCAAAATTTTGCTAGCAACGTGTGTGTTTAGGACAGCAAAATAAAAAAACATTGCCAGAATTACGCGGTTATACAGAGTATCATAAGAATAATTTTGTAGCAAACGGTATTTAGCAATAATTAAGACAAGCATATATAACTTCATGTTTAAAAGTCTTACAAGATAAAACTTTGTTAGAAAAACGTTATGATGCTGCTCTGCTTTGTCTGCGTTGTAAGAATATCTTATCGCAGTGAAAAAAATTTAAATGCTGGAACTGGAAACTTTGTTTATGTTGGTGGATATACTGTCTTACATGAGTATGGCCCCAGATTTTTAAAAAATGGCGAAACACGATTTAAAAATATTTTTGAGAGAATGGTTAATTTTTAGGACTAAAATTGAGAATTTTCGAACACTTACAATTTCAAAAATGAGTTGGTTACCTACAATAGTTCATGTTTGAGTTGATAGGGGTGGGGGCTGCCCCGGATCTAAGTGGACCACAAGGCCTTAAAATATTTCACAAAAAATTGCACCACATTCAAATTTTTGACGTTCGATATGCATGGCCAAGGTGGAAGTGAAAGCGGTACCTTTTTACTGCTTCCAGCTTCCGCTTCCACGAAAATTTGCCGCTTCCACTTCCACAATCCTGGATATTAAGCAAAAATACTGTAGAATTGTTAGTACAGGGAAAATGTATGGAAAATAGCTTTTCACTAAAGTAAGGGAGCGCCTTGACTAGTCAAGGAGTACCTGACTAGTTTACCTCACGGTTGATCGGTGCTCTTTGGACTCTGCCAAGTCAGTCATCAGAAAGCTAAAAGATCAATCTACTATTGAGTGTTGTTACGCTTTCCTTGTATGTTTAAATTTTACTGACTTACTTACTTTTTACTGCAGTATTTTGATTTTCTGGTGCACGAGGTAGCCTACAACAGCAAAAACGTTTAATTATTATTGCTCACTATTACTTGCATGAGATAAAAAATTGGTAATTCTATTTTAAAATAATCAAAAGCATTGGTTTAGGCTTCAGCAGCACTTAAACTGTAAAATATCGGATGAGGAGCGCTTCTGCAGCCGTAATCGGAAGCATCTTGATATGGAAACGTTTCAGGGTGGAAAAACAAAAATATTCACACTCATAAAAGGTAGAAAGGTGTCTTCGTCCGAATAGGCCATTTTGTTGATCAAACCCTTGGTGGAGACCAGAAAAAAAGTTCTTTGCGTCCGAATCAGCCAGTGCGCTTTCTTTCTGTGAGAGGACGCAGAATTTCGATGGGAGGTACGCTAATTCTCGATGGGAAACCCCTCCCCCCGAGCCCGCCCTACAATTTAATTACTGGGGTATTTTTACTGGAGTAAATAGTATTGCACTCTGGTTTTCAAGAGATAAATTTCTTCTCTTGGCATCATTATTGTGATCTGGAAAGAGTATTTTGTTACTTTTTTATGTGTACAGGTATGGTGTTAATTTCTAAAACTTCCGAAGTATGTTAGTCCAGCTTTCAAGAAAAGAAGATACAGGTCCGACCAAGCATTGTTATGTTTGGCATACCTTGGACTTGTAATTAAATTTGCACAACCTCCTCCTAGCGCAAATATAATTTAACCATTTATTGTCAAAGCTTGTCTCAAACGTTTAACAAGCTATAAAATGCAGGTCATAAACCGCTTATTATGTGTCAAAATTGTTCAAACCTTCTAAAGTTCCGGCAAGTTAATTGGATATTATATAGCCATCATAAATAGAGTCTCAGGCTATCGACATTACCCAGGTAACAGTCTACCGACTTGTCAAAACTTTCTATTTTTAGGTCAATTAGATTAATTTAGCATAACTAATTCATAAACGTATCGATGAAGGTTGTTGTAATGACCACAAATTTTGCGTTTTCATTGCTCAATGGTGGGATTTACACAGCGAGAATTTTAATTTAGGGTTAAAGGAAAATGTTGTAGCACTGTCAAAATTAAAGGCATTTGCCAAAAACTGCTTCAAAAGATTTTTTCGTTTTTTTTTTGGGGGGGGGTTGGTTTCTCAATACACATTTTTCTGCTCATTACAATAAATTTAAAATGTCAATTAAAAGTTTAGTTTTTTCTCTTTTTCATTTTCAAGCGTTGCTATCAATACAAAATAATTTTGTTATTTGATTGTTACAGACTAGGAAGACCACCACAATACATTAGGCCCCAATAGTCTGCTTCACTTGCATCGGCTTATATCAGGGAGCTGCAATAGTTGAAAAATAATCTCATTCAAAAAATAACTATAGCCCTCCGGGATAAGTTTATACGAGTGACAGACTGTAGGGAAACGATGCAGGAGTCTGTCACTGTCTAATAATACAGTACAAGTACCTCGCTTTGATTTGTCATGGAGCACTTTTTTGATTTTCCGGCCTATAATGATACAATATTCCATATTGGCAGCATTTTTTTGATAAAAAAGTGATGTCATTTTGACGTTTTTATGACAGTCGTTGCCATTACTAACAATCATAAAAATTTGTTTTTGAAATAAATTTTAGTTCCTTAAAAGTTTGTGAATGGCGTTAACAAAACTACGGCTTGAAATTTACGTAAATTGATACCTCATCAAACTTCATGTCGTAAATTTTATCACTATTGCTTTCAAGTCCATGTGATATGCCCATGACGTCACGCATTGCGCAAAGATTGTAAAGTGCAGTTTGTGATTGCGTCATTTCACGCAAACTCAACGTCATAGGGATTCAGGAAAAGAATTTTCAAACAAACAAACCTTCAAAAGAAATTTCAAGCTAACAATTTCATGCTTTGGCTTGACAGTGGACTCGGGTCGTTAAATTTTTATACAGATTTTCCTGCAACTTTCCTCTTACAACAAAGAGCATTACGGCGACTTTCAACAATCATAGCATCCCGACATCTCGCTATATTTGCCAAAGGAAGTCCACTAATATTTATTTTAACAATTTTTTATTGTTAGCGATATGTTAAAACAAATTGCAAAAGAGGTGTAAACCGAAAAGAGAAATGGTATTTGGAAACGAACCATAAAACCATTTGACCGTAGAAACCAAACTGTGTCACTACAGTCTATTCCGTTATGGATAGCGTTGTTTATATACTTAGATCGCCCACGCTTCTATGCCAGGAAAACATCATACATAATTACATACAGCATGGCTGCTTATGTCGTTTCAGTATTTTGAGAAAAGTCTTCAAATTTTTAACAATGTAATTAATAAAGCATTTAGTTTTGAGTCAGTTATTTTTTAAAGGCATACAAACGAACAAAGAATTTACTATAGCATTATCCATTGAGAGATGATCTAATCAATTGCAAGCATGTGGGTCTCGAGGAATTGAGCGATACCAAGCCCTATTGCCTATTTATTCTCTACTCTAAGTCAATGTTGTATGCAATTGGTGCAACATGTTATGCTTCAAAGTTTTATTGTCATCGATTCTCGATCGTAGCTCAAAAATTTCTTGAAACCTTTTAAAATTGAATTTGGTGAGGTCAATACTTGAACCCATTTATGAACCTAATCTGAACTGCTTTGCTGTTTAGTGAAAGCTGATCCCATGGATGTGCGCTGTGTAGCTGACAATAAATCTTAAGTATCTTTTTTTTTTCGGTTAGCATTACATAAGCAAAGTTCCAGAAGTTTAGCAAACACTTCAGCGCGGACCTTTATTATTGCTTCTTAGTTCTTAGAGCTGTTTTTTTTTTTTTTTTTTTTGTAATTCGAGCTAAAGGTAAGCAAATGTTTATTTAGTCCTGATAACCCGCGTAGGTGATGACCCTTACTGCTCAATTCAGTCTACTTTTCCTAGAAATTAATATTTTTATTGGCACGAAACCCTCTTCAACTTTATTAACGGTATTTTCCCTCATTTTAATTATTAGTCGTAATTTTTTTTTTCGAAACTTGCACGTAAGATTTATCAAAGTCCCTGGAATATTTTGATACATGGTTATGTAAATATTTGGCTTTTGGAAATATCACAACACTCACTGAATCTATGTTTGAAATAACTAGATCATGGTTTCTATTTTTAATTTTATGACGTCTTTGATTTTTTTTTTTTTTGTTATATTGGTATTGGTAAGTAAGGTAATTAGCCAAAGGGGTAATATGCAAACCTAAAAATTATAACAAAAAATTAGTGAAAAGCTACAACTTTGAAATCAAATTAAAGTAGAGGCGCATCCAGAAGTTCTTGCAGGGATTCCGCTCCGTTAAAGATATAATATTTTCGAAAACGTTTTTGTACGATTTCCCCATTCAGTTTAATAGTTTTAGGTACAACCAGCCGCCATGTGCCTGCGCGCAACCAAAATTTTGCTTAGGGGGGCTTCAACAAAAAGTTGAATCCTTTTGTTCGGAAAATACCTCTTTCAGTCGGAGTGCAGAGCAAACTGGTGCAACCCAAGCGTATCAAGAAGGAGGTCTAAGGGCAGAGCCCCTAGCCGCCATAGGCTATTAGGGTGTGGAGGAAAAGTACCTCAGCAGCTGGGTAATTTTTTTGATTTTTCAGCCACAAATAGCTACTTTAGCGCCATTTGGATCACATTTCGCAAGTTTTTAGAGCCATTAGAAACACAAAAATTTCTGAAATTCGAACGTTAATTAAATTGCCCTGTCCCTTCATCCTCCCTTGATTAGAGGTTAAGACCAAACACGTTCAAACGCTTATGTTTTGAGATTTTCTCAGTAACTTGGCTGAAAGGGGGGGTTGAAACCATTTAGTTCCCACTGTTGCGCCACTGACTATGTGTTTTCAACAAATTTTTTATATCGAGGGACTTAAAGGCGTGCAGTGTAGTTCGAGTATACTCAATCTTGGAGAAAGAGACAACATCAGTAGCGAAGACTACACCTAGGCTAAAACACTACCTACAGCGGCGCAATCAGGAGGGCTTAGTGGCCTTCAGCCCTCTCTCTCCCCTTTTTTAGCCAAGTACACTAGAAAATTTAACCCAAAATACAGCAACTATTTAAACGTGCTTTGGACTTCAATTGCAAGTATAGGGGGCTGATGTGGCTGAGCAATTTAATTATAGCAAACAACTCTCGATTTTAACAACTTAGTTTTCAAATGGCGCTCAAAAACGTGCAAAATGTGATCCAAATGGCGCCAAAAAGTCTACTGTCTCTGAAAAATCACAAAAATTGCCCTGTGGCTGAGGGCTTGGCTTCAAGCAGCTGGGGGGTTCCCTCCAAGGCCCCCTCTGTGGTGCGTTTAAATGCAACAGTTTGCTCAGTAAGCCACTTAATAAACAATTTTTCGACACAAAAAATTTGTAACTTTGGGGCCAAGTCCCCCCACCCCTTTGCAAAGTCCTAGTTGCACGCCTGATTACCGGTATTTACATTATAAACTAAATAGATTATTGTCATTGCTACTTTACAATATTGCCAATTGCGATGTTTGTCTGTAACAGTGTTACAAAAATTGCACAAAAAATTGTTCATTCCCCCCCCCCCCCACGTACCCCACCCCGATGAGTATTGTGTTGTTAAATCTGAGAAGAAATGGATCTTGGTTCATTATTGCAATGAATTTTAGGTGTTACAAGTTTTTCTTATATTTCTCCGGTTTGAACAAGGGGTCCGTACCTCTTGGATCCGTCACTGTAAAGAATGTTTGATATTTTTGATAAATGGCATGCACTCAACAATCAGTGTTCAAATCAAATTAAATCTTTTGTTATACTCGCTGAGTTACGACAAAGCGAGTAACGAGTTCGCGGGGCCCATCTGCGCGTCATTGCGCCCGGGCAACAGAGCCCCTTTTGAAGAAATGTCGCAGCGGTGGCGAGCCGTTGGCAACACTGTGTCCGACTTGACCGGCCCAAGACTTGAACCTCAGACCTCCCGCTCCATTCACCTACGCGTTACCGTTCGACTGTAGCTGGCCGGTAGGTTTAATTTTTTACTTTCTCCTGTCACTGGACAGAGACAGACGTTAACTGTTGGATGATCCGCACACTTTTCATTTCGAAAACTACTTCGTGCTTGGAGGTATCCACTCCTATTTAGCAGTTTTCGGCGATCCAATGTTCCTATGAATTTCTTTAATGCTTGTCCACTAAATTTGCTCCGTGTTCAAAGCCACCAAGCAGAGATAATCATCGTAAAGCGTCTTATCCAAGGATGCAAAAACATGATCAGGGATCGGGTTGAACATTGAACCCAAATCATGCAACCAGCAGAGTCGTCGAAGAAAAATGACGCCTTTGCCTTTCAGCCACGCTGTCGACATGTCGATTTGTTTACAATTATTTCTTAAGCAAATCTTCAAAATGATTACGGTAATTCAAAAACGGCAACTTGTTTTGAAGATATATCGCCAGGCAAGCAGAAAACTGCCACTCAAAATGTTTAGAGGCAAAAGCCTTGCAAGCTTAGTTGTTGTAAATGGGTCAACGGTGCTGGTCAAGATGTGGTATTTTGTAATTTAGTTATTAGGGTTATTGTCGTAACAAAAGATTTCAAGTTACGTAAATAAATAAGAAAGGTTTTATCCCACGGTTTTATTTACTTTTTTTCTTTGTGGAGGCGGCACTAGTCGCTTGTAAGTTGGGATAAAATTACAAGCTTTACCCTTGTTAGTTAACGTATTACGCCGATAGGTTAACACAAAGCAGTTATCTTTTAAAGCCTTTTAAAGCACGGGACAGTCGTACAAAATATCATCAAAGTCGTTTTTATGCTGATCAAAATAAAGATTAAATCCTAGTTCAAATTTATTTCAGTTGCATCCAAATGCTGCATTTAAGCATCTTATGCAATATCTGACACATAACAGCACAGCAAGTGGCAGTCGCGTAAATTGAAGCAATTAACAATCTTATTGTTTCAAAAATACCTTCATCAAAATGCTATGAAGCAAAGTTCAAGGAAACGAAGCAAAAGTTCAATTTATAATCTCCGTCGATATTACAGAACAACTTGAGCAATATCCTATTGCAAATTTTTACTCAGATTATTTTCCAAAAGAACAAAACTAGAGGATTGGAGAACGAAACCTCATCATCAAAGAAAGCGTTAATAGCTGTGGTGAAACTTTTCAATCTGCATTACGTTTATCAATCTTCATAGTTGGGCAAAGCGTAACTTCCGCAACCTCCACAATTGCGAAAGTTGCGTTGTGCTTTAATCTTCTATTTTGAGACATTGCGGAAGTTGCAATGCGGACAATTTTTTTTCAATTTGTTTAGGATTTATTGCGCTGGGCTTTCAGAAAAAAATTTTTTTGGTTAGTAGCGCAATTTTATACTTTGAATCAAATTTTGTTTAATTTCAATCGTAATATTATCAAATGCAGATCTTCTTTAGCAAATTACTTGTTTTTCTATCGTCTAAAACTGTAAAAATGCGGAATTTGTATCGTGTTTTGTACATTTGATTGCGGAAGTTGTGCTTTGACTTAGTACAACTTCCCGTTTTACAATTGCGGAGTTGCGTTGCGCTTCAACTGAATAAAAAAGTTTGTTGCGGAAGTTGCTGCGCTTTTGGTAAAATGTTATTTGTGCCCATCTCTGTCAATTTTCTATTTCTATTAGGTTAAAGAACATGTTTTTTTTCTATTTCTTAAGTCCAAAAGATTTCAATTAATCTGACTTGACGTAATTTTTCGCGTAAAGTGGCACCAAATTTTGGTGTTCGACCCATTTTTGCACAGGGTATTTAACCAACACATTTTACTAAGGGGGGGGCAAAAATTCTCTCTATCTAACTCCTAAACCAAAAGTCATGTGAACACCAAATTTGGCATGCGGTTGGTATTAAGCAAAATATTTTAGAATAATTGGTTTTGAGTCGATGAAGTCGTCATTGTGACGTCACAGCTATATTTTCGAAAAACGACGTCATTTTTGCAATGTTGTCGCAGGCGGTTCAAATTTTGTAAGTTTTTTTTATGATACTAAATTATAAACTTTCTAGGTCATGTTAGTTAGGTCACAAAAACGTCTTATGACGTCATTTAAGTTAAGTATTGGCCAAAAACTGCTCAGATTTCGGAAAGTGACTTTGGAAATCCTCAAAAATCGGGAAACTTCCCGTTATCTTGGCAACTTCAAATTTTCAAGAGTTAATTGTAAATAATTTTGACTCAATTCAAATAGAATTGTAATAAAAATCTTTTTTCTAAAGGGATTTATCACAAAAAAAAACAAGAAGAAGCAAAAATGCCCCCCCTCCCGTAAATTAGGATAAAAGTGAGCGGCTGGAGAGGAATTCAAATATTACGTTCACTCTTTGGCATTTCTATGGCAATTTTACAAATGAAAATAGAGCTGCAGGACTGCGTGGAGAAATCTACTACGAAAAAAATGTTCTAGAAATAGGCAAAGATTTAAAATGACTAAACATTTAAAGCAAGATGGTTTGGAACGAGCCTTAATTTGAACTGTCGATTAATCCATAATAATCCAATAAAACTGGCAGCAACGCTAATCGCCAGTTGGACAAAAGACCTCCGAACGTAATTGCATTAACAAGGTCTAATCGATTAAGTCATATGGGTGCAGCTATACAAAGTTTATATTTGCTTCTACTACGTTTCTGATAAACATCCCTTGTTGTACCATGTAATAAATAATACAAGGATTACAATATCGAAGTTGACGCGTAATCTGGAACCATGTAAGGTTTGGTAGTTTTAGCCTGGGCTTATTACGAACAAATACATAATTATGAACAATAAAACGATGTCAAACAAGCTTAAATCTCGTAAATTAGGTTGTAGTTAACAGCTGAAATCAATACTTCGACAGTGACTTGCGGTTTAAAAGCAAAATAGAAGACCATTGACTTTCGATTTTTATTACAACTGCATCATACAATTAGTTTTTGCATGTCCATCTGACCGGTACGATTTTTTGTTTGTTCTCGACAAAAATATCCAAAAACTTAAGACAAAAAATGACCATCGAGACCCAAAACGAAGAATATGGCCAAACCAACAAGTATGTAAACCGGGGGAACATTACTGCATGTGGATCGCCTACTGGATTTAATTTGCGAAGCGTATTGGAAATAACAATATGGATTGCATCAATTGTATTATGTCCACATGAAATGGGTTTTTATCAACTGTAAAAGCATGCTAGATGGTTGAAAATTTGTAGTCAGTAATAGCAATCAAAAGATTTTGATGCTTTAAAGATTCTGTCTTCACTTAGCTTACAATCGACGTAAATGTACAAGTGTGTCCTTAGTTTATCTTTAAAAAATTTAAGCTGCTAAGTCGGCGCGCTGGACTTACCGTGCTTTTGTTAAAATAAACAAAGAACAAATCCCTAAGCTCACGATTTTACGCCAAAAGTAGACCAGGCTTACAAGGCATTAAAAGAAAGATGTCGACCTGACCCAATAGAGCAGACATGAAAACAACTAATATAAACATATTTTTGCTTATACAGGAAAAATTATATTGACATAACGAGAGTAAAGGGTTGTTTTAATGATCAAAATCGTAGTGTGAAACCTGTGAAATTAAATTTAATATTTGCTAATAGTCTGCCGGAAAGACGATAGTATAACGATTCTTCATTTTCTAGTAAATCAAGGTGTTGGCTGACCATTGACCAACAAATGACCAAAGAACAATTTTCAAAAAAATATTGAAGTGTTTCAACGTGAGAAACACCAGTCACGAAAGTTGCAGTTGTCAATCAAAAATAGTAACGTGCTTACGTCAGTCAAAAACCGATCAAAGTGATATAATTCATATTTTATGCTAACGAGTTTTTGTTAACATTGAGTTGTATGATGGTAGATAGGTATAACGCCTATTCTATGTGAATTCCCCGATCTTGGTACCAGATTGTAATGTACTGTACCGTACGTGTGGTTCTGTTTGTCGGGAATGGGTTCGAATTTCATTCCCAAAATTTTATTGGTAAAAAAACAGATTTTTGCTCAAGAGCAGATTTTTAAAAGAGACCAAAAGGAGCTCATAAATAATGCATCTTCAAAGTGGCTGAAGAGCCAAGATAGGAGATGTTTGCATTGCTTGTTTACCTCCAATCAAAAAGCAAAAAAGTTTTGTGAAACTTGATATGAAAAGTTGTTTATTTTTATCGTAACTTAATCTATTTTGAAAACGGATATCGTGCGATAGCTGTCGTGGCATCATATTGGCTACTGTTAACACTACAGCAAAAGTAAACACTTTGTAAAATACTTGTACTGCTGAAGAACGCAGTTATTGTTAAAATTAAACGCAAACAAATTTTGTAAATTTACAAATTAATTTTGCGTGCTAAGTAGAACATGGCTTATATTCTAAACAAAAAGTTTCGATACTACTTTGTTGATAACTAACACCTCTATTATTACATTTTGTTGCATTGATAAAACAGCTTTGTTTCAATGATATATGCTATGTGTGTATCATATGAGAGACGAATGCTATCGTTTTATTAAATAGTGAATGGTTCTGTTTTGTCCTCCATTCCAATCTGTCACAGAACTGCCACGAAACAAACGCTCTGTGATCAAAGTGCGGTAAGTTTGCTAAAGCTTCCAACGTCCCTTTAGGTTTGCCTCACCACTGTTAAATCAGTGAAACTCTTGCAAATAAAGTTAATGTTTATAAAGCATTATATTCTATGCAGAATTCTTTGATTAGGCGAAAAGACTGATTTTACTTCGCAAATTTATGTTATATTAAGGCGGACTAAAGTTCGCCGTGATTACACCAGTTTGTAATAAATATTCTGGGTTTTTTTACCGTCGAAAATTCAATATCGTGTTTTGCAAAAGTTATAGATGAACAGGGATGCACCCAGAAGGTATTTCGTATGAGTTTGAAGTTTGTGTCAACAGAAGCTAAAGTTACTTACTTGATAATAATCAAAGAACTGCTAATCGGTTCAAGATAAATTATTATCTTCTTTCGCTACATCATGTCTTTCAACTGCTTCATGTTTAGCGCGAAGTGACTGCCATGATAGTTATCTATTTAGTGAAGTGTGATGTAGATGGCCTTGATTTATTGGTTTCGAAGAAATTGAGACCTAAAAATGGTCGAAAAATCTCGGCGTTTGCAACTCTCAGTCGTGCGAACTCACTTTGCTACATGATCTCAAGCCATCTTACAGACCACATAAGTACACAACTGTGCATTTATGTCAGCACTTATGATAGAAAAGGAAGTTTAAAGAAGATTAGCGCTGGGCAATTCACTAGAGCACATTAATTTTTTGATAAGATAGCATTGGTTTTGAAAGAGAAAAAACAAACGCCGATTTTTGATTTTTGATTTATTCAATAATGGTAGGCTACGTAATGGTGGGTTACGAACGTGCTGGAACAACAACACTTTATTTTTTCTTTATTCATTGATAAAAAGTTAGCGCAATAATCTATTTTGGGCAAATTAAACTGGATAAAAACTTAGGCCGTGTCTATTGGTACAGTGGGTATACTCGGTGTAAAATCTTGAGCGTCAAGCTAGCGCAACCTTAGTTAATTTTAATCAATTGCAGCGTGTTCGCTGGTTAGGCAGTACACTGGATGTACCAAACTTTTGGTTAAAATAAACTAAAAATACGCTGGTACACCCATGATTTTGCGCAGAGTATATGACCGAGCCAAAAAGTTAGAACTTAGGAATAAGGCACAGGAGACTGTGCTCTCCAACGCACTTTTTCACTAAATCAGCCTTCACAAACTTTGCGCACGGCAAAAATGACAAAGCAAAAACTTTGTATTTTAGTAAAGTAATAAGATTATTGAATAGTCTTTCTGACTTGTTAGATCTCTACAAATTTACATTGTTTTAAAATGACTAGGGCAATTTGTCACTAAATGTCGTATAATGCCTTAAATCTTTGTGCTTGCGCAAATTCCATAATCGCAATTTATGTCTTATGATTTGTTTATAAAAACTTGTTTAACCTTATCATGGAACAATTTTTCAGAATTTGTTATCAATGGAGTAAAAAGCGGACTTATTCTTGGGATGTGTCATCTTCTGTTCTTGGCGCCCAATTATACAAAAGTGACGCCTAAGGTGGCTAAATCGCTCTAATCCGGGTAAAATATCCGATGATTAGAGACAAAAAAACACTAAACCAGTTCAAATTATGCGTTTGCAACTACTGGGCTCATTTTTTTACGGGTGAATGCTTGAAAGATACAGGCTTTGCAGATGACAGATAGGTTAATACCTGCCTGAAGTAGATAGGAACCCTTTTCAAAGGGACTTTCACAAGAACGCTTTTGTTTTCGTAAATTTCATCGCAAATTTCATAAAAACTGGGATCATATTTTAACCCCAAGGTGATTAGGAAAATGGACGCTATTATTACACTCTCCTAAAAAATAGAAAGGCACTTTCACAGTAAGCAGCAACATCTATCCAGAAATTTCTGACTTAAGAATATTTTTTCAATGCAAAAAAATATGAGTCATTTTGCACCAAAAACTCAATTATTGGTTCTTTACCAGTATTTATTCCATTATTCTGCGTTTGTTTAGTCGACCAGCTAATGGCTAGTTGACGCATTAAATTTCTTAGTCAACTATACCTGTCTTGTATATGCGTTAACTGATTGCTGAAAAATGCAGTGTTTTGTTGCGTTTGAGTGGATCCAAGTTTTGAAAAAAATCGTTATTAAAACTTTTGTTCAATATTACAAGCTATTAAGCGATTTGCAAATGCAAAACCATCTTTCTGCTATGACTCTTGTAGTCGATGTCGTTGTTGTTCCATGTTTATCCTTCTTTCACACCACAGCGCAAGACGCAGAGCAAGACGCAGCGCAAGACGCTAAGTACTCAGTGCTTGGACGAAGAAGTTACCGGTAAATCAACGTTCGTGCAAATTCTTTGAAATCTTTTTCCTTAAATTTTTCGCTTGTTCGAAGCCACGAAGCTGAGAAATTCAATGTGGATGTGTCTTTTCCCAACAAACGTTTTTACCTTTATGATCATGCACTCAAGACAGATGACTTTAAGTCTAAGTCAGGGGTGCCCAAAGTTTTTGAGAAGCGGACCGCATTGCACTTTTTTTAGCTTTAGCCGGCCGCACTTTTACTCAAAGTAGTCACAAAGCCATTGAAATTTTCTTATCTCGGCACTGCGCATGTGCACAATGCAGCAGTAGCGTAGCCAGGGGGGCTACAGCCCCCCATTGGCCTAAAAAGTATGCAAAATAGCAAGTTTTTAGTGCTTTTGTGACCGATTTTTGCTCCAAAAATGAAAACAGCCCCCCAACGGGATTGGGGAGCAGAAGTTGTGAAGGACTTGTTGTTATTTGGACCAGAAAAGTGGAGATTTTTTTTTCAGGAGCTCACCCAAAGTTGGTCAGCCAAAGTGACTGAATTTTGGTGAAGAACTTTTTTTTTTGAGATCACCTAATTTCGACCGGAAAAACCGTTTCAATTTTGGTAAAGACCTGAAGATCTTTTTTTTTTCGGAAATCACCTGATTTTGACACAAAATTGCCTCAATCTTATTCATGAATGATAAAAATTTGGGTCAAGTTCGTTTACTGTTGTTTCCAGCTTCCAAGAAAGCCTCCCCCCCCTTTGCGAAATCATGGCTACGCGCCTGCAATGCAGTAAGCTTTGCATTGTCCTACTAAATGAAATAATCCGGTTCTAACCTCTAATATAATTAAACTAATTCGTTTTATGTTGACCAAAAATAATTGTTTGTTAATTATTGTATATTGAAGAACTTTTTATTAGCACACAAACCCATTATATTCAGAATTTTGCTAAGGGAGAAGCTTAAACCAAAAGTTTTTTTTTTCGACGTCAAAATATGCCCACAGCACACTTGCACAGTATCTAGCACCCAAAGACAGAAGTGATAAATAAACTGCCTCAAAGTTCAAACATACTATGAATGAAATCTGGGAGCAAAGCCCCCAGCCGCCAGGCGAGTGTTGTAATTTCATGAAAAAAGCTCGACATTTCAACGCTATATGCAAGAAATTTTGCACATTTTAGAGCCACTTGAAAGAGTAGAATTGCTAAGTCATCTTTCTACTTAGGTCAGGACCAAAACATGTTTAAAAGCTAGCATATTTGAGTAAACCTTTCTAAATAATTTAGTTAAATAGGGAGGCCTCAGCCTCCGCAGCGTCAGTTCAGTAATTGTTGCACTATTCTGATCTATCGCTATTTTCTAATTTACCCCTATAGTGATGTTATTACCCATATTAAATTCGTAAAAATTGATTGAAATTAATATTTGAAAAAGCTAACGAGAAGAAATTTAACAGAAGAGACATTTAATTTTTCAGAGAAAGAATTGCACTCATCGAAAGAAACTCTGGAGGCCAGTCGCGGGCCGCTAAAAACTTATTGTGCTGGCCGCAGTTTGGGCAGCCCTGGTCTAAGTAGTGTTCATAAATTCATAACTTATTAAAAATTGTTATTCAAAGCTTCGATTCAACACGTTGGTTGTTCTTAAGATTTAAAAAAGATCAAAGCTTTGTTGAAATCACGTTCAAGAGCTTTCATTATTGACGTTGACGATTTCAATAACATCACAACTATGGAGTCATCATTGTTTAGAAAGTGTTTGAAGTTTTCGAAGAGAGGAGCGAACTTCAAATGAATTGCTTCCGTCTAAACTTGAAGTACGTTGCGTGCTCTCTAAGCAAACGAAAAGTCTATTCAATGTTCTTTTTTTTAGTTCAAAATTTTCAAGCTGGTTAAAAGGCTTTGTCATTGGTTCTTTATTATATGCGTTTCATCGTTGGTTCTTTATACGTATTATGTTGATGTTTTCGGCAGAGTTGTAAGCAGGGTTGGAAAAATTTCTTCTTTTTGCTTTAATTACAATTACAAATACAATTACAACCTAAAATTTTCAATTACAATTACAATTATTCAAGTTCGAGTAATTGTAGTTACCATAAAAAGATTCTCAGAACGTAGCAACCAATTCACTTACATACGAAGCCTCGAGTTTTGCTTATGCCAACACTGTGGATTTGTTTGTATTTCTATACCAGACCTATCAAAGCCCTATTTCTCTCTATTCTTGTTCTTCTATCAATCTTGAAGTTTAATTTTTGCAATACATAATTTCGTTTGTAAGCAATTGTCAAGTATGTTATTGAAATCATATTGGTTCCAGCAGCATTACGGTTTTAGCTAAACCATGGTATCATATCGCAATTATTTGTGCAAAGAAAATAAGTTTAACACAATTAAAAATTGTAAAAAAGTTGAAATTGAGTACGTTACAACTTCAAGTAACAACTACTACTTTACATTGTTTTAACTTTTACTAATAAAATCACATATTTAGCATGATGATACAAAATAGAACCATTAGTGTCACTTGGATACGCACAAGGGCAAAAAAGTAAAAAAGCACACAAAATCTTAATATCACAAATAGCATTGCAGCTACAATGGTTACTTAACACCAATTACAGTCACATCTGACGTCATTCGCCAATTCTATATTAGGCTATTTTTGGCTTAGAGTTAGTGCTCCTAAGCGTAGCCAGGGGGAGCGGGCCCAGTGGGCCCGTTCCCCCCAATCGAAATACCACCAATAAGATAAACATATGACAAAAAAGCCTTGTTTTTTCAATTTCAGTTTCTTTTTGTAGCATTTTCGCCTAAACAGTGCAGGCATACAACAGTATTTAACAATAATATTGACAACCAGGCCTGCCGGGCCCCCAAAATCAATTTTGACCAACCAATTTATATGTACAACCCGGGTGAAATTAAGGGTTATTGTATTTTAAGTTGCTACCCCAGGCCCTCATCTAACCTTTTTTATGAACGTAATGCAATTACTATGGCACAGTGCCAGGGGCCCAGCGCTTAGATGGTAAGACCTTTTTTTGATCTTCACCCATATACTGTATTTGGCAAAAAAATGTTGCGAAAATCCCCAAAGTACCAGGGGCCCCGCGCAATGTAAATCCTGCCCGTGAATAACACGGTTAGTCGGCGTAATCATCTTTTGTGCCATTTTTCAATAACAATTCATTTCCACCTCGCCAGTTTCTACGCCAAAAAAATACTTTTGAAAAAAAAGCTAAAAAAACTGCTCATTGAACAAATTACTGAATTTGAATTGAGGGGATCTGGACTCCCTGGCCGTACATGTACTCCTATAACTGGTTATTTTAATGACAAAACAATAACTTCTAGGGTAAATCTTGGAGTGGATTATTACTTACTGTTAAAATTTTGCACGAGGCAGTGCATCTTATTTCCCCCTACCTCAGCTAAATCATTTACAAAATTTAACTACAAAATTCAAGATTTTAAACGCGTTTTGGACTTAAATTGCAAGCAAAGCGAGAATTGAACGATTGAATTTTTTCAACTGGCTTTCAAATAAAAAAGCCGTTTTGGACTTAAATATGAAACAGCGCTGTCCAGCTCTGTGTATACTTGGCTTTCAAATGTTAAAAATCTAGTTCTTTAAAAATTGTTCTAAACACCTGCAAAATGTGATCCAATGGCATTGAAACAGCTATTTTTCCAAAAAGTTACTAAAAATTGTCTAGCAGCAGGGGGCTCCGCTCCCAGACCCCCGTCTGTGATGCGTTTGAGTTACACTAATTTACCCTACACGTCTTCCAAACTTAAACATTTTTACTTTTTAACTTTTTATTCAAACCTTCTTTCTTTAGCAAAATCCTGCTTAAGTGCCAAACCAGGCCCCGGCGTCTGATCTTCCATTCGAGCCCCATAAAAAGGTTCTCTTTTGAAAATTTCGGGTGACGTCATTGCATGTGATTTGTGTTTTGGGGCCCCCCAACCAAAAATCCTGGCTACGGGCAGGCGCGTAGCCAGAAATTCGCAATGAGGGGGCTGTTTTGGGGGTCTGGGGGCGGAGCCCCAGCCGCTGGAGGCCAATGGGGCTCTGGGGGTTTCGGGGCAAAACCCCCAGCCGCCGGAAGCATGGGGGTCTGGGGGCAAAGCCCCCAACACTCGAAAATTTTGCATTTTTGCAAAAATAACTTAATTTTAGGGCTATTTTGATAAAAAAAAATAATGCTTTTAAAACGTGGCTTAGAAATTGGCAGTGCAAACATGATTAAACTGGTTGCATAAATGTGCTATTTGGGAGGTGGCGAATGGTAAAATTTTAGTTATCTTATTTAGATGCTAGTAAATTATAAAATCGAATAGTTCAGTAAAGCTCACACGGAGTAATCTATTTCGTATTCAGTTTATAGAAAAAAAATAATTGGGGGGCTAATGAAAAAAAATTTGAGAGAAATTGGTAATTAACAACACTGAATAGTCCCCCCATTCCTTAGTTTATATTATATTTGTTGATGACACCTATGTTTAGCATTTTTACACTTGCGATCAAATTTGATTGCGTATTTTTGACCATTTTTCAAAGTTTTTATTTATTTTTGGTTTTATTTTCAACATATTAGCCCCCCCCAAATATATGTTTCAAAAGATGTTTTAAATCACTATTTAGTCCACTCTAGTACATATAACAATCTCAAAAGTGCTAAAAAAGTAGTGTTTTTCTCATTCTGCATTTTGGTCGATATGACAATGGGGGGGGCTGTGGCCACCCCCGCCCCCCCTCCCCCCGGCTACGCCTATGTTAGTGTTAGTTATGATTAGAGCAGGTGCTAAGTTTAGGTTATGAATATGATTAACCCTATCTCTAAAACTAACTCTAACTATTCCTAACCTACATTGATGTTCGGTTTGTGATGTCAGATGTGATTGCAACTGGTAGAAAATATTGATATCGATTTGCGACCGGAGGAAAATCGATATTGTTCAAACACATTTTGTTATGATCTAAGTGAAAAATAGTGAAATTGTAATTGAAAACAGGCAGAAAATTTTTCAATTACAATTACAAAATCGTGTAATTAGTTACAATTTTGTCAATTACAATTATAATCTTTCCAAGCCTGGTTGTAAGTCGGGCCGGGCTTTTCTGGTAAGGTTTGGGCCGGTTGGGGCTTAAGATTGACAAAATGTCGGGATTAATTCGGGCTTGACATACGTAGTTGCCTATTGCTTTAGCCGTTTAGGTGCTACAAAAGGGGCTATAAAGAACCGTTAAGGAACTACAAAGAACCGTACACATATTCTGAACATAACTTAACTTTCGGGCTTTTTGGGCCTTGTTTGGATTCAAAACATTTTTCGGTTTCGAGCATATGCTTGTCGGTTCGTTTACAACTCTGGTTTTCGAAAGTGATTTTTTCCTTTTCCTTTTTTTTCGGTAACTTCTCATAGCAAAAGAGTTTTAGCATTGTCCAATTATTACGTATAATTAGGTTAATGATAACTAGCTGTCATCATTCATCAGTAGTGATTACTTAACTAAAAATAGCATTATTTTGCAAAAACCTTGTTTCAGCATTTCACAAAAGAAAATTGATTGTTGGTTTGTCGCCCTTCAAAACCAAACTAATAATGAAAAGGTTTTGCGTTTTAATTAAGACTTACTAAATAATGCTTACGTAAACTGCTGAAAAGTGTGAAAGCTTTCAAAAAGGCTGATTTGCAATTTAACTCTCGATCGATCCACTATGACACGATAATTTTAGGTTTAGTTTAAATGTTTACCATTGCGAAAATGTAAATAAAATAGCTCGTAGTTTTTAATCTTAATTTTTTCGGAGGTGCTTGGTTTGTAGTGAGTGGCAAAATGAAGCGAAGACCAACCTTAGATGTCAAAAACAAAAGTGGAATCTGATGATTTGGAAACTTTGCAAGCTGGTCCATTAGCCACCAAAATTGCTCGCAAAGCATTCCAGGACGTTTTTAGTGTTTGTGTTATATTTTAGTGTATTTTTTATTTAATAACAAAATAAACCATTCGTTCGTACCAAAAATTTTTCGTGATTTTCGAACTGTATAAAAAGGTGCCCTAATACAGTATGATAGATGCAAATGGCGAGAGACGATGTGTTTTTTTTTTTAGCTGATAGCAGTATCGAGCATTCAGTCTAAAAGAATATAGTGCATAACGTTCATAAACAACCAAAGATTTCAGCTCTTACTTATCGGTTTTATTCGCGCACAAAGCCTGAGTTGTACATCGAAAGCAACTTAAAATAAAAATTAGGTGCTTGGTAATCATGATTTGTGAGAGTTTCAAAACCATCTTACGTCATCCTAGCTATAATCTAATGTGGTAAAAATTAGTGATCTTCAGCAGTGATTGGAAAATTTGCTTACTTACATTTTTGACAGCCTGTTATTACATGCGACTTATAAAAAGCTTGCTTAAGCAGGAGCACTTAATCGTAGTATCACGTACGCAAGTATCCACAAGGCCCAAAGCGATATTGCTTGAGAATGACGAACTGCTTTTTTGTGTGTGGCGGTAAGCTGGTAGTGGTTGTGACCTTCTCTGGTCTTGGAGGTCAAGGATTCGACTTTTGTAGCAGAATCACACAAAACAAAATGCATTTGCAATGGCTCTTGGCAGATAGCAAATTTTTATTGTTTTTTGTCGGTGCACGGTTTAGTTTTTAGCACTAAATTACATGATCTCTTAGCGATAAATTATTTTAGACTTAGTTAGATATTTTCTAAAATAATGCAAATTTTCTTTTTTTGTAGTTGAATTTATGGTGTTAGCGCTGCTGCTTTTGCGCAATTTTTCAAAAGTTTTTGAACAACTCAGAATGAACATAAATTTGCGGAATTAACGCGATTGAAATTGAACGTGGAATTTGAATTCAACTAATTGAAAAAAGTGCCTTTTGAAATAGCGACGTGTACTGTTTTATGACAATTAAATACAGTACATGTCGTTGTATTTTTATAGCTGAGATTTTTTGTTTTTTTCACTGCCAAGTTTGATTTTACGACGCACGGTAAATCAACAGCGACATCTAGAAAATAAAGTTTTTGCAAATTAGCTATGTATTTTCCGACGATAACAAGAAGAACTTGAAGAAACCACTGGTCACATAAAAACGAAATACGATAAATTATAGCAAAACTACAGTACAAAAAAATAATGTAATCTAATAAAAGTAAAACGCAACATTGAACAGTCGTATCAATAAAAAACTTCAACATAATTGATGCATTGTATTTGAATTACTGGCATATCAGAGAAAGTCGATAGAACTCAAAACGAAAAAAAGACCTGCAATGCAAATGCACTACAATCAATCAGAGCCAAAATCAACAAATCGCAAGTTTAAAGTGTATTTGTTAAGCTTTTGGATTGATATCTAATTCATACGCAATAAAAAGCCACACCAGTAAGGTTAAACTTATTGTTGGCAATATATGATTCTGAAAAGCATAAATACTGCGTGAATAAAAGCAGAAATATTAACGATAATTATTTTTTGGCTACTCTGTGAAAATATAAAAACATCATTTGCAATGAAACAAAATTTTTGAAAAGAAGCACATAAAATTTTAAATGCTAACGAATCGTTGCAGCTCAAGTAAAATATCGCACAAACCAAACTACTTTATTAAACTAACATCAACATTTTTGATAGATTTGGCATCATCAATCATAAAATAATATAATGTATGTTTACCTATGCCAAGAGCTAAAGAAACTCGCATTAAAAATGCCTTAACTGCAGCATCGACCACATATCTCACCACCCGGTCATTAATACTGCATTTAGCACTCATTGTAATTACCTACACGAAGGTTATTTTTATACCCGTTGCCTAATACAAAATCAACCATAAAGGTATTGTAACAAGTGCTACTAGTAGCTCTGAAATTAAATGTAAGTATTAAACAAGCATCAAAATGTATGCTGTTGATCTTAGTTATAAACCGATAGTTTATTTATTAAAATTCAAGCTTGATCTCGGATCCTCTTGATAGGCCTAGACCATAATCTTATGGCGGCAAGACAAAGAATGCTTCTGACTTTTTTATATTACAGTTTTTTTGTTAGAAGGAGAGTGTAGTATTTCTAGATAATTTTTTTACGAGGTTTGAAAGATTTTCACCAGAAATCATACAATATTCTTTTCACTACGAACGATAATCTTGAGAACAATTTTATTTTTTGATATACAAAAGCAGCCTTTTCGTGAGAGGATCGAGCGAGCACTCTTTCATCTTTCCTTCAATGTTGTAAAAATCTGCATCTTCTAACTCCGTGTGCGATTGCGTAACAGTGGAAACGCAGAACCCATCGCTGAAAAAACAAAACTTTTTCAGGTTAAAACAAAAAACAAACAAAAAAAACGAAGAGAGCACAAAAGTTGCTTTGAAACGAATAAGCGCACTTTACAATGACAGTATTCACTGTTGGGCCCATGGTTGAAGTTATAGTGTATTCATTCGCCTTTGGGAAAATTACAATACTTCGCTGACAGTTCAAGTTAAATTGTGATTGTAACACATAGTATGTGCAACAGGAAATAGTCCTGCAATCCACAAACTATGGCCAACATATACTTATGCATCGGGAATAGTCTGATGTTATCTTTTGTCCGTCCGATAGTGCTATATTGGACCAAAACAGGTCACCAGCTCGCCATGCATATTATTAGTTTTGTAACTCTGCATAAGTTAAATCGTCGGTCGGTCACAGAGTTTGCATGCATTATGCAAAAAAGAGCATAATTACCGCCATAGGTGGGCAAGTTAATGCAAAACGTTAGCTTCGTTAACCACTTGTCCGTTAACAAACTTCACACCTCTGTTAACGTTAATCCGTTATTTTCAGCTTTAATTAACGGAAGTTAATAAAGTCCGTTAATTCGCTAAAATTTTGCGTGTAATTTACATTTCATTTTATTTACTCACTTCTAGAACACGTATTGATGCTGTTGAGCTGATTGTAAGGAAATATTTATTGCTATGGTGGTCTTTTTGTGTTTTGGAAGCTACATTTTACAGCATAATCTAATTCCAAGATAAAAATAAGTTCAAATGTACTAAAGATGTAGCAAACCGAAAATCTTTGGAAATTGCGAACAGCGATAAACCAATGAAGCTGCAGCTTATTATTTGCCACAAAAAAGAGCTCTTTTCTTCGCTTCTATAAAACTCGCGCTAATACGCAACAAGTGTTACCAGTGCAAACTGGTTTGAACCGGTACAATGAATGAATGATGCAGGATGTTAACGATAAAAACCTTAATGGAAGTTAACAGTACTTAACGAAAGTAATTTAGTCCGTTAATATGAAAAAAACTTTTTAACGGATAAACGAGTTAATGAAAAAGATAGCTTCGTTATTAACGTATTAACGATCAACGTACTTGTGCCCACCTATGATTACAACCGGTAGAAAACTTTTGCCGAGTCAATTTGTACCATAGCTGCTTTCAAACTTACATCTTATTTTCACGACATACGATGCGGTTGGCCAAGGCACATATTATCACAAACGTTTCTTTGTCGACTGTGAGATTTGACTTCCAGTTTTCGACATCCGAAACACTTGAATCATCGAAAGCCGCGTGGTTGATAGACAGCGGACCTTCCCGTGATGCAGGATCAAATCCCAGAAGAAACAAAACTCTTTTCAATAGCGGATTAGCGAGTTCCACAAACAGCTTCTCCATCGCTTTCTTTAAATTTTTGTAGTTGATTGACCTAAAGAAAATTTTATCTTAGTTAGGGAACAATTCACCCATTTTGTCATCTAGGCTATTTTGGACCTTTTTTGCGTGGTACAACTAGTCTGCAACTCTACAACACTAGCCTAAATAACCTGATCTGAATAGAGTGAAGTTGCATGCTGCAATACCATATTCTATTCCATCAGATTGGTACGTACAATTCTTGATCAAAATCAATAAGTGCTTATCTTCTAAAATAAGTGCTTTATGAACTCAGATATTTGAGAGATGAGCTACTGTAAATTAAGTTTCCTTCACATTTCGATTGTGTTGAACGCCACAAAGAAAAAACTTTAACATACCCTTTTCTGTTGTGGTCATACTGCGCAAAAATGCTACGATAAAATATTTTCCAAGTTTCACTGATATTGCAATATTTCAACAAATATTGAATGGGATTCAAATTTTCAAGATGGCGCATATCAACAGGCAAAGAAAATCGCGTATCATATCTGCTTTCCGAGTCTCCGAATCCTGACCCTCTTTTCGCCTGAATAAAACAGTTTCATAAAATGTGCATTTTCACAAAAATTCAAAAAAAAAAGAAAGATTACGGGCTTTAAACTTCGTGACTTAAACAAGTCATACACCATATCAAACACCAACGACTTTCTCCTTATAATTTAGAAAACTAACCTGCTTCCAATCTTTCTTTGAGCATTCTTTTAATGGTAGGACTAAAATCATCAACAAATTGAAGCTATCTTTGCATCAATTGTAACTACATGCGTATTCACCAAGCAGCCCCTGCCAGAAGACAGCGAAGGAAACTTTTAGGCCACTGAGTAAAGCTGCCACCTTCTCATCTGTCAACCACACACCGTGGAAACTTCACACTGTAGCTTTTTATTGCTGAACGACAAGCAAGGAATCTGTGAATGCCAATTTTTACTCTTTGGTGATTTGACCTGACTGGGAATCGAACCCAAGTCTACTGTTTCAGCAGCAGGTGCTCTATCCACTCGACCACTGATCGGTTACAGTAATGAATTAATTAATCAAACCCTAACAAGCCAGTACGACTTCAAGTATTCTAAGGGTCGTGAGCACCAACTGGATCAACTTTGATCCTTGGGATCATCAATTTTCTAACTTCTACACCGCTCAACTTATTAGATTAAAATAAACTGAATTCGCAAGTTCAGAGATGCTCTGCTTGAATCACTTCATAATTAGAGCAATTGCCCCGGCCATTTATTCGTCTAAACTTTTCCTTCCAAGTGTTGCTAATCCTCCGATCAAAGTTAATTCACGTTTGTGTATACGACCCTAAGAGACCTTTCGGTTTATATCATTGTCAATTTCATTCCAATAGAAATGTAGTAAAATAAAATTTCTATTTGCCAAGATTGACAATGATATAAAAGAAAACCGAAACGTCTCTTGCAATGTACAAAGCAGTATTGTTTTTCTGCTCTTAATTAAGTTTGTCCAAAATTCTTTTTTGTCAACAAATAATCATAATAGCTGTATAGCATTTCTCACAGAAAAAAGACACCCCTGATGATCGCGATTACGGGTGAAACATAATGTACGATTTTAAATTTTTACTTTTTGACGTGCGCTGTGTTATGTTTCGAAAAAAAAAAGCTTCATTCAAAAGTCTTTACCTGCTGAATTTCTGAACAAAGGAAATCATTAAACGGAAGGCTGCCCAGAGTATTGCTTGCCGTATTCGCCTTCAGAGGACATTTTATGTGGTCGGAAGACAAAAGTAGATCCGTTCCAGGAGTAAAAATATTATCGTTGAGAAGTTGTGTCTTTACCCACGAATAGAGATCCTGTAATGAAAAATAACATGTTGTGGAATTAAAACTCCACTATATTCGATTCTTTACCGTTTTGTGTCTCAAAAACCGTTTAAACTTTACTGAATTTTATGAAGTGAGAGGGATATATTCTAGCGCTATTAGATGTTTAAACAAAATATCTCCGACAGATAGCGAAGATGAAATTTCCTTCAATGACAAGATCAGCTAACATTTTTTCGAAAAAAAAAAGTACTGAAATTTTCCATTTAAACAAAAGAAGCCAAATGAATATGCAGTAGAAATCTTATCATTTTTACATTGCAATCAGGCGCGTAGCCAGAAATCTGCAATGGGGGCTGTTCAGGGGGTCTGTGGGCGGAGCCCCTGTCCTTGAAAATTTTGTTGTGTTTTTTTGGCAAAAATAATTTAATTTTAGGCCTATTTGATGAAAATTAATGCTACTAAAACGTGGCATAGAAATTAGTAGCGCAAAAACATGATTATACTAGTTGCGTAAATGAGCTATGTTGGAGGTAGCTATTGCTTCAATTTCAGGCCTCTTATTTAAGTGTTTAAAGCATTGTGCTCGTGGTTACCTTCAACAGTTAATTGCCCTGCGTAAAGTCATCTGCTGTTTATGATTTTTGTAGGAACTGCGATGTGCTTTGCTTGAAAAAAATAGTCAATTAAACTACAACAAATCTGAATCAATTTTTTCACATCCTTCAAAATCAAACTAATTCATGATTTTTTACATGACAAACTGCCATCCTCTTCCGTATTTTCTCATCTTTTCCAAAAATCCTTGCAAATTTCCCACCGCTTTACCAGATCTAGTTCAAACAAAAACAAATTGCATATTCCTCTTTATCGCGCTAACCGCTTGCAACGTAGCATCAGGTATCAAGGTGTTTCCGTATGGAGCTCATTACCTATGGAAATACAAATCTTCCCAAGCATTCCTATAAAGTCAAACTCAAAGAATATCTTTTACAATTGTACATCTGATTATGAGCTTGACCATCTGTTGTAGAATTTTACTCGAGCAATTGATAAACTTAAAGTTCTTAACGAAAAACTAGCATTTTGTTTTTTTTTGTTTTTTGTTTTTTGACGTTCAACAATTCTCTTCGAATTGCGGACATATAGGGTGGCTGCTTTCACTCGATGACCGATGAGGTCTTTTCGTAGCCTCCCTGTCGCCGAATTACCTAAATTTTTACAGCTGCGTTTTTGCTAATCGTTTGTTTTTTTCTTTTTCGTGATGATATCAATTGAAACTGTATTGTAGTCGCGAGAAAATAAACAATGTTATGTTATGTTCAGTTTCTGTTTGGAATGATCTGCGTCTTGATATTTGGGAAACTAGCAGCATTTCATCGTTCAAAACTAAATTGAAAACATACTAGTTTAATATGGCCTTTATCGACGTGCCTGATATTGATTAGTATGCTTTAAAATAGCATTCGACCCGAATTTTCAAAAACTGAGAAAAAATCTTTAAAAATATGTTTACCAACATGATCCCATTGCGATTCTAGCAACTCATTAGGTTAAGAAAGTCTAAGTAAAAAAAATTTTATGTTTTCCTCTTAGAATCCAAATTTCGGCCATCTTGTTTCCATATGCGTTGGCAGAAAATTTTTCAGGGGGGCCAATAAGAATCGAGCCAGTATTAACTACCAAATATGGAAGAATTTTAAAATTTGGGAAGTTTAAGAGAGAGTGCGTGAAAATCCAGGGGGGACCATAGCCCCCCTGCCCTCCCCTTTCCAACGCCCATGTTTATTTCAAGTAGATTGTGCAATAAATCAGTTTGTAACTTCTATTTCGAGTCTTTCTAAGTACCGGGCTTCTTTGAATTAGGTGAGTGCTGACGGTATAGGTAAATAAATTAGTGGAACAACTAACTGCTGTTTGAATTCAGAGAGGTTAGATGCTTTCTTAGTGTGCTTTGTTCGACTAGAGCTAGCAAAGTATTCAGAATCAAGATCAGGTTTTAGTGCTTTAGGCGTAGTAGCCAATAGCCTATTGCAACTATTGCTTACTATAGATAGCCTATCCGACGAAATGATTGCATGTTTATGGCTAAAGCATTGTAGCTGACTAGATCTTAGACCAGTGCTTCCCAACCTTTTTCTAACCGTGGCCCATTTTGATTTTGAAAATTTTCCATGGCCCACTCTCAAAGTATTGCCTAAGACATCCAAAAAAACAGGTGTTCTCCAAAAAAAAAGAAGGTTTTCACCAAAATTCAAGCGGTTTTTCCGGCCAAAACCAGGTGATCTCCAGCCAACTAAAAATCTGGCTCGACTTTTTCAAATTACCACTTAAACCAAAATGCTCTGTGGCCCACTGGTGGGCCATGGCCCACAGGTTGAAAAGCACTGTCTTAGACTAAGATTCCAGTTTTTAGTGAGCCAGTAAGTTCTGTGCGATTACTGCGCAATTGGTTTAGGCCTAAAGGTCAGAAGGCCAGTTAGTTTTTAACGTAAGTATGCAATTGCAAACTTCAATGCAAAGCATTTTAGTAAGCATTTTTTCGTATAGGTGTGCTGCGGTTATCAGCAGGTACCTACGAAGCCACTTCCTCGACAGCTGCTAGTGTAGTCAGTCATTTGGAACGATTTTGACCCACGTCCGCTCAGTTTGGTAATGTTCGGAAAGCGCTTCTCCTTAGTCTAAGGGGGAAAATAATTGCGAATATTTTACGATTTCTTGGCCAAAGAGAATCAAAATTGGTACAAAACAATTCTAAAAAATTGCCCAAGTTGTTTCACTATGATTTCACAATAAATATTTTTAAACAAAAACGTCGTGAATGCCCTTTTAAGACTATACTGTCTTCGTGGTCTTTTTTAACAAGCCCTATTTTGCTTTGTGTATCTGTTAATTTTTAGCTTTTTTACCTGCTTTAGTAACAATTGCCCCTCAGTCAGGTGTTAGCTTCTTGGTATCTTATCTCAAGGGGTTGATAAATTGCTTATTATTATAAATTACAAGCTGGTAAATCATAAAATCCTATACCGGTAGTTCAAAAAAAAACTGTCAAGGAGTAATCTATTTTGTCTATAGTTTATAAAAAAAAGATATAATTGGGGGAGGGGCTAATGGAAGGAAGTTTGAGAGAAGTGGTTGGTAAGTAACTATTACTGAATAGTCCCCCACCCTGTTTTTGCGCTTAAGTATTTTTTGATGAAACCTATGTTAAGCACTTTTCAATGGGCGATCAAATTTGAATACCAATTTTGGCCATTTTCAAAGTTTTTTTTTATTTATGTTTCATTTTTGACAAATTAATCCCCCCCCCCCCTAAATAAACGTTTCAAAATATGCCGTAAATCCTATTTTTAGTCTATTACAGTGCAAAAGACAGTATCAAAAGTCCTAAAAACGTAGTATTTTTCTTATTATGCATTTTGGTGTCGGCAGGCCAATGAGGGGGGAGGGCTGTAGCCCCCCTGGCTACGCTACTGATTGCAGTTCTCACATTTTTTATTTTCCTGGAAAATTTTATTCCGTATAACTGTACGCACTAGTTGTAAATGGCAGTTGCAAATACAGGGAGGGCCATACAAGTCGCGCACCAAACAACTATGTGAAGTGTGATGTGAAACAATGTGAAATCAGCGGAGAAAAATTTCCTTCCAGTTTCATGAGCATAAAATAAATGTCTTTTTGGAGTTAAGAAACATTGTTTGCAGTGGCGGATTTAGGGCGGGGGATGGGGGGGATGCATCCCCCCCCACCAGCCTAAAAGTAACGATTTTGGCCGAAAAATCAGCCTCTGTTTCGAATAAATCGGCTCCATTTCGGGATGCATCCCCCCCCACCGACCTAAACGTAACCAATCCGGCGAAAAATCAGTCTCAATTTTGGTGAAGACCTTTTTTTTTTTTTTTTTTGGAGACCACCTGAATTTGGGCGAAAAAAACGTTTGAATTTCCGATTTCGGCCGAAAAATCAGTCTCAATTTTGGTGAAGACATCCGAATTTTTGAGGTTTTGTGCTTCAAATCCCCCCCCACCAAAATTTTCTGGATCCGCCACTGATTGTTTGTATGTATCAGTTTAACTAATTTATCAGAGTTTGTTTTAAATGCTTTGATGCGCAGCTTATGGTCCACCCTGTTTATTGAGCCATTCCTGAACTTTGCTGAGCCTCGCTTGAAAAACATGTTAGCTAAGGCTCATTCTTACTAACCTCCAAAGTTCGATATTCCAAAAACTCTCCAGTGTAAATTTTATCTTTGAAGCGAACTTTCACTTTAACTTCGTTCCACTTCGGTTTTTCGTATGGTTTGACTGCAGCATGAGGTTTTTGAGGTTGAAGGGGAGAGTTTTCCTGAAAAATGTTTTACACTGAGGACGGCTGCTGAAAAAAGTTTCGCCTTTTTTTAATGAAAATGAAAGTGTGCTGAGATCCTGCAAAAAACGACTCCGCAATGTATTTGGGGTAGAATACTTCACATTCTATTTCGGAGTACTTAGAGTTCCACAATGCACTTGAACTTAGCCTCTCGCATACAGTATAATTTTAACGGCACAGCATATAAAAACAATTACCGCTTTTGGTGGATTGGCATTACTTCCAAAAGAAATTGCCACGCTTTCTCTGCAAAAATAATAAATCGAATCAAACAAAAATCAATCGAATATACAGGGTTGGCCAAAAAAAATTGCTCCCTTAGACAAAGTGCCATAACTTTTTTTGCAAAGAGATAACAATTTAAAATTTTTACCATTTTTTTACAACGATATATTGCGTAGCTGTTTAAAATTTTACAATGAAATTCCAAGAAGTTATAAAATGAAGTCCATTTAAACATTGAAGACTGCAATCTTTTTTCACAAAGTGCGTTCAAAGGTTTTTTTGCAGGTAACGTAACTTTTTTTTATAATTGGTCTTTCTATACTCATTGTGACGTAACAAGGCCAGAATGCTAACAAACCTTTTTTCAAATGATAATAACTTTGAAATTATCTTATCTTAAAGATCTTAATCTTATCTTAATCCAGAGATCTTAATCCAGTCGATTACTGCGTTTGGAGCGCTCTGGAGCGAAATGTTTACCGCGGAAGAATATTTGAAAACACCATAGAATTGAAAGAAGCCATTCTTCAAGAGTGGGAAGCATTGCCCCAAGCGGTAATCAATAACGCCATCGATAGGCTTCGATCTCCTGTGCGGTTGGTGATTGCAGAAAACGGACAACACATCGAAAATATTGAACGAATGAACAATTGCTAACTGTTTGTGCCGTGTTAATTTTCATGCAATTGCAGTTTGTGATACTCACTATTTAAACACCTGTAATTTTGTTATTTTATGGAAATTTTTAATAAAATTTTACACAGCTATGCAATATATTGTTGTAAAGAAATGGTAAAAATTTTTAAATGTTATCTCATTCTAAAAACAAGTTATGACACTTTGTCCAAGGGTGTAATTTTTTTTGGCCAACCCTGTACACGAGTAAGACAGGTTAAACCACAAGATGATCACAAACGATTCACTAACACTCGGGTGTAGAAAATGTTTGGCCGAGGTCACAAAAATAGCTTAAAGAAAGAAACTATTTCACCAGAAATCTCTATCTACTTTTTACTAACCATGACTAATATCTAACCCAAACTCAAATTTTTACTCTAATTTTGACCCCAACTGCCTAAACCGAACCAAACCTAATCTTAGCTCTTAAAAAAGTCCTGTAAATGAAAAATGCGCAAATTAATTATACAGTCCTCGATTTCTTACATTCTTTTAGAATTAAAATTTTTCGATGAAATTGTCACTCAGTGATTTAAGCAAGTGATTTAATGATCGGTGATTTGAACTTCTAAAAAATTAAATCACTAAAAACTTTCTTACAAATTAGAGTGAAACTAAGGACTGTTGAACTTATTTCAATTCATTAATGGCGTCGGCGACAGTTCAGTTAGTTGAGTGATCGAAAGGCGGGTTCGATTCTCGAACTGGCAATGCGTCGTTGTGTCCTTGGGAAGGACACTTCACGCATATTTTTAATTGGGAACAAGCAGTCTACCGTAGAGGTGGCCCAGCTTGACAAAAACCCTGCAGGCAGAACCAAAAAAAGGGTGCTCAGCGGTGTTGGTGAGGTTGGATAGACGCCGAGTGCTGGGTTCATAGGTACGCATAGATGGATGGAATTCAAAAATGTGAAAATTGATTTTAATTTGCCAACTTTTGACATTGTTTGTTTTTAAGTTATTTTCCCTTTCAACTCAAATTAGCTTGTTTGTTGTTATGCTTGTCTAATATGATATTTTAACAAAGAGCTGATTATATGTTTGAAAATATTATCTAATATTACGGGATAGAACCCAAAAAGCACCAGCCTTCGTTTTCTGCGGCGAAAAGTTTCCTCTCTTTCTTCTTCACCAGCAAGATACTTTGGCGGTGGAGGAGGCATTGAATGGCGTCGAGAGGCATCAATTTTTGTATTTTCCTAAAAAAGTTTTTATTCCATAGTTGATTAGTTCGCAAAGCTGATTACAACAATGTCTAGAATTGCTAGCAGTGGCGCGACAGGAGGTGGTTAAAGGGGCTTCATCCCCCTCTTAGCCAAGCCATTTAGATTCTTAGAACATTTAAATAAAAGACAAAAAACAGTGTTTAAACGTGTTTTGGACTTGATTTGTGAGTAAGGGAGGCTGAAGGGGCTGGGCAATTTCATTCTTCAAAAATGACTTTCGAATTTGAACAATTTAATTCTTTCAAATAGCCTCAAAAACGTGTAAAATGTGATCTAAATGGCGATGGGGCTAAAATGACTTTTTGCCAAAAAAAATCACAAAATTTCCCCAAGCGGCTTGGGATTTGAGATGCACCAGTTTCCTCAGCATGCCTTCTGATTGAAATATTTTTTGCACAAAACTATTTGATTCAAGCCCCCCGTTCCCCATTTAACAAAACTCTGGTTGCGCGCTTGGTAGCTAGCCTTATTAGCAACTCTCAAAACACCAAAACTGAGATAATTTAAATCCACACAAGTGATAGATACAACTCATAACCGAGCATTTCAACCAATTGGTTTTACAGACCATATGAAAGCTTTTTAATGCTATAGTTGTAACATAAAAACTGGAGGATATTTTTTCTGGACGTTTCAAGATATTGCTAGTCGCATCAGCAGCAGATGAAAAGCAATAATTTTTTGACGATGAGACAAGTACTGTCTGGAAAAGTTCAAAAAAAGTGTTCAATTAAGTTTAAGCTTTTTGTTTTAAATCTAGATTACTTCAACATCCCAGTCATTATGCGCTAAACTCACTGCAGGCTACTAGTTTTGTTTTCAGAGTTAAGTTAATTGAAATTGAATAAACTATCGAGAAACAGGCTTGCATTCAGAATTTTGCTAAGGGTGTGAGGGGGCTTGAACCAAAAGTTAAGCAAATTTGGTTCGAAAAATGTCTCTTTTAGGCGACATGCTGAGCAAGCACAGACTGGGCTTTGCGGACAGAGCACCTAGAAGGCGGAGGCTACGGAGATCTGGAGGGAAGCCCAAGTCGTTTGGCAATTTTTGTGCCAAAAAAGAGCCATATTTGCACTGTTGGATCACATTTCGCACGTGATTAATGTCCTTTGAAAGAACTAAATTGGTCAAATTCTGAAGTCATTCGAAAGAATTAAATTGACCAGCCCCTTCAGCCTCACTCCTTACTTATAAGTCAAGTCTAAAACACGTTTAAACGCTTGTTTTTTGGGTTAAATGTTCTAAGTGACTTGGCTAAATGGGGGTTAAAACCCCTTTAGCCCCCTTCTTGGTTGAGCCACTGCCGAGAAAAACCAGTGAGAAGCATTACTAATATTTGACTAGCCTTTTCACACAGGAGCTTACTAAAAACTGTGTTTAAATCTGGACAAAAATTGCATTTATGATCTTTTTGTTTTCTGAATCAAACACAACAAACCGGAGCTGCTTGTTCAGTTTTCCTTTCAGAATTTTCGTTCAAATCATTGATATTTCCAGCAAATGTTACGCTTTTCTTCATCTTCTCATCACCAGTAGTTTCTTCTATTTTCTCTTCAGTAGTAACTTCATTTATGCTGTCTGTATCTTCTTCCCTCGATTGATTTTTTCGCTTTTCTTTTTCGTTCTAACAATAAGCAAGTGAATTTAATTCTGATTAATTTTCATTTCTCTTCAGGGAATTAGCCATGAAGGTACAGTACAACCAATAGAGGTCCATTCTTTTCAAAATTCGCAACTGTAGAAAGTCAAAGCTGCCACTTTCAACTTCTTTTAGATTTCTACTCCTGAGTGTAAATATATTTTCGACTTAAAATAACATTTCAAGCGGTTATACAAACAAAAAGCATTGTGGCCACTTTAGAATTGACTGGATAAACTGATTGAAAAAATTTAATGTTTCTTACTTCCTTTCAAGAACAATGCGAAGGAAACAGTTTAGAATCGGTGGAGGCATAAGATATCAGAATATTATCTGAAGAGTTTTCACGCTTAACGAAATAAGGCCTGTGAATATCAGTTTGTCGAACCCTACCCTTTCAATTACAAAAAATAAAAAACGATTAAACAAAATTTGTTCCGTTTTCACGTTAGAATGTTAATGGCGTGTCTGTTTCATGCAATTTTATACAAGTCATTGACCATTGCCGTGTTAATATTGCAATTTAGCTCAATAAAATTAGTAACAAAATTTCAGTGCCTAAATACAATTTTTAGCCAGCAACTCAACGAAATTAGTGTGAGAAAGACTGCTTATATGTAACTGGGCAATGCTGTTACGAAAGAGTAGTAAGCCATTTTAGTAGCATGACTCAAATGCATTTTACAAACAGATTAAATTCAATTCTTCGACAATTTTTTTGCAGTGTTGCTAATTGTGTGGTAGACAATTAAAATACTGTAACGCTACTGCAGCATATTTTGATGTCTCGAATTTTAGTTTATGGAAAGCATATTATAAAGTTTGAATATCGGGAGCCGCAACAAAATTTGACTGGAGAGATGTAATCTGGAAGTCAAACCATAGACTCTTTATTCAGTAGACTACCAACAGATGAGCGGAGAAAAAGAGAAGAGCATTGAACAAATAAAGTTTGCTCTTGTTGCGAAGAATTTTGGGTCACGTGTATTCGGCTGAATTGATTGGACATATTCGTAGAACGAGTAAACCGTTACGAAATAAGTCACGCTGAGTGGCCGAATCGGCATATTTTAGAATAAATGAACCGTAAAGAAAAAAAGACAAAACAATCACTTTCCAGTCTGCTATTAAACACTCTATGGTCAAACAGTATGATCTTGGAAGGGCATATGGTTAAATTGGCATGGGTTAGAAAGCAAAGCTGCAATAAATAAATTTAAATGATTTCATAAAATATACGTTAAAATAAGTCTATAATTAAAAGCTGAAGCATACCATTAGGTTAGTAAAAAAGCTCGCATGATGGGAAGCTTTAGCGGATGACATGGATTTATTACGTCTGCTAGCAGAATATTTAAACTTTTTATCTGCTCCAAAACCGACCGCAGAGTGGCGCTGTTGGTTTTTTGCTGAGAATAAGTGCTTGGATAAAGACTTATTTTTCAAGTCTTCAAGGGTTGACATTGAGGCTACTTCATTCCCAACCACGCTTTGATTGTAATTGGGAAAAGTTACTCGTCTGCTTCGCTTTTGCTTTTTTGGATAATCACAGTGGAAATAAAATATACTTTTTCCTGCAATATAACAAAAACAACGTTTGGTAAATGACGTAAAAGCACTAACCCACAACTTTGCAGCTATACATATTGAACACCATGAAGTACAGTTATTTGTATAAAGTATAAAATTTATGTTTTTAGTCCACAGCAACTTTGCTTCATCATGACATAGTTAATTTCGAACAAAATCAAGACAATCATGGAGAATTCAGGCGACTCGTTAAGACTTCGAGTGCCCGCGAAGGACCTCTGCTTTTTTACTCTGCCATTTTGATAGATGAGCATCGAAACTTCTTTGGTTTGCTTTCAACTAAAAAACGGTAAAACGTAGAAACTTGAATTTTGGATACAACATGTCAATGAATAAACGCGTTATCTATGCCGATTATCGTCCAGTTGGTCGAGCGGTAACGCGTTTGTCTCTGGAGCCGGAGGTCTGAAGTTTGTCTCTCGGACCGGTGAAATCGGACACAGCGTTGCCGACAATTCGTCACCGCTGCGACATTTCTTCAAAAGGAGCTGCGCTGCCCGGGCGCAATGATGTGGGATGGACCCCACAAACTCATTACGTGCTTCGGCGTAATAGAGCGAGAATAATGAAACATTTGATTTGATTTGATGTATGCCGATTTTGGGGATCCTAGGTCACGTAATCGTGATTTAGGTACCCCAAAACCGAGAAAAAACTGCAATTTTTAGGTCGATAATTTATTAATTCGTTTATAACTTTAAAAAAAGTCTGGACGTGGAATGTTGAAATTTGAACACAACATCGGTGAAAATGTGACCTTTACGCTCACTAAGTTTGGGGACGCCCGGTTACGTAACTGCGATTTCGTGAGACCGAAAATCCGCAAAAAGTGGACAGGTTTAACCCGGTTTATCTCGATAAATACAAATATTGATGAAAAAAGATTTGTGGCTTTTGAACACACTATTAACCACCATTCTTCTGGTTATATTGGTTTACCCCGGCTCAGATAGAGTTCTATTTTTCTTTTTTTTCCTTTCTTTTTTTATTCTTCCCAGGCGATCTACTTTTAAACCACTAATCGAACAAACTTCAAACTTTGAGCGAGTGTAAATAACATGAGGGACTAGGTCGGGTCTAAAACCGAGGGTGTCATGTTGGGGAGAACCCCCTTGAACGGCCCCTTCCAATTTTCTTAATTTTGGGGCGATTTAGAGCTATAGATGGGTGAAATTTTCAGAAAAGGTAGGTATTACAAAGCAAAAGCGTAAAGCAAAACAGTACAAAAGTTGAGGGCGCCACGATGGGGGTCTACTTAAACGGGGTTCCCCTCCTCCAAAATTCAAACTTTTTAACAACTTACCCTAGACACATGAAATTTTCAGAATAGGTAAATATACAGAAAAAATATAATATCTCAACATATTGGGGTACCAAAGTGAGGGTGTACTGTCCTCCTCAAACGGAGCCTCAAAAATTCAAACTTTTTGACTACTTACGCTAGACAGATGAAATTTTCAGCAAAGGTATACATAAGTGAAAGGCAAATATGACAAAATTTCGTTGTACCACAATTGGGAGTTCCCTCAAACGAGGACGCCAAAATTCAAATTTTTTGATCACTCAAGCACGACACATTAAATTAAAGAAAATAAAATATGACAAAATTTCAGCGTTCAACAATTGGGGGTCTTCCACAAATGAGTCCTTCAAATTAGACATTTTCAGCCACTCTTACTAGACACACAAAATTTTCAGGATAGGTGAATATAAAGAAAAGACAAAATTTGACAATAATTTCAGTGCCACAATTGAGTTCTCCTCAAACGGGTGCTTTAAAATTTTTAACCACTTAAGCTAAACAAATAAAATTTTAAAAAATAGGTAAAATGTAATGTGAAAAATTTTGGGAATGCCATGTTATAGGGATCCTCGAATTACGTTGGCACCTTCCCCCATTAACTACAAAAGCAAAACAAATTAAATCTATTGGATGAGTTAATATGAATCAAAAATTAAAGATAGCAGAGTTCGGTGGGCCACATTGAGGAGATCATGCCAAATAATTTTTAACTACCAGGTATACTCCATGTAGCTAGGCATGTCAAATTTTAAGAGTACCGGTAGGCTAATATAAGAGAAAGATAAAACATGCCTAACCTGGGGATGCCATGTTGGACAATTAGCCCTTAAATGAACCTTCAAAATTATAAGATGAATTGTCACAATGAATGGATTACAAAAAAGCTGAAGAGTCAAACTTATGGGATTACAAGTTGGGAGATTTTTCAGCCAAATAAACCTCCAACATTTAAGACGTTGAAGTACTTGAGCTTAATGGCTTTGATAGATTTAAACTGGATGGCCAAGTTTTTTGCTAAACTGTCACCTGTGACGTTGAGAAAACCTTCTACTTGCTCTTCAAAGTTTTAGAAAAATTTTATTAAGAAAGCTTTGATGCTGAATAATGGATATAAACATTATATACAATACTGCGCAATATCTCATATGTTGGGTCGCAATGCTTAATACCGTTCTCAGAATGGCTGTAATATGCATGAAATTTTCTGGCCGTGGTTAGTGTTATGTTTGGCTGATGTAATAATATTTTGCTCAAAGGTCGTTGAAATTTTAAAAATTGTTCTATGTTATTTCTTAGGAACTTTTAAAAAGTGCTGAGTTTGAGCCTTGTTATATGAGTTTTTTTATTAACGTTACTTGATTATTTTGATAACTTTTTGAGACCTTCAAAGTTTGAGAGCGAATAACCGCAAAGAAGTTAAATAAACTAAAAGAGCGTAATATGCAAAAGAAGTACAAAATAGTTGCTTGACTTTAAAAATTACATCTAGGGTTCTGGAAAGCATAGAATTGAGAATATTAACATGTATTTTAAATGTGAAGTCATTGTAAAGTTAGATTCTGCAATATCACTTATTTATAAATATAAAAAAATTTGATTTTTTGTTTCTAAATTTTACTTGCGTACGTATATTTTTCCATCCTAATTGCTAAGGCAGGCATACTTTTGATATAGTTCTAAATTTTGAAAAAAAAATCGGTAAGAACTATTTATACATGCGGTTGTACAAAATTCTTTTAAAAAAATACTACAGTGGGCTAACTGAGGGTGTAGATTTGATAGCTGGGAATAATGCGTTAAATTTTTGGTCAAGGTAATGTAAGTTACAAAATACTAAATTCATATTGGCATTTTCAAACCGAAAAGTTTTGAAGCAACAAAGTGGAATGTTGTTTTTGTTGTCATAATCGGAGCAAAGGATCCTGTCGATACAATTGTTTTAACGAGGGTTTTGTTTATAAACCGAATTGGTCTAAGGTTATTTTTGTTTGTATTGTACATACATGTATACTACTTGAAAGTAGGGTCGGATTGAATTTTGAATTTGAATTTGCTCTCTAGTTATTGATAAATTTGAATTTGAATTCGACTTTCGCAAAGTCAATGAATTTGAACTTGAATTCAGTTTTTGCAAAGTCAATAAATTTGAATTTGAATGTCTTAACTAAACATTCGATGAATTTAATTTTCTCAAATCAAAACTTACCCTGCAAAAGTAGCGATTTATAAACTGGTCAAAAAGACTAAGAATCAGATTAGAACGCAACTAATTGTAGCTCATGATTTAAGGAACTTGAGTCGTTACTTTATTGCGCTTAGTAGGCCGCAGCTAATGTACATCTGCGACTGCGAGACTGCGACTTGCTTGGTGCAAACTGCAAAATCCTCTTTGAATCTTTGGTGTGAAAACTAGGGTTGGATTGCATTTGAATTTTGAGTTTGAATCCCCTTACGAGTTATTGAATCAATTTCAATTTGAATTCGACTTTAGCAAAGTCAATGAATTTGAATTTAGTTTTTTTAATTTAAAGAATTTGAATTTAAATTTAAAAATTAAACACGAAATAAATGGATCCAACCCTGCTTGAAAGTCGCCGCAATTTTAACAATTATTACGCTACGCTGCTGAGTAAAAATTGCAACGAACTCCTCAAAAGTTAAAACGAGAACTAAGCATAGTTGTAAAATTTTAATTGGCATCAAGAGATACTTTTTCTACACATTTAAACTTTGAAAGCGTTAATCACAAACTTCCAGTCAGTAGAACATTATGAGATTCGAAAGCGATGTGTTTATTGCTGTTTATTGCATATTCATTCTCCTGCCACCGGACAGCGTCAGACGCAAATGTTGGACGATCTGCATTCTTTTTATTGCAATGACTATTTTGAGCTTGAAGGAATCTGCACCTGCTGGACAGTTTCCGATGATCCAATTTTCCTGTGGATTTCTTTGAATTCTTGTCCACTGAATTTGTTGCTAGTTCGAAGCCACCAAGCAGAGATAATCATCGTAAAGCGCAACAGGGCATGAAAGACCAACGGAAAATCCAAGGACGCAACAGGGCATGAAAGACCAACAACCATGAATACGCTCAACGCAATTTGAACGCTATCTTTAAGTAGAGTCAATTTTTTTAGTTCAGTAAAGTTAGATACTTTTGCAAAGTCCCCGGACATCGCTTGCGATGTCGCATTCTAGTTTTAGTGTCGATTTTATTTTAGCCAAATATATTGCAATAAAACCTCCAAAATGCACTAATATGCAGTAAGTTATTCCAAGACCGTTAAATCCAATCAATGTTTGTTAAATTTAGTTTGGACTTAAAGTTGCTGATGGGAGTTTTCATTTTTTAGCTTCAACAATGTTGCCTAAGCCTAAACGTCTTACCTTCTAAATGTTTTTCTTCTCTCAGCATTGGACCTTTCGGAGAGTATAACAATTCTATTATTCGATTATTTTCCAAAGCTTGAAGTCTGGTCATGTTGATGAAATGCTATATTAACACAATCATAATTATCCCAGAGTATAAAACGTTATCAGTGTTTTACAGGTTACTTTCGTTCTTGCAAACCTTTTTTTTTTGAAAAAAAGGTTTGAAAAACCTTTTTTTTTGAAAAAAAAAACGAATATACAGCTGCCTGCTGAGGCCATTTGGCCTTGTGATGTTTGGATTTAGAAATGGTCCAGGAGAAAGGAGTTGGAATCTGACTTACGAAGTTTAGGGTTTGAATTTCTCTGCCGCTGCCGATTCTGCAAGTCTTCTTGCATACTAAAGTTAAAAACTTTATGTTTTAACGTTAATGCAAACATTTAAAAAAACGTTAAAAAGATCAAATTAAATTATGTATTGGTAAATATATGTTTGTCCTGCGTTGTGTTGAAAAAAGTACTGCTTTTTTATAAAACCTGCTTATTTTGCTGTTATGTTTTTTTACTTTTGTGCATGCGGTCAGCCAGCTTTGACAATCAATTTTTATTTTAAATGTTTGCTGCTTTGCCACCAGTGTCATGATTTGTTTGGCACATTTTTTTTACCTGGCAGCACACATCTTCAATGTATTCGATAGACCTGAGGTTATGAGGACACAAAACCATTTCTTGCTCGCCATATTCACGATATGAAAACTTTAAACCATCACCAGAAGATGTTTTTTTGCTGAGAGCAAACTTCAATACGCATTGCACCAAAATCCACTGCAAAAAGCAAAGAGCATGTTACCGAGAGAAAAACTTTCTAATTTCCGTAATTTTTTTTTCAGTGGTTGATTAATTCCAATCTACGCAATGCTCTCATTTCAATGGACGAAATTTTATTGTTTTGATAATCAGGTGCGAGTAAATTTCTATTGTAATAAAAGAGTTCGCTAAGTAAGAACAAGAACTTGCTAAGGTATTGAGATAATACTCTTAAATGATCGTGTTAAATTTTCATTTTTTGAACTTTTAGAGGACGTTGTTGAATGCTACATGTTATGTAAAAAAAGCTACGTTCACATCTTCAACTGTACATATAGCAGGTCTAGACCAGGGGTTCCCAAGCTTTTTTTTTTTAATCATAACGGACCCCTTGCAATTTTTTAAATGTTGGCGGCCTTCTTCAGCTTCAGCTAGGCCACAAGAGTAGCTAAATATAGTAGTAGCGGTCGATAATCTGAACTTTTCTCTCTGTGACGCCATGGGGGAGTCGCGTAGTGTGATCAAAACGAACGCATAGAAAGCAAAAAATAAATCTCGTAAGCATTAATTGCGTACCTTCTGAACGCACAGAAGTTGGAAGCAAAATTATTAAGCTATGAGCCAAGTAAGGTCTACAACAAATTTCTTTCGCGGACCTTCTGAAAGTGCTTCATGCACCCTAAAAGGCCCGCGGATCCCACTTTGGGAACCACTGGTCGAGACGAAATTCTCAAAACCAACGTTAAAAAAAACTTTTACGACAAGCGGATACACCAATTTTCTATTGCCTTCTTTTATTTTCGGACAGATTCATTTCGTATGATATCATTTTAGCACATGGTAGTCTTAATGTAGTGGACTTTCGTTTGATAACTTCTCCTTACATCTCTTTTGTTTCTTTTTATTACGTCATCTTTTTTCATGTGATCGCCTGTAATAAAAAGTAAAAACATAGGTTATTTTCAGCGAGAGAATTATGACGTAATAAAAAATATTTTAGAGCCAAATACATGAAGTAAATTTAATTTTACCGATTACTGGGATGTAAAAAACAAACTGCTATTTTTATACGTGTGTAGCGTAACACATCCCATTTTTGATGTACAGGGTGGTTGAAAAGTAACTAGGCATTAAAAATTTGTAATAATTTCCAAAATTTGACTTTAAGCTTAATGAAATACAAAGGAGCATATTGAATATTACAGGAGAAAGTATAATTGCTCAGTTGAATTACTTAAAATTTGTAACAAAGATCAAATATTCATATTTCAACGTATGCACCATTTGCTTCAACTAGCTTCATTAAACGACCAGGGATAGAACGAACAACTTTTAAAAGAATGTCATTGGGGATAGCATTCAAAACTTGTTGGATTCTTATCTCCAAATCTTCCAATGTGCGAGGTTTTGTCTTGTACACTTCCTCTTTTGTGTAACCCCACAGGTAAAAATCACACGGTGTAAGATCTGGGCTTCTCGGAGGCCATTCATGAGGTCCGCGTCGACCCAGCCATCGACCTGAAAAGTGTTGGTCTAACCACGCTCGCACAGTGAGAGCAAAGTGGGGTGGTGCACCATCTTGCATAAATATTAAGTCATCGATGTTATCCCAACCAGACACTGTGGGCCACACAAAACTATCAAGCATGTGAAGGTAGCGCTCCGCATTCATGGTATCTGAACACTTTTCAGGTCGATGGCTGGGTCGACGCGGACCTCATGAATGGCCTCCGAGAAGCCCAGATCTTACACCGTGTGAT